>JBBBDQ010000256.1:1015000-1372500 GCA_037127315.1 Ascarosepion bandense | reverse complement strand
AGGGGGCGTAGCAAAAAAAAAAAAAGAAAGAAAAAAAAAATTCCAAGCTTTAAAAAATAGATAAATAAAAAAAAAAACGGGAAATATAATTGAAGAAAAAGAACTCGTAAAGAATAAAAAAATAAAAGTTAAACGTGAAGTTATATAATTTTTCTTTTTGCGCCGATCGCAAGTCAATCTCAAATGATTATCTGATTAGCTGTGTTGGTATTCCCGGTAATCTGTGTACGCGTTTCTTCCGGTCGACTAACACGTTTAATGCATTTCACTTCCTCCCACCTCTCCTTATTTTGTTTCTTTGTTTCCAGCTCCTCCATCGACTCCCACTCTTCCGTATACACTCTGAAGCGTTTTATCAATCTTTGCGTCTAATAGATATTCGTATTCAGTGGAACAGGAAGACATACACAAAATGAACCTACACCACAGACACTTGGAATATGATCTGCAATTAGATTCACGAATCACTACTTACTGAACTGATTGATATTTCTTTTATGTACATTGAAAAACGTAGGCGATCATGATTCTCACCGGCCGACCCATTTGGCAGCTCGGCTGCAGTTGCTCTCTCACCTGTGTGATGTGGCTTCCCTGTGCTTCTCCTACAAATACTTTAACGGCTTCTGCTCCAATGAACTTAGCTCACTGATGCCCCCTATTTATGAATTTTCACGAACTACTAATCTAGCAACTAAGTCCCACCCAATTACAGTGAAACCGATAAAATGTAGCCGCAATTTCTACTCCATCAGTTTCTTTGCTCGCACTTCCCCGATAGCTACAATCTCCAGGAACTTAAATGGAAGGTTAGTAAATATCTCCTATCTCACTAACTCGCATCTTTTCTGTCAAGCTCTTTTATCCATCCAATACACCCCCGTTACACCTGTATTCTCATCTGTCTGTTACCCTTCTCCTGACATCCCCTACAACTAACCCATCTTTTTCATCACTTTCCACTATGTCACTCCCTGCGCAACAGTGGCAGTAAAAATGCCTTGCTTGGGGTGAAATGATTAATATATACATATATATATATATATAGTTCGTCTTTAACAAATCTCTGAAGAAGCTTGTTAAATGTGAAACATGTTAGATTAAAGACAATTTTTCATGCTTGTTTACTTATTCTATTCATATAGATATATTCTTCGTTTGTAAACGAGTTATTACGCGACCTAGGTTTCTACCATGTAGTGTTTTCAGACGATTTGCAGTAACTGATTTTATCGCTTATCGCGTTTTTTTTTAAGAACGCTCACGTAACGGTGACTTTATGAACGCTCACGTGACAAGGAATTTTTGAACGCGCAATTTTTAAAATTACAAGGAATTATAATTTTTTCATCCGGCGATTATGCTATCCCCAAACAAAAATGAACTATTGAATGAAACAAGAGAAATTATGACTATGTGTGACTATACTAAAAAATATTTATCGATCAAAACGTTATAATTTCTTGTAATTTTAAAAATTGCGCGTCACGTGAGCGTTCAAAAAAAAAAAGACCGTTACGTGAGTGTTCTTTAAAAAAAAACGGTATACGGTAAAATCAGTTATTGCAAATCGCCTAAAGACACCACATCGTAGAAACCTAGATCTCGTAGTAACTCGTTTAAAAATGAAGAATATTCAAAAGTTCTATAATATAATTGTATTGAACACTTTTAATACAACTATGCACTGGTCTAATGTTATTATAACCAAAAACTAAGTAGTTAAACAATATATATATATATATATATATATATATATATATATATATATATATATATATAGTATATCGAGGCAGCAAGTCATTTTCTAGACATATGCTATTAAATATAAGAGACAATGAATGTCTATTATGTTTAATCATGAGCCGTTCTAAACGTCGTATTTTTGCTTTAATTTCAGTTGAAAATAAAGACAAAAATTCTCCAACATTTGGATAATTATTTATTGGTTTTCTTCTAAGCTTATATATATGTTACGAAAATTAACAAATATTAAAGTAATGGTTATAAACAACCAACAATTTAAAATTATTTGTTTGAACATTATTTTTGATCGATACTCCTATTTAACTAGATATTCTGTTTATAATCAAACAGTATATATATTTATTTCTACCTCCCTGATTATTTACGATAAATGATTGTTCCAAAAATGTGTGTCATTCGGCAGGATTCGAACCTGGGATCCCTATCCACACATATATATAACTATGTTTACATTTGTTGACATTACGATACATTTCAGTGCTGATATGTTTATTTGCGTGAATCGAAAATTGTATTATATGGGATTGATTTGACATCGATTAGTCTGTTGGACATTCGTGGTCAAGAGGTCTAAGACGCTCCAGATATGTACATGCGTGCCGTTGTGTAAAAATATACGCTTTGATTAGTGTATCTATTTGAATACACCAATCCAAAGCGTATAATGTACACAACGGCACACATATACATATATATGCCAAGCCCCATACTGTTAATATATAATCATGATTGTGTGAACCCCAGTGGGCGAATGCGCGCGCGTGTGTGTGTCTGCGTACGTCAATGGGTGCACAGGTGTGTATATATGTCTGCGTTTGTATGAGAGCAATCACGACGACAAATTTTTCTCTCAATTTTCTTCCCACTTTCACAAAACTACCGATATACGCAACCCTACATATATGCAAATTTTAAAAAAACTAATCAGTTTGTCTGACGATTGCAAAGGCGTAAATCCAAGGGTCACAAACTAACATCAATCCAACTGAATATGTTATCTCTGTCATTGATATTGAGCGCTTTCAAATAAGCACCGTGATATAATATATATATATATATATATATATATATATATATATATATATATATATTATAATATATATAAAAAATTGCATTTCCTTTTTTATCGTATCACAAGGCGGTAACGCCACTGATATGCAAGGGGCTACATAAGAGTAAAGAAATAGATAAGAGGAGATTAAAGCGAAAGACGAACCAGTCAAGGATGAGAATATAGATGTGATGACAGTTGCAAAGGTGGAGAGAAAGAAAAAGATATACAGAGTGGTGTAGAAAGAAGTAGAGTAAAGTGGTTAAGAGATGAGTATTGACATTGCATTTAAATTCCTGGAGCTTGTAGCTGCCAGGAAAGAAAAAATATGGAAGCGAGTTCCACAGGCAGAAAGTGCGAGAAAAGAAGCTGGAAGAGTAGAATTATCGTCTGCATTTGGTTGATCTAACTGTGAATGGGTGAGACCCAGTTTCCAGTCTGGTTGCACGAGTAAACACCTGTTGAAAGGGCACCAGTGATTTAAGACCGGGAAGCCACATACCGTCGGTGGGGAATTGGCTGAAGACGAACGTCCAAGTCGGTACCTATCACATTACTGATTCTGCTTTGGAGCCTGTCAAGAACACTGAGTCGAACAGTGGGTGCGCCTGACCATATGTGACAGCAGTACTCCATGCAGGGACGGATGGTTGATTTGTATATATGCAGGATAGATTCAGGCGGAAAAAACATCCTGACCCGATACAGTTACCCAACGTTCCTAGCAGTATATATATATATATATATATATATATATATATATTTCACACACACACATATATGTGTGTGTGTGTATGTGTGTGTGTGTGTCGGTGTGTAAATTAATACAAAGAGAAAAGCTATGCCTATTCTTAGCCGACACTTTAGGTTCTCTGAAAGACTTTATATAAGCAAATATAAAATTTACTTTGTTGCGCGTATTTATTTACAGAAACAAGGGTGTCATTCGTTTATTAAGGCTTTTAAATTTGAGAAAGTTTTCTGTATATTACTCGCTTACTTTTGTCTTAGCAGACTTTGAATTATGACTGACCTTTCAACCACCTGATGAATATTCATGAACGTTCTCAAATTTTAAAATACGGTAAACCAAAAGCATCCCACATATTTATGTGCAAGAAAATAAATCCTATATTTGCCTTGATGAAATCTTTGAGAGGACGAAACACGTCGGCTAAATTGCTTTTCCTCTTGCCTTGTTATTCTTTATTCACACACACACACACACACACACACACACATACATATATATATATATATATATATATATATATATATATATATATATATATATATATATATATATATATATATATATATGTTCGGTGTTTGTGGTGCAATGGATATCGACTCAGAATGATAAATCGGAGAGCCGTGTTCGAATTCCAACTGAATTCTTTGCATTCATTTACGCACAAATCCCCTTGGAAAGGTATTAATCCGTCTCTTCCCTACCGCAGAAAGCAAAGGCAAACTACTGTGGGATAATCTTCTGCCTAGTCAGTCATGTAGAGACATGATCGCCCAAAGCATGTATCACGTATGGCACTTTACTAACTAATTAATCATACGCGAATCGGTTTTTCAACATGCTGTGTCCGTAAGCCAGTCGGGATTTCTTCTTCTTCTTCCTTTCAGGATGTTTACCCTTGTCTTTTGCGATATCACCTAATTCCTGTTCTGCTAATAATTTTACGTAAGTTCGTTACATAGGTTATGCACTGCTTTTCTCTGTCCCTCTTATTTTCAATATGTCCTGTTAGTGTCAAATTATCCAAGACGCTTTTTTTTTAATTTCCCCTAAAGATTTAACATTTTTATGCTAATGTTCTTTTTAGTATTTTTCTATATTTCTGAGATGATGTAGTATTTACAGTATTTATATTATTCGAACTATTGTCCTCAATTTTGTTGACATTTGTACGACGTTTCGTCCGGTGTACAGTCCAGACTTTTTCAGGTGCTAAGAATTTCGAACCAAACCATTTATTACAATCACGGGGGTATATGAACTTCATTCATGAGTTATCTCCCTCTAACCCTGTAAGTTACTTTTTCACCAGTGCTGTAGCCTGGTATTGAACTCACAACTCTTTGGGTCAAGTCACAGGAACTAACCAACATCCCTATCCACTAGGCCATGTGCCCTTAAGTGTTCGGTTCGAAATTCCTATCACCTGAAGAAAGCCGGAGGGTACAACGGCCGAAACGTCGTACAAATCGCAACAAAGATGAGGACAATAGTCCGAATAATGTAAATACTGCAGTGTTATTTTTGTTTAAGATCTCTTTAAAGATTCGTCGCTATTAATCTATTTCGTATATAAAATTCTTGTCATCTTTCTGTAGTACCACAGTTCTGTTTCCTAGAAATCTCCTATTCAAATGTGGTGAGATTGCCTGGTATTCACTGCCATAAACGAGGACCAACATTACATAGATTTTTTTTTAAAACTTCCAAAAGATTCTGAGTATTAGCATTGATTATTTATTATTTACATGCGTAAACAAAGTTGTTCTTTCCCACGTATTTACCTTTGTCTTTTCATGATCTTTCGCATTTCGTTGTCGACCTGATGTTATTTCATTTGATCTGATTGATGGATACGATATACACCGGTCAAGTCTCTGGGGAATTTATTTCCGTTCATTGAAAATCGATACGTTTATAAAGATGCTGTAAATAAGAGGTATTAACAATATCGTTATTTGTATCTTCCCTCCAACCTTGCATTGTCCCAGCGGTCATAAGCGCTGAACCCATAATTATATTTCGACTGAACAAAAGACAATCTATACATAAACATAAACACTTTAGGGACCTAAAAGCATTACGTCTTCAGAGAGCTGACAATACTTAAAAAAGATAATTTTTATATGGAATAATGCATAAAACGATGAGTATCAAGAATCGGAATGTTTGTATTTAAATTATTGAATATTTTAATCTAAACTTATTTATAAATGGAACTTTGTCTCTGTGTGTGTGTCTGTGTGTGTGTCCGTTACCTATACACTCCGAAACAGCTGAACCGATTTTGTTGAAAATTTACACAGTGGTACTATAAGCATCTATGAGTGTTCTTAGCTAAGTTTTGTGTCGAGGTATCCCCGATAAATATCGAAAATCGATAATCGAAAAAATCGTGTTATATAAGGAGTGCTCCGAGTTTAATCAAATTTGATACACTCATAGACAAAGACATAAGAAACGATATTCAGAAGTTTCAAGGTTGCAGTTCTTACAATAGTGCCGAAATTTTGATATCGATACCAGGAAATCAAAATTTGACTTACATCCATTCAGTTTTCTTTCAGTCTACGGTTTCACTTTAACTGGAAACAACTATGGCTTTTTAGTGTTTCGTGCCAACATCCAAAGAGTCTGAGCTCCAGGACCATGGATTAGTTTTAAAGCTTTCATTACACTCGAGCAACGCCGGGCTATACTGCTAGTCGTAACAAAAAATATAACTTATCTTAGGCATTTGCACCGTAGTCCTCTCTTTAAAACATACCACAAGTTGCTTTTTTAATCATTTCTTTCCAACGCAATAAAGGCACGAACATTCTTGACCTTTTTTTATCGTTTCGACCTAAGCAAGTCTGGATGCACGAGTAAATTTTTGTGGCGGGGGCACCAGTGACTTAAGTTCGTCGGAGCAGAAGCCATGAAAATATTTGTAAGATGGACAGAAAGAAGCCACATCCCGACAGCGAGAAAGTGTCTGGAGTCGAGTTGCTAAATCTGTAAATATCACATTACAGATTCTCCTTTGAAGCCTGTCAAGAACACTGAGATAAATATCATGGGTTCCTGACCATATATGACAGTAGTATTCTATGCATGGATGAATGGTTAGTGAGTGTAAGAGAATATGATAGAAATATATTATGGCAAGAAGAAAATAAGGAGATAAGAATTAACGGTTGATATTGCATTTAAACTTTTTAGAAAAGGTTTACAGGCAAAGGAAGAACTCGGAGTGCTCCACAAGTGTGAAGAACGATAGAAGCTGTTAGCATATATCTTACGGTTACATATATCGAAGCTTTCTGACCGCATTTCAAGACAATGGGAAATTTATTTACAGAGACCAACGTGAGCAGACTCATAATTTTCTCTTTATTCATCTTCCTTTAAAGGGTGATTTTAGGGAAAGCTAGAAACCGCAGAGATCTAACCACACATTCCTCATTCAGACATTCTCCTGGCATTCTTCTCTCAAACAGTCCTTCCTTACTACCAAATGTTAAAATCTAGATTCATACATCCATAATACATTTTTGTACACTTTCAATGTGTTGAATTTTAGTTTGGTTCTATGGAAGCCTACAAGGTTACTGATGTGTTGGTATCACATGGTTGTATAACTTGGTCTTGGTATATTCAGTTAGTTCTTAATAATACTCTTGGTCCACGGTAGATTCATAATTGGGTCACTCGATAGATTTGTTATTCGCAAAACACCGATTACAAGCTATTGCTCACCGCTAAACAATCAACACCCAAACTTCTGTCTGGTGCTTATATAATTACACTGTCCAACAATTTTTAACTTTCAAAAAATTACTAGGCTAAGAGTAGGTGACTTTTAGTATTTAGCGAACGCTGATTCTGAATCTGCAAACCGTTTTTATCTATCAGGTCTCAATTTTTGATAATCGTATACTAAAATTTCATATTTTTTTGTAAATTGAGGCTTTTTATACCAATTACTATAGTTTCACTTAACTAATTTAAGTGATTTTAAATGAAAATTTTAATGATTGTCTACCATATTTTTCAAATATGTACAACTCTATTTTGATTTGCAAAGAAAATATACTATTTTAACTGTTTATTTTTACGATTTCACATAACTAAATGTTTCAAAAAGTTGTAAAATTCACTTAACTTGCAAGAAAAAGGCATACACGAAACAAACCAAAACTGTGAGTCATGCTTAACGGAACTTAGGATTGTTCTTATGATTGCTACCAGGCTCATCACGCTGTAGACTCCAAATAAATTCTGCCAACATAGCTGGGCTTCACTTTCCTTTGTAACGAGTTTCCATTGCAGCTATGTCTTGGTGAAATCTTTCACCGTGTTCATCGCTAAGATCTGATGGATTTTCCGGAAAAAATGAAAGATGTGAGTGTAGGAAATGGAGCTTTAGCGATATGTTACATCCCAATCACTGATACGATTTAATCAAATCAGCCACTAAGACTTCATAATCCGCAGACTTTTGCTTTTCCAAAAACCTATTGCATACTCTCATGAAGCTAACTCATGCTGCTAATTCCACTTCAGTCATAGTATCATCAAAAGCGTCGTCAAGAATAAGTTTTCTAATCTGTGAACCAAGAAATACACCTTTCTTTATTTTTGCATCACTTAATTTGGGAAACTTTCCTCTTAGATACGTAAAAGCAGGTTTATCGTTGTTTACGGTCTTTACAAACTGCTTGATTAACCATAATTTAATATGCTAGTATTAAGTATTATATCGTATTGAAAATAAATAAATAAATACACACACACACACACACACACACACACACACACACACACACACATATATATATATATATACTACATATATATATATATATATAATTTTGAACTTACGTGTAAGTGTCAAATTTACATAATAATATAAAAATTTAAATCACGATTTACGAAAAAATGAGACCTGATAGGTAAAATTGCGTGTCTTTTTCTAAATCTACACAAAAAATACCCTAGAAACGCTCCTTCACTGCTCTGTAATTTTTTGGTTGTTGGACAGTGTCATTTAGTGGTCACCTCATCGACTGTGGAATAATCCTTTTTTCTTGTATTATATTTTCACTGGTGATCAGTGTCCAATCAAAAGCGTCGGCGTTTATAATTTCTACATGACATAATATGAAGTGTTTGTGATTTTCTGCATATGACTGGGTTTTTTTTCTGCTTATTCCCTTTCCACAACTAGGGTGTCCGAACGGTTATGCAACCCATGAGTACCGCTGATCTAAGTCGATTTTGGTGCTCCAGTTATTTTATATTAATTATTCTCGCCTGTTTCTAACTCTAATGAATATTGCTTGTCATGTCTAGAAACTTTCAACTTCTTGTCCATTTGAGGGTAAACTCCTTTATAAAATTTCACTTTGTCTTAGAGGATAAACTTCTTTGAATAAAATTTCAATTTGTCTTTGGGGTAATTTTCTTTTGATAAAATTTCATTTTGTCTTTGAGAGTAACCGTGTTTGAAAAAAGTTTCAATTTGTCTTTGAGGATAACTTTCTTTGAAAATATTTCAATTTGTGCCCTTACTTGAATGCTTACCGGTCACTTTTGTGGTATGGGTATGGGACAAGAATAAGACAAGTATAGACATGCTGCTACCAATCCTGACAAGCATTGTACCCTGTTACCCTGTCAGCGGAGGCTGGGTAAGCTTTGACCGGTCGCCCGAGCGCCTTCGATTGGGTTCTCCACTTTAAAAACCGATCTGGTGTCACAAATCCCACGCCATAAAAGACTCACCATCACCCTTAAGTGTTGGAACCACACATTCCTCATTCAGTCTTTCTTCTGGTTTTCTTCTCGCAGGCTCTCTTCTCTTCTCTTACTACAAAATTGTTCCTAAACCCTATAAATTACGCAGCCAACTACCACAAGGCACCAACTCCCGCAATACCAACGATAAATGTTCTACACACGCATACACGCACACGTCTTTCAATTTCGTTCCACTAACATCTTCAGGATTTATACACATAATTAATACCAGGCTGACATAAACTGCCCGTTGGAATGCATACACATGCACGCACACACATATACACCCCAAAACACACAAGAGAAAAACACAAAATATCTATTTAACCAAAGAAACATTGAACAACGCAGAACCCAAAGTACCAGAAGATGGACTTCCATAACTGAATTTCTGATGAAAACTAAATTAAATTCATAAACGTTTCATAATTCTCCCTTACTCAATCACACACACACACACACACACACACACACGCGCACACACACACACACACATATATATATATATATATATATATATAGTGGAACCTGCCGTATGCGACCCTCTTCGTCAGCGTTGTTGTTAACGACCGATTTTCTATGCACTGACGATTTGCTAATGTTAATTGACCTTTAGTAAACGACCACCTCCAGAACGCGACCAGCGACTAACATCAACCGACCGCTTAAAAAAAATCCATTTTGGTCGTACGCTGCGAACTTCTAAATTAGGAGAAACTAAATGAATAATCTTTTTCATTTTGATTCCTCATTGTTTTGTTATTGTAGTGTTGTATCAACCTGTTATTTCTTGTTGAAATGTACATTGCCTTACGGTCAAATCTCGTCTGTTTTGTACAACATGTATTGCATTTGACTATGAGACTTTAGTGAGCGATCACCTGCTTTATGCGACAAATGTTTGGATACGACAGGTTATATATATATATATATATATATATATATATATATATATATATATATATATATATATGAATTGTTTAATTACTTATTTTCTGGTCATAATAAGATTAGACCAGTTCAAATTTGTATTAAAAAGTGTTCAATATAATTATATTGTAGAATTTTTAAACGGAAGTGTTCTATGCCATGGTAGATAGCAGTGCTTAAATACATTTTTAATATATTTCCAGAATGCAGTGACTTCCTTGCAATCATCAGTCATCTGAAACTTGCAGTCACTGACCACCGGAAATTTGATTTTTAAAATTATATATATATATATATATATCCACATCTCTAATCACAATTTCAATTTTTCTTAAGGACATGCGGATGAGATGGTTTCCCTAGCACTACGCTTAGTCACCTTGACTTTATGATCGAATGATGGCAATACATTTAATTTGGCTTCCTTTATGCATAAATGTAAACCGCCTGTGAGGTTGGTAGAGAGAATGGCTTGACGGTTATTGACATTATTCACTAAGTGAGGTGAAGAAACCTTCACCTTCCCCGCAGGATACACTGAATCACGCGCTTTGAATGTACCCATTTCATTCCGTTTAAAGGCATGTGCACTTTCGAGCAACATACGATCAACATTTTCTTCCCACTAATTAGATTGTTAACTGGGTTAATCCATCATAAAGTAATGATATTTTAAATAAAAAGATATTAAAAATTTTATATCATTCACTGTATTCGTTACTGAACTTTTCTTTTATTTATATATACAGGTCTCTTAATACTTACAGTCTATTTCAGTCTATAATAATTTTTATGCTCACTTTCTTAATAATTCAAGTATACCTAAAATAATTCAGCATTCTCCCTCCAGATTCATTTGTCCATTAATAATTATTATACTCACTTTTGAATATTTACAGAGATTTTAGATAATTCATCAGACTCCCTCAAAATTCATTGGTCTTTTAATAAATATTATACTCATTCAGCACTCTCCTTTGATATTCATTAGACTATTAATAATTTTTATATTCAATTTCTTAATAATTGCATTATATCTAAAATAATTCAGCATCCTCCCTCCAGATTCATTTGTCTATTAATAACTATCATTATAGCCCGGCGTTGCTCGGGTGTAATGAAAACTTTAAAACTAATCCATGGTCCTGGAGCTCTGACTCAGCCTAAAGAATATTTGGGTGAAGTTTGGTGAGAATCGGATTAAAATTGTGGATTTGTATAAAGGACACACAGACAGATAAACAGATACATATACACACATCTTGCCTTATATATATATATATATATATATATATATATATATATATATATATATATATATATATATAATCGATTTTCTGCACTATTGTGAAAACTGCAACCTTGAAACTTCTGAATATTGTTTCTTATATCTTTGTCTATGAGTGTATCAAATTTGATTAAAATCGGATCACTCCTTCTATAATCCGATTTTTCGATTATCGATTTTCGATATTTATCGGAGATACCTCGACACAAAACCTAGCTAGGAACAATCGCAGACGCTTATAGTACAACTGTGTAAATTAGTTCAACCGTTTTGGAGTCTATAGGTAACAGATACACGCACACACACAGACACACACACACAGAAGCTAAGTTTCCATTTATAAATAAGTTTAGATTAGATTATCATACTCACTTTTGAATATTTACAGAGAGTTTAGATAATTCAGCAGACTCCCCCCAAACCCATTGATCTATTAATAAATATTATACTCATCGGATTCATCGTTCTATTCATAATTATTATACTCTTTCTCGAAATATTTACTGTCTATCTCAAATAATTTAGCAATTTCCTTCCACATTCATTAGTCTATTAATAAGTATTATATTCACTCACTTAACACTTACAGTCTATATCATATAATTCAGCACTCTTCCTGGAGAATCGTTGATCTATTTGTAACCCACTCTCTTAATATTTACAGTGAATATCAGATAATTCAACACACGAGATTCATTGGTCTATTTTTAATCATTTTACTCACTCTCTTACTCATTACAATCTGTCTCAAATAATTCATCTCTCCCTCGAGATTAATTTCTTTATAATAATTATTATACTCACTCTCTTAATACTTAGTCTATCTCAGATAATTCAACAGATTTCTTCCAGATTCTTTAGTTTATTAATAACTAGCAATATAGCCCGGCGTTGCTCGGGTGTAATGAAAGCTTTAAAAATAATCCATGGTCCTGGAGCTCAGACTGTTTGGACGTTGGCACGAAAGAATAAAAAGCAATAGTTGTTTCCAGTTAAAGAGAAACCATAGACTTAAAAAAAAATGAATGGATGTAAGTCAAATTTTGATTTCCTGGTATCGATATCAAACAAGTTTTTTCGTCTTAAACTGAATTTTGAAGGCTAAATAAGTCCTCTGATTAAATGGTATCATGGCTGAGACTAACAACTACAATTATACCTACTTAGAGCCAAACCCGAAGCAAAAACTAAAATAAAAGGGCTGAAAACATACAGACATACAGGCAGATAAATAAACACACACAAACATCTTGCCTTTTATATCTATATATTATCGATTTTCTGCACTATTGTGAGAAATGCAACCTTGAAACTTCTGAATATCGTTTCTTAAGTCTTTGTCTATTGGTGTATCAAATTTGATTAAAATCGGACCACTCCTTCTATAACCCGATCTTTTCGATTATCGATTTTCGATATTTATTGGGGGTACCTCGCCACAAAACCTAGCTAAGAACACTCGCAGATGCTTATAGTACAACTGTGTGAATCTTCAAGAAAATCGGTTCAGCCGTTTCGGAGCCTATAGGTAACGGGGACACACATACAGACACACACACGCAGACGAAGTTCCATTTATAAATAAGTTTAAATTATTATACTCACTCTCTTAATACTTACAATTTATCTCAGATAATTCGACACTTTCTCTACAGAATAATTATCGTATTAATAATTATTATAATCACCCTCTTAATACTTACAATCTAGCTCAGATAATTCAGCACACTCCTGAGAGAATCATTGGTCTATTGGTAATTATTTTACTCGCTCACTTAATCTTTTCAGTGTATCACAGATTATTTATCTCTCTCCCTCAAGATTTATTGGTCTGTTAATCACTTCTGAAGTCGTTTTCTTTTTATTTAGCTTATTATTATATCTATATACCTACCAATGGAATTTTTATATTTATCACCCTCTTTCTAGATCAGTCAGTTAAGTGTCATACGTGATACAAGCTTTTGGGGGATCATGTCTCAAAAGAGACATGACTGACTGGGCATAAGTTTATAACGCAGTAGATTTCCATTGCTTTCTGTGGTAGCCTGGTTGACGAGCAAGGCTACAGAATCCAATATGTCCTATTATTTTACCCATAACTGGAGGGAAGAGACAGGTTAATACCGTTCCCAAGGGCATTTCTGCGTAATTGAATGCAGAAACTGGAAGTCTAACTCCCTCAACTTCACTTAGGTGTTCGGGGGTAGTACCTACTGACCCTGATGATGAAAAACGTATCCTCCTAACTGCTAATCATACGTGAATATATTTATGAATCCATTTAAATTACACTAAGACAAGTTAAAAAAAAAAGGCAATTATAAAGATGGACCAATCTACCCAAATGAATATCAATTTCGCTGGGATAATTGGGTTATTATTCCTTTCGCGTAATGCTATGTTAACACTAAGTCTATATTTATAAGTCGAGCTGCCACAGTGTGTCCGGAAACGTTTGGTCAAAAAATTTTCAGAGATCGTCAATAGGACAATTTGAAAAGCAAGACCGTACAAAAAAATATAAGATGAATTCATGGCTATTTCAAATGAGATTTATGTAACCATTGAGATATAATCTACGTGTTCTTTCACTTTTTGTAATATTATTAATATTATATATATATATATATATATATATAAAAGGCATTCTGGAACTCAGTTGTTCAGTTCTCTCCCAGGTCGCCATATTCAAATGACTTTGCACATAAAGGTTTACTACTTGTTTGATTGGATGTGCGTTGTGTTTTTTTTGTTTTTTTTTTTAATCATATCACCCCGGGCAAGGCGTAAATGCCACTGATGTGCGGGGGGCTACATAACTGAAAGAAAATTAATTAGAGGAGTGAGAAGAGGATTACAAACCAATTAGAAAGAAGCAATAGAAAGATGAAAATGCAGGTGTAGTGTACAGTTGCAAGGGGGGAGAGAAAGGGAAGGATATACGCGGTGGGGGAAGGGCTAGAGTCAAGTGGTTAGTAATGAGTGTGTTGCAGTTGATATCGGCGTATCGGCTCGAAACGAGAAACTGGGAAGCCGAGTTCAAATTCCAGTCGAATTCACTTACGGACAAATACTAATACGTCTCATCCCTTAAGTTATGGGTTATGTAACAGGATAGATTGGGTTCTATAGCTTTGACTGTCAACCAGTCTACCTTAGAATGCAATGGCAACCTACTGCGGAGTAATCTTCTGCCCAGTCAGTTATGTTCTTTTCGAGACATGATCCCCTAAAGCGTGTATCACGTATGGCACTTAACAGACTGAGTTTTTGGTTACAGGAAACGTTTGGATAGGGAAAGATTTCCCAAATGGAACCGAGATTCAAGACATGTTTACTCGTCTTTGGAGGTAATGAAACATTAAAGCTCTCTCTCTCATTGGTAGACTTTTAAAAACTTATTGCAGGTTTATCGCTATCTGGATCTCACTTTTCACTCTTGTTTGAGAAGACCTTCTCTGAATGACTTGCATTGTTTTCGTGTCCGTCGTTTCAGGAGATTTGACGTATTCGCAATGCGGGTTATAACTGGTTGACTCGTATAGGCTGCCGTTGGCTCATAAGAACTCTTCCGCTCTTTGACAGGTCAGGTTTTTAGTCCTGGAGAATTCCTTCAGCACCCTCCTCATCGAACTTTCACCCAGCGATGGCGCCGGTTAACCCGACCCGTTGTAAACAGTATACTAAGTTATGCGGTACCAATAGCAGACATAGTCTGACCTAACCTGAAGTTTACAACACCTGCTAATCTCAAGCGGTCAGCCATATATGTACAGACCAGGTTGCTTAACTTCGGTGATTTTCCATAGAAAATATTTATTTGAGATCCATTCTTTTGTTCCACCATTTGAGAGCTTTACAGATCAGATCCACCGTGCTAGATCCATGAGGTACGATTCCCCCACATCATCTTCATATTAAATTGTTGAGAAGGAAGTTTAACTCGAACATCTTCTTCCCAAGAATACTTAATTTCCAGTGTGCATTATTTCTTGAAGACTCCAATTTTCTTCTTCTTCTTCTTCTATGTACGTTGCCCTTTCTCTGGATATGTATGCTAACTGAATCTGATTCTTCTCAGCTAGTGAAAATCATTTTTGTCAGACGTGAGCCTTCCCCAGATTTATTTGAAGAAACGGATAATTGTTCTACGTCTTGGGAGATGCGCATTTTCGCAATTAATAATTTCTCAAAATGGTTGGTTGATTTGTATCTATGGCAAAGTGATCTCGACGGGTCATTTATTTAGTGATGGCAATAGCTTTTTCTTTCAACAATTTATTATTGTTTTTATATAAGTTTTGTGTCTAGTAATACTTTTTCTTTTCGAGTATCAAGATTCATTGGGGTTTGTTTTTTTAAGAGCAGGGTCCCTAAGTCCTACCCTTGTAATTTAACCCATAACTGGAGGAAAAGGACGGAATATCTTTCCCAAGGGTACTTAAGTTTAAGTAAATGCAGGGTATTCAACTGGAATTCGAACTCGGCTCACCGATTTCTCTTTCCGAGCCGATATCAACTGCACCACAAAGCACATCCGTCACTAACCGCTTACAACACCTGGTATTACCAAGCGGTCACCCATCTAAGAACTCAAAGCACATCCGTCACTAACCGCTTACAACACCTGGTATTACTAAGCGGTCACCCATCTAAGAACTGACCAGGTTCAACGTTGCTTAACTTTGGTGATCAAGCGAGAACCGGTGTATTCAACCTGATAGGCCGTAAACCTTCTCAAGGTGGTTTTAGTCACGTGAAATGTAATTTGAATTCGAAATGGTCGGTTACCAATACCGCCCCAGTAATTATCTAACTCTTTTAGATATATTCTTCTTCTTCTTCTTCTTCTTCTTCTTCTTCTTCTTCTTCTATGTGCCTTGTCCTTTCAGGACGTAGGCGATCATAGCTTTCTACGTTTTTCTATCCCTGGTGGCTATTAACACGCTTTCTCCTGTTACACCACGCAACCCCCTTTCTGTCATCCGCTTACTCAGGCCCTTCATTTCCCTGTCTCCTTTTGCGTCTATCTGGCCTGTTAGTATCAGCTTCTCCAAGCCCTCCATTTTCATTGCAAGTCCCAGGAACTTTAGCTGTCTTTTACTGATGCTCAATATTAATTTTCTTATTCGTTTACATCCTTTTCACAACCCCATCATTGCTCACATGCTCGATCCATGATATCCACAGCACAATCTTAGTCTCTTCAAATCCATTTATCCACAGACCTATTCTTTTGTTCTACTATTTCAGAGCTTTACAGATCTGATCTACTAAACTAGATCTGCAGGGTAGTATCATCGTCATATCTAAACATATTTATAAATGGAACTTTGTGTGTGTGTGTGTGTGTGTGTGTGTCCGTTAACTATAGACTCCGAAACGGCTGAACCGATTTTCTTGAAAATTTACACAGTTGTACTATAAGCGTCTGTGAGTGTTCTTAGCTAGATGTTGTGTCGAAGTACCCCCTATAAATATCGAAAAGCGATAATCGAAAAAATCGGGTTATAGACAAAGCCATAAGTAACGATTTTCAGAAGTTTCACGGTTGCAGTTCTTACAATAGTGCAGAAAATCGATAATATATAGATATAAAAGGCAAGATGTTGTGTGTGTGTCTGTTTATCTGTCTGTATGTCCTTTATACAAATCCACATTTTTTATCCGATTCTCACCAAACTTCACCCAAATATTCTTTAGGCTGAGTCTGAGCTCCAGGACCATGGATTAGTTTTAAAGCTTTCATTACACCCGAGCAACGCCGGGCTATACTGCTAGTTCTTTATATTCTATTTCTAAGAAGAAAGTTCCACTTAAATATCTTTCCAGAAACAGCTACATACTCGAATGGGTGTTTTTTCTGAACACTACATTCTAAATCTCTTCAAACACATGTTCAACCAGACAGCTCATTCAATAAATTTCTTATTTGAAAATCGAGCCTAGTACTGGACTAACATTCAGTCAGTTAAGTGCCATACGTGACACTCGCTTTAGGTGATCTTGTCCCGAAACAAACATAACTGACTGGACAGAAGTTTTTTCCCGCAGTAGTTTGCAATTACTTACTGCTCCAGATTGGTTCCCAACCAAGGCTAGAGAAAGTAATCTATCCTCCTGTGTAACTCATTGCTGGAAGAAAAAAATTGGTTCAGTAGTTTTCTCAAGGCTATTTACACGTAAGTGTATGCAACGAATTCATTTGCATTTGGAATTAGGCTCTCCAATTGTTCGTTCCTAGCCGATATCTGCACCACAATGAACATTCAGTCAGTTAAGTGTCATATGTGAAACACGCTTGGGCGATCATATCTCAAAAGAGACATGACTGACTGTGCATAAGATTATCCTGCAGTAGGTTGCCATTGCTTTCTGCGGTAGACTGGTTGCCGACCAAGGCTATAGAACCCAATCTGTCCTGTTATTTAACCCATAACTGGAAGGAAAAGACGGATAAATACCTATTTGTGCGTAAGTGAATGCAATGAATTCAACTGGAATTTGAACTCGGCTCTCCGATTTCTCGTTCCAAGCCGATATCCACTGCACCACAACACACATACTAAGCAAAAATATTGAAATTATAACCAGACTCCTTACGATGAATTAATACGTGGTGTATATTGTAATTAATCTTTTTTTAATACAATATTTCATTCAAGTACGCGTTTCAAGTTGTTTTGCAATCTACTTTTAAATTACTGTTCAAAGCTTAATGTCATTACTTACAATTGTGTTAAACTTTTGACATTTAAAAAAAATCTTTTAAAAAATATATACTGAGTATAGAAAAATGTTTCCATTTGTAGTCGTCATTTAATCTTGCTTTCTTGTCTTGACTGACTTCAAAGGCGATTCCGCGTCCTTATTTGATACGAATTATTTTCCACCTTCCAACGTCACTGTCTGAGTTGGGATTTAGCGAGTGTCTCACAGTTCTATTGCTACTAAATGGAAAGTCCTCAAAGGAACTGCAACCACTTCACAACTAGGACCCAGCATACCACTTACACTCCTGATCAAAAATTTAAGACCACTTAAAAATCTTTAAAAAGAAGTTTGTTTTTTTTTTACGGATAGATTTTAAACTCCTCCCACTTAAGGTTACCAATACTACAATCTAAAAGGTTATGGAAACAAAAAGATACGTTCCAAATATTTTATTTAGAAATTTACATTTTTATAAAATGAGGCGATTTACACATGATCAAAATTATAAGACCAGAGGCAAAAATTCTACTAAATTGTACAAAATGTGTATGAAAACATTCAACAACCAAATTTTATAATGAAGTCTACCTCCACTGCTTTTAATAACTTCAAAAATTCTGTCGGGCATGCTAGAAATAAGCGTTTCCATTAAGGTGCGGGGGATGTTGCTCCAGCTTCTGAAGATGGCTTCACAAAGTTCATTTTTTGTTGAATATTGTTTGCCATTTCGATAAACATCTCTCGTCATCCATCCCCAAACATTTTCAATTGGGTTCAAGTCCGGTGAGCATGCAGGATGTCCCAAGAGACGGACTCCATTTTCTTGTAGAAAGGTCAAGGTCCGTCTTGCAACATGGATTGCAGCATTATTCTGTTGGAATAACCATCCATCCCCACACAAACGATGGCCCTCCATCATCAAAGATGCTTTTTGTAGCATGTTAACACAACCAGCCGCTCTCTGACGACCGTGCATCACCTGGAGCTCCATCGTCCCTCTGTAAGAAAAGACACCCCATACCATTAGGGACCCTCCACCACTATGATGTGCGAAGAAAATTTCAGGAGGCATGTTTTTGTTATACCAATATCGTTGGAAGCCATCAGGACCATCGAGAGTGAATTTTTTCTCATCAGAAAACAGGACTTTCTTCCACTTCTCAACGTCCCATCTTTGGTATTGATGACCAAACTTTAAGCAGTCCACCTTGTGACGTGGAAGCAGCCGAGGAATTTGTTTACGCTTTTTATTTACCATGCCTTTTTGTCTTAAGTGTCGTCTGATGGTTACGGGACTGCAATTAGCATCTGTTACTGCCTTAATTTGATTAGAAGAAAGTCCCGCGTCTTTCATAACAACACGTCTTATTCTCCTACTCAATGCAGGAGAAATTTTTTGGGCCCTACCAGAGGATTTTGCTTTTCCATAATTCTCACTGTTCTTTAGAAAGTTGCAAATCACAGTTTTACTGCGATTTACCTTAGCTGCGATCGCCCGCTGTGACAAACCTTGCTTATGGAATTTTAGAATTCGAGAACGCTCAACATTTTTTTCAGCTAACTACGGCCAAATTGAGCAAATTTCCACAAGAATATTTCCACGACAATTATAATCTTGAAATGTTAAAGTCACAGTTATATTCCCTTCCTATCCATATAAGCTACCACTTAACGTAATCTACTACCACAAGTGGTACCAGAGCCTTGTACACTATGCAATAAAAATAATAGAGTTGATTTTAATGTTATGTTCTTCGTTTCATCATGTTCATCCGCATTACGTAATCTACTAACACAAGTGGCACCAGAGCCTTGCACATTATATAATAAAAATAATAGAGTTGATTTTAATGTTATGTTCTTCGTTACATCATGTTCATCCACATTACTTTTTACCGTGATGTTTTCTAAGCCACTATCGTTTCATATCCAATCGATAACTTGGCGTCTCGATTCTTGATTATTGCACATTCTAAAAGAATATACAGAAATCTCATTTATATTCACAAACTGTTCACCCCTCTTTCGTAGAGCCCAGGACAGTTAAGCTTGTACGGACAGTGTCAAAGATCCCATCAATTTTATATTCTTTTCTTTACTTATTTCATTGAAAGTAATTGGATTTAAGTAAAGATAATAATAAAACCGATCTTTAAAATTCAATAGCTAAGAAAAAAATCTGCTTTAAATTTGTATTATAGAAGACGAGAAAACGATGTTAAAATTCATCAAAATCACTGGTTTCGCTGAAATAATTGCGGAAATTTTAATAGAGCGAAAGTTTGGGTAAAATCCAGTAAGAGAAAAAAAATGTTAACTCGGTTTCCGATCTCGGAAGATTTGTATATTTTGTTTTATTTTGTAAAAAGAAATGCCAACATAAATTTAATCTGAATTGGAAAAAAATTGTAAATATTGCTTTGAGCAGTGGTCTTTAATCAATGTCCCATCTAGGAGACAATGAAAATATCATGGTGCACTAAGCAATTTTTTAAAGTGTATATATTTAAATGTTATGAAATAAAACCGTAGATTTAATAAAAATACACACACAAATCTGAAATGTCTTTATTGTCATGTTTCTAGTCACCTGTTTATGCAGCTTATTTAGTGTGAAATCTGTGCCTGATGTTTTCTCACGATTTCTTCAATGTTTGGTTGAATGTGCAATAAAAGACTCTCAATTCTTCTTCAGTCAAGCATTGTTTTTTCACTTCTTATTCTTGATGGTATTTTGGGTTGAGAAGCGTAATTCGTAAAAATAAAAAGTAGAAGATTTCAATGAGAATCTTACAGCCTTTTAGGCTAATAATTTTTTTTTAAATTCAATATTTGTTTATTTTTTCCAGTGTGCAGTAAGACCCTCAATTCTTCTTCAGTTGAGCATTGTCTTTTCTTGCTTCTTATTTTTTATGGTATTTAGGTTTGAGAAACGTAATTTGAATAAGTAAAAAGTAGAAAATTTCAATTCAACTTCTAAGCTAATAATTAAAAAAGTTTAATAATTATTCATGGTCCTGGGCATGACAGTAAACTGAATCCAGCAGCAAGGCCTCTGATTGGGAGGTTGTGAGAAGCATGTAACCACCTCTTAATTGCTGCTGTTCTCAAATCTACCCTGGCCGGGAGTAGTAGTACCTGTTAGGATCCCAGCTATGGGTCAAAACACTATGAAAGTATAAAAATACACTTTTTATTGAAACAGATACATAAAAATAGACTCTTATCGAGAGATATATATTTTTGAAGGAAAAATATTACCGAAAATACTTTTTTAAAGAAAAAATTATTACCCTAACAAACTGTTGAAGGAAAGAAAATATTCCCAGCAAAACATTTTGAATACAGAACTGAAAGACATTTTCAGGTTTCTAAAATAAAAAAGAAAAAAAACAAAAAATATCATTAAAATCTAACTAAATCAACCTTCTCACTATAACTGAACATTAAAAAAGTACTTTAAAATTCCACCTTTTTAGCATTCAATAACCCACAGAGGTGTTGATATGCCATTAAGCAAAATTCAAGCAAAATACTTATTCATTTATTGAAATTCTAGCGCTGTATCATTACAATTTTCTCACATTATGTATATATATATATATATATATATATATATATATATATAGGCTGTGACATAATTTTGAACACACTTAAGTGTGCCGCGGCAAGGCGGTTAAATATCACTGCCTTCGAGAATTTCATCGAAAACATCCACTCCAATTTTCGAAATAATTTTTGCAAAGAACCAAATTAATTGCTCAGATAAAGAATAACGAATCGGAAAAGTGAAAATATATTGAAAAGTAAAAGGAAAATAACCACGAAGAAGAAAATAATAAAAGAAAAATATCCCTATTTTGAATTTTACCCTCGATGTTAAATATTAACGGCTATATTTAAATAATTTTGCATTCTGCAATCACTTCGATTGCATTTTCTACATTCCAGTTGAATTCGTTGCATTCATTTTCGCGAAATTGCCCTTAGGAAAAGGTATTAATCCGTCACTTCTTCCTCCTGCCATGGGTTAAATAGCAGGATAGATTGGTTTCTATAGCCTTGGTTGGCAACCAGCCTACAGCAGAAATTAATGACAACCTGCTACGGGAAATCTTCTGTCCAGTCAGTCAGGTTCCTATTCGAGATATGATCGCCCAAGCTTGTGTCACCTACGATAATAAACTGACTGAATGTTTTTATTCTTATACATTTATTATCACAAGTAAAGAAATCTTGTAAACTATAAAAATAATACATACATATAGATAGTATTACAAGAAGTGAAAGAACACGTAGATTAAATCTCAATGGTTACAAAATTCTCGTTTTAGATAGCCATGAATTCATCTTATATTTTTTGTACGGTCATGCTGTCATATTGTTCTGTTGACGATTTCTGAAAATTTTTCGACCAAACGTTTACGGACACACTGTGGCAGTTAGACTTATAAATATAGACTTAGGGTTAACATAGCATTACTCGAAAGGAATAATACCCTAATTATCCCAGCGAAATTGATATTCATTTGGGTAGATTGGTCCATCTTTATAATTGCCTTTTTTTTAACTTGTCTTAGTGTAATTTAAATGGATTCATAAATATATTCACGTATGTTTAGCAGTTAGGAGGATACGTTTTTCATCATCAAGGTCAGTAGGTACTACCTCCGAACACCTAAGCGAAGTTGAGAGAGTTAGACTTCCAGTTGAATTCTCTGCATTCAATTACGCACAAATACCCTTGTGAACGGTATTAACCCGTCTCTTCCCTCCAGTTATGGGTAAAATAATAGGACATATTGGGTTCTGTAGCCTTGGTCGTCAACCAGGCTACCACAGAAAGCTATGGCAACCTCCTACGGGAAATCTTCTATCCAGTCAGTCAAGTTCCTATTCGAGATATGATCGCCCAAGCTTGTGTCACCTACGACAATAAACTGACTGAATGTTTTTATTCTTATACATTTATTATCACATGTAAAGAAATCTTGTAAACTATAAAAATAATACATACATATATATAGTATTACAAAAAGTGAAAGAAACACGTAGATTAAATCTCAATGGTTACATAATTCTCGTTTTAGATAACCCTGGATTCATCTTATATTTTAAAAATAAATCATTTTCATCATTTATTTAACACATCACCTGAAAAAAAACAGTATTGGTCTTAAACATGAAAAATTTTGTGTGATGATATTATGCTATTATAAACCATTGTTATAAAAAAATTTCAATATATAGTCATCTGCAGATCTGTTTTGCTGTATCACAGCTCATCAGTCCGGTTAGACATCCGATTGCTTTTAACCCAGGATTGAAACCACACCAAATTAGAGTCAGTCGGCAATTCTACCTCTGAACTATGGGCGCTCGGTTGGAGCAGACAGACTTTTAGCGTATCATGTATCATACACTAGGAGCCAGAGTGCTCTAAATCATTACTGAATGAGCGATGCGTAGATACTAGAGTAGCTACTATTTTTTCAAAGTCTACCATTCTTCCATATATATATATATATATATATATATATATATATATATATACCTTACGTTTTCAGATCTTCATTTAATGTGACATGCCCCTTCACGATTTTGTCGATACTAGTCCTCTGAAATCTCTTTTACTTGGTGGGCCGTAACAGCGGTTCTTCTTTTCACAAGCCTTCCGTCATTCATTTACACAATCACGGCAGTTAAATGACCAACTGCCTTTCCATATATATTTTGCCCTCAATATCTCTTATGTGGATTAGTTTTTTTAAACCTTTTTATCTTTATTATGTTCATTATATTAAGTAAATTGCATTCAGTTGATTGATTGATAGATTTGTATATCAAATTCCGAACTTTTAGTGATGTCTTAATACTCTTATTCAATGCACTCTGTCCCATTATTAGTCGGTGATCATGTAAAGTAGTTAAATGCTCCACAGAAATTCAGAGATTATAGTTGGTAGTGGTAGAATGTATGTATGTAAAAACATTTTTAAAAAGTTACAAATAAAAGTCTGCGTTCTTTTTGTTACGAGTTAAAGCGAAACCGTAGAATGAAAGTAAAATGAATGGATGTAAGTAAAATTTTGGTATCCTGGTATCGATATCAAATATGTTTTTCTCGTCGTAAACTGAATTTTGAAGACTAAATAAGTCCTCTGAGTAAATGGTATCATGGCTGAGACTAAGAACTACAAGTATACCTACTTTAAGCCAAACCCGAAGCAAAAACTAAAAGAAACGAGCTGAAAAAATACAGACATACAGGCAGATAAACAGACACACACACACACAAACATCTTGCCTTTTATATATATATATTTTCTCTTTTCAGCTCTACTGTAAGAAGTGCAACCTTGAAACTTCTGAATATCGTTTCTTATGTCTTTGTCTATGAGTGCAATTAAAGTTGATTAAAATCGGACCACTCCTTCTATAATCCGATTTTTTCGATTATCGATTTTCGATATTTATCGGGGGTACCTCAACACAGAACCTAGCTAAGAACACTCGCAGACGCTTATAATACAACTGTAAATTTTCAAGAAAATCGGTTCAGCCATTTTGGAGTCTATAAGTAACGGACACACACACACACACACACACACACACACACACACACACAAAGTTCCATTTATAAATAAGTTTAGATTAGATTAATTACATGCATTTTCTATTTGAACATTTTCTCCTTACACATTTATGTTATTCCGTTCCGTAAATAGAATTTCACTTATTTTACAAATTCGTTATTTATGTTTAGTTAATAAAATTTTTATTTTTACATGCAAGACGAAATATTTTATCCTTCCACATTTCAACATCCAACCTTCAACCTTCTGATATTTTAAAGGCCAGTTTAACAAGCATCATCGAGGGCCCTACATATCTATACGTGTGTTTACATTTGGATATTACATTTGATCTTTCATTTAGTAATTGGTTTTGTTCTGGAAACAATATTTTCGCTAACCTTTCCTTCTGGCATAATCTGCAGACATCACCACATCATATATATATATATATATATGTGTGTGTGTGTGTGTGTGTGTGTGTGTGTGTGTGTGTGTGTGTGTGTGTAATGAATTGTTTGAACATTATTTTTTATCGATACTCGTATTTAAGTAGATATTCTGTTTTTAATGAAACAGTATTATATATTTATATCTACCGGCCTGATTATTTACGTAAATTTTTATTACGAAAATGTGTGCTATTCGTCAGGATTCGAACCTGCGACCCCTATCTATCTAATTGTCGGTTGCTTATAACCAAGTTTCGTTAAACTTCGTTGATTTCCATAATATATATATATATATATATATATATATATATATATATATATATATATATATGCAGTACTGTACAAAAGAAACGTATTAGTAGAATAACTATTTTCTTTTATGAGGCATCAAAATAAAGTTTAAAATCAACTCTGTCTTAACACTTTTGCACACTACCGGTAGTATGAAAATGTATTAGGGCAGGGGTGATTTTCCTAAAAAACTCATTGAAATTCAAATACAGGGTGAAAAGCCAAACCTTTGGAAGAATTATTTAACGAAAAAGGAAGAGGAAAGGAGGTTTCTGAATTTGAATTGGTCCCACAAAGCTCTGATCTCAATCTTATAGAACATCTAAGGGATATTTTGGATAAACAATTGATACATCTAATGTTACTTTGCAAGACACACTTTGGGAACAAATTCAAGCTGCTTGGCAGGAGATACCATTAGATACATTGAAGAAGCTTGTGAAGTCAATGCCTTAGAGAATGAAGGCTGTGATCAAAGCAAAAGGCTATTATGCTAAATACTAGATTTATTTTGTAACAAGTATTTTTTGTTAAAGCATTTGTTGGGTAAATTAAATAAAATTACTTTAACTAAATTGTTTATTTTCTGTCAATATACCTCATAAAAGATAAAATAGTTCTTGTCCTAATACTTTTGCACAGTACTATATACATATTGAGAGAGACAGACAGACATCAGATAGATAAATAGATGTCTGCTTATGATGGTGAGGAATAAACTCCTTCATTTGCTATGTGCGTCGCTACAATGATGAAGAATAGCTATACATTGTCGTTCATCCAACTAGAAGCCTCAACAATCCATTTGTTTAGATTAGTGTTTCCAATTAATGCCATCGAATACAAATAGATATTTGATATATTATACTTGTTTCTAAATGCCATAAAAAGAATCCCCTTATATCACCACTAATTGACGTGAGATATATCAAAATGTGACTTCCAGAAAGTCCACTGTAAACCATTCCGCGCTATCCACCCACAATTCAAAAATAATCTAATAAAATAAAAAAAGAAAATCTTTGGCTCAGTCCTTCTGACTTTCCTTGGTTTAACGCTTGTTGCCCTCTTAAAACTAAGAAACGCACTTCGGAAATATTTCTTCATCTCAAACAACGGTACTGAATCAAATAAATATATAGAATTTCGAAAGACCCTTGACACCAGCGATAAGCATTCAGCACGAATCATAATGCTTATTCGCCACTTCTTGTGACAAAATGTATATCACGTGTGAAACGACAATATCCAATGCAAGTTTTTTGCACCAGTAACCTAAATATTGCTTGTTCGCATAGCATAATCAAAATAAAAAAGAAAAACTAAGGCCATTTATAAAAAGGGTTTGTGGAACCTTTCTTTTCAATTCTGGATCTAATATTCAACATGGCTTCACTAACAGACCATAGGGTTTTAAAATAAAGATTTGGAAAAAAGACGTTCACGCAACGCTGGAAATTGCAATTATTGGAATATTAAAAAAAGATATTTAATAAAATTTCCATAAACAGATATAAGCCTACTTTGGGAAAAAAACTTGATATTGAAACAATTATGAATACACGCCATCGAAAGTTTGCTACTCTAACTTATGATCTCCAATGTTGTTCTGTTCTCAACGGTATCGTTCAAACACATCATAAATTATAGGCATGATATACATAACGGAATTATCATATACTTTATATATATATATATATATATATATATATATATATATGTGTGTGTGTGTGTGTGTGTGTGTCTGTGTCTGTGTCTGTGTGTGTATTTATTATGAGTTATAGTTTAGAACATGTACAAATTATAATTAACTACAAAACTGCACATTTTGTTTCGACATCGAAAATACTATGACTCATCAGGTAATTAATAATGCTGGTAATAAAATTTATTTTTGAAAAAGAAGATAAAAATAATCTCACTTTCCCCTTTTTTTTGGGAGTGGGGAATTGTACGAGGTAAAGAGGATAGAAAAGAAGGGAAAACAAAAAAGGAAATTGAAAAAAAGGGTTTAAAACAAAAAGGAAAGAGAGATACATAGGAAATAAAGATCGTGGAAAGACAGGAGAGAAAGAAAGAAAGAGCTAAGAGGAAAGAGCCGATGATTTTCGTTTCCCCTTCTTTTCTATTCTTTTTACCTCGTACAATTTTCCACAAATAAAGGGAAGTGAGATTTTTTTTATCTTCTTTTTAAAAAATATCGTTTAGTACCATCAATATTAACTGCCTCATGAGTTTTCGATGTCGAAACAAAATGTACACTTTTGTAGTTAATTATAATTTGCACATGTTCTAAACTATAACTTATAAGAAATATTTACTCGTTCATTTCTATATTGAGCACTGCTTTAACTTAATAATTTGAACGTAGTTAATACTTTCTTCGTTCTTTATTCACTTAGATATATATATATATAAACCTATTTATAAATGGAACTTTGTGTGTGTGTGTGTGTGTATGTGTGTATGTGTCTGTGTCTGTGTGTCCGTTACAGACTCCGAAACGGCTGAACCGATTTTCTTGAAAATTTACACAGTAGTACTATAAGCGTCTGCGAGTGTTCTTAGCTAGGTTCTGTGTCGAGGTACCCCAGATGAATATCGAAATTCGATAATAAAAAAACCGGGTTATAGAAGGAGAGGTCCAATTTTAATCAAACTTGATACACTCATAGACAAAGACATAAGAAACGATATTCAGACGTTTCAAGTTTGCAGTTCTTACAATAGTGCAGACAATTTGATATCGATACCAGGAAATCAAAATTTGACTTACATCCATTCAATTTTCTTTCAGTCTACGGTTTCGCTTAAACTGGAAACAACTATTGCTTTTTAGTGTTTCGTGCCAACATCCAAAGAGTCAGAGCTCCAGGACCATGGATTAGTTTTAAAGCTTTCATTACACCCGAGAAACGCCGGGTTATACTGGTAGTATATATATATATATATATATATATATATATATATATATATATATATTATGAATGCGTCTTACAATAACATAGTTGGAACTGACCAACTGACCAACTGACCAACAAATCAGTTTATCAGTGCTGGGCGTTATCATTATTATTCGAATTTTTAAAAGTTATCAATAATCAGTGCAATTTTATTATTTGACAAATGCAAACAATTAGTCTTCAGAAGATATTTCTACATGTACCAGCAACGAAAGGTCAAAGTCATGCAGCGCCTGAAGAAGCCAAACACCTTAACACATTCAATATTGTTTACTGAATGCATTCGTGACAGACACCATGAAAGATATAGGTACTGAGGGTATCAGACGAAATGTGTACTTTTCTTAAAGTAACCCTAAGTTGAAAAATTAACTCAGTTGTATAGAAAAATACGATTTTTCTGAAGCAACGCCACCGTGCTTGAGGCATTGTAAACAATGAAATGAAAATGAGTTTCGATTCTTATAGACACTGCAAAAGTCTTAATAAAGTTCGAACAGTATTAATATTTATTTAATAGTAATGCTAAATAACATCAGTTTAAATCAGTCTCTCATTATTTTGTGGGAAATTTTCCGCCATTTACTGATGTATGGAAACAGGATGAATATGTCTCTCTGCTTTGTCTTAAAGTTAGTTATTCAAAAATATCTCGTCACTGTCATGGCACATTTTTTGGTAGAGAATAAATTATCGTGTGAAAAGCTGGACTGAGATGTTTCGTTATGAATACCGTTTCTAATCAAAATGTTTATTATTTTCTGTTAACTGGCATAGATTCTTGTGAAGTCTAGTAGGGTTGTCTGTCGGTGACTACGCCATGGATTTTTTGTTATTTCTTAATTTAGAGATTTACTTTTCTTCAACGCTGTCATGAGAGTTCATTCTTCGTAGTGGTTAAGACGTGATTCATGGTATTGTTGCGAAAGTGAATGCAATAGACAATTCCGAGATTTGAACTCGGTACAACGATTTCAATTTCTGTGGGGATAAGTTTCAACGACTTCAGTTATCCCAGTGTTCACAACCGGAGTTCATATTGATCCCGGGATTTCATGTAAAATTACAGGTGTGCACACAAAGAAAGAATAGAAAATTGGGGTTCCACTCTAGTATTTTAGTAGTCCGCAGAGCAATTACACATCAGAACAGTTGGTACAATTTAGAATTGGAATTTCTGCAGCAATGTACAAATTACTAAAAAAAAAATAGCACTAAATCTAACATAAAATGGGGTCAACCGATGTAGGTTAGCGTTTCATTTACTCTCCTAGATGTCTTGATTGTAAACGTTGAATAAATCTGAAAAAGAAATATTAAAAATATTATATATATATATATATATAAATTATATTTTAGAATATGTACATAATTTTTTTTATATATCCTCTACAAATTGTACATTTGTTTCGACATTGAAACTTCAATGTCTCATCAGGCGGTGTTTATAGGAATAGAAAGCCTCTCTACTTATATTTGGTCAGTTGTGTGTGGTATGTTGGTGGGGGTTAGTGATAAGGGAACGAGTCTCGTGGATTGACCGTTAGAATCTTGAAGTGAGTAGTTAATTGATTAATGAGAGTCTTGATTTCTCGACAGATTTAGCATTAACAGTTAGAATGTAAGTTTTTATTATCTTGCGACTAGACTATATCCTTTGGATCTTTTAGATAAGCTTGTTTGGGGTGGGATGTTTATTTTGTGCAGAATATTTTTGTATTTAAGCAGAGTCTTTATAATAAATGTAAATTTGTATATTTTATTTCAATTTTGGATTTAGGAAATAGATTTTTCCTAATAAATTTTAAATTTTAATTAGATCACAGTTTTCTATTAAATTTTTAATTTTTAATTTTAAATTTCTTTTCTTATACTTGGTCAGTTGGGTTGGGATGTTGGCGGGGGGGGGGTTAGTGATAAGGGAACAAGTCCTGTGGATTGACCGTTAGAATTTTGAAGAGAGTGGTGTGGGTAGTGAATATGGTTGATTAATAAGTGTCTTTGATTTCTAGACAGATTTAACATTAGCAGCTGGAATGTAAGTTTTTATTATCTTGTGACTAGACTATATCCTTTAGGATTTCTTAAAGAAACAGTTTAGGCGTAGGATGCTTATTCAGTATAGAATATATATATATATATATATATATATATATATATATATATGTAGTAACGGCCATAATATAAGGAACGGAAACAACAAAACATAAATATGAGTATTACTTAAAAAGTAATGCATGATTATCAATGAAAATTTTACTGAATGAGAAGGAATTACTGCTGATTTTCCCAAGAAATTAATTAGATCATGTGGTCGAAGATGCAGAGAAATCATTGAAAATAAGTGGATGTTTACTAAATATTAAATTTTCTTGATATTTTTCACAATCAAGTAGTAACAAGATTGTTCCTTAACTTTTGTCCAGTAGCTTATTTACTTTGTCCCATTTAATCTTTATTTAAAAAAACAACTATTCAGTAATTTTTTTTAACTTTGTATAATATTTATGCATTACAAGCTAATTTTTATTCGGTAAAAAATTAATTGCTAATTCATGCATTACTTTTTAAGTAATACACATATTTATGTCTTTGTTGTTTCCGTTCCTTATATTATGGCTGATACTGTATGTAAGTGTGTGTGTAGTGTGTGTGTGTGTGTGTGTGTGTGTGTAGTTACTATTATTGTTATGATAATAGAACAATGCAACTCAAAGGCTATCAAGTTTCGCTGCTCAATACACCATATTGCCTGTTGATAGTATATTGAACACCGAAACCTGTTAGCGTTTGATTTGTAGTATGCTATCATTATAACAATAATAGTAGCTATATATCTATAAAGGTTCAACTTCTTTATTGAGCACATTTTGTAAAAAGTAAATATTAAACATTTTAATATGTATCCATTAGTTTGAACCCCTCACATATATATATATATATATACACTACCGGCAATAATTATTAGGCCACACCAGTTTTTTTTAAGAAATGATGTATGTCATATTATTTTTAATATTTATTGTCAAATCAAAATAGAATGTTTCTTTTGTCATTATTACTTTGGGAAATTTTACAAAGCAAGGAAGCAAAGATGAACTCGTCCGAATCCCCCTAAATTTTCTTCATTCTTTCATTGACGAAACTGCAATATAGGTAATTATTAAATATTTGCAAATTCATTTGATGCACATGTTATTGAGTAGTATTAACAAAAGAACCATTCTATTTTCATTTACAATTATTAACTTGGCAATAAATAGTAAAAATAGAATAAAATACATCATTTTTTTTAAACACTGGGGTTGCCTAATTATTTTGGCCGATAGTGTATGTGTATATATATATATATATATATATATATATATAATTGTCACCCGCACACAGAACTGTTTCGCAGCTCATCAGTATGGTTAGACTCCGATTGCTACATGACCCATATATATATATAAGAAAAATTAAGGCAGGCACTTTATTTCATAGTAAATCGGAATTATAGGCCTATTTCTGGTGAACCATCACCAGCTTCCGTCTTTATTGTACAAAAGATTTTACACGAATGAAGAAATAAAGACTGAAGCTGGTGATGGTTCGCCTGAAATAGGAAAAAGACACGGGGGAAAGCAGCGGATAACATATTTGAAAGGCCTGACCAGGTGGATGACGGAACGGGGGTTGCGTGGTGCAACAAGAGAAAGCGCACTAAGAGACACCAGGGATAGGGAGACGTGGAAAGCCATGATCACCTACGTCTTAAAAGGACAAGGCACATAGAAGAAGTTGTCCGAAAAACATTTTGCAACGAAGTGTGAAATTTTGCAAGTTTTGTGAGTGTTAAGCAAAGGTTTTGTAAATTTGTGTAAATTCGTTTATTTCTAACAAAATAAATGAGTCAGTGGTTAGCATTTGAATTTTTAAATTTAGAACTTGTTTTGTTCACTACATACATACATAGGTTACACAACTTGGTTGCTTCTGCTATTCGAACTGCTAAAGTGATGGGATTTTGCCATTTGGTAAAGTTCTATGTTTTTTGTTTTTTGTTTTTTTATCGCCAGTCTATAGGGTTTGGTGAAAGATTGTTTTCTTTATAACTTAATTATTCATTCGCTTGAGTGTGCCTTTAATCGTCAATCCAAAAAAAATCAGCGGTTGTATACAAGTGATAATTTTATTATATACATTTCAAAACTAAGGGAAAAAATATCACACATAAAAAGGAAAGTGCAGAAGACATAATGGCCGGAAAAGTTATTATAATTTAAACTTGAAATGGATATGTTTCAACTTTTCAACCGATCGCTTGGTCCATAGTTTGATGGAAATGATTCATCTCCATTTCTACAAATGGACACTGAAATGATGGAATGATGGCAAATAAACAGACAAGGTATCTATTTTATTTACCAATCCGTATAATAAAAAATATTGCAAATTTATGCAGGTGATTCAACAGTTCCACCTACGAAAACAAGACGGCACTGAAACCTGACGTACACATCCCTCTGACTTCCTTAGTGCTTTCTGCCATATCTGGTCATCAATGAAATATTTGGACTATATATCCCCAAGAAGATTATATTTTTAAAACAAGTGAAGAAAGACGCAAAGAAAGGTTTATATATAAGAAAGAATAGAAAAATATATTTAAAAGACACGTAGCGAGAAATTGTGAACCATGACAAAATGAAAGGAGATGAGGTTAGAAATAAAAGAATTATGGCAAAAAGATTAGCACGACTAAAAGAGATTTAATACTAAGCAGGCAGTCGAAAGCTAAGAAAACGCAAGCAAAAAAACAGAAAGAAAGAAGACTCAATGAAAGAAAGAAAGAAAGAAAGAAAGAAAGAAAGAAGAAAACCTAATATAAAAATTAGAAAAAGAGAGAGAGCGAATGAAAGAGAAAAATGATAGTGAAAGAAAGATGAAAGAGAGAAAGAAAGATTGAAATAGAGAAAGAGACATAAACAGAAAGAGAGAGAGGGAGAATAGATATTAAAAAAAGAAAATGATAAATTTGAAGGGTGGGAAGGAAATCAAGGTAGAAACTAAAGAAGGAAAGATAATGGAATAGAAGCAAAAAAGAAGAAAGCTTAAAGAAAGCAAATCTAAAAAATAATGATTGATTGACACAAAAACAAGTTTTAAAGAAACGGATAAAATCAAATTCATATGTAAAATCAACAAAGAATTACAAATGAAAAGACTGAATCAATGAACGAACGAATGAATGAACGAACGAATGAATGAACGAACGAATGAATGAACGAACGAATGAATGAACGCGAGTTAAAGAAATTGCTTAAGAAAAACGAAGTAAAGAACAAAGCACGTGAAAAATATAAAGACGACTGGTTGAAAGAAAAAATAAAGACGGCTGGTTGAAAGAAAAAAATGGAAATAAAAAAACGAATAAGAAAAAGAGATAAGAAATCAAAGAGAGAAACAAGAACAAGTAAATAAAAGGATAAACGAAAAAAATGAATGAGAAAAAGAGATAAGAAATCAAAGAGAGAAACAAGAACAAGTAAATAAAAACATAAAAGAAAAAAATGAATGAGAAAAAGAAAGATCAAAAAATAAAATAAAACCAGAAAACGGAAAGCAGAAAAAGTTGACAGGGAAAAAAGCCATGAAAAATCTGACAGAAGAAGAAAAAAAAAATAGAAGAAAAACTGAAGAAAAAAAACGAACAAATGAAATAAAGAATTCCCGGAAACGATGGAAGAGCGAATAAAAACGAATTTAAAAAAAAAACCAGAGATAAATGAATTAAGAGAAAAAGCAAACTAAAGAGACCAAAAAATAGTCAGTTAAGTGCCGTACGTGATACACGCTTTGGCGATCATGTCTCGAAAAACACATGACTGACTGTGAAGAAGATTATCCCGGAATAGGTTGCCATTGCTTTCTGCGGTAGACTGGTTGCTAGCCAAAGCTATAGAACCCAATCTATCCAATTATTTAACCTTTAACTGGGGGGAAGAGACGGATTAATACCTTTCTCAAGGGTATTTGCGCGTAAGTGAATGCAAGGAATTCAACTGGAGTTCGATCTCGGCTCCCTGATTTGTCGTTCCGAGTCGATATCCACTGCACCACAATGCACATTCTAAAGAGCAAGAAAACGATAATAAAAAAAAGGAATAAAAAGGAAAGTGTAAAATAAAGTGAGTAGGAAAATCAGCTAAAGGTTTAGGTACGGAAAAAAATATTACAGACCAGAATAGTGAGAAGCAAAAGATGGTGAGTGATGAAATTGGGAGTGGGGGTAAGAACGAATAAAATAACAAGAGGAAAGAAGAAGAGAAATAGTTCGAGTTTGAGTTTTGTTTAACGGTATATCAACCTGTGTTGTTTATTTAGTACCAAAAAGGTGGGATTTTAAAAGATTTTTTTAATGTTCGGTTATCAGGAAAAGGTTGATTTAGTTAGATTCTAATGAAAAAAAAAATATTCCTTTTTTATTTTAGAAAACTGAAAATGTCTTCTAGTTTTGTATTCAAAAATGTTTTGCTGAAAATAATTTTTTCCTTCAAAAATGTGTTATGGTAATATTTTTTTTGTCAGAAATGTGTTAGTGATATTTTTCATTCAAAAATGCATATTTTCTATAAAACCTATTTTTATGTATATATTTCTATAAAAGTGTATTTTTATACTTTCATAGTGTTTGAGCCCATTTTGGGGGTTAACTATTTGCCAATAGCTGGGACCCAAACAGGTGTTACCACTCCGGGTCTGGGTGGACCTGGGAATAACAGCAATTAAGAGGTGGTTCCATGCTCCTCACAACCTACCAACCAGCGGCCTTGCTACCGGATGCAGTTTCCCGTCATGAGAAGTAGTAAAACGATGAGAGGAAATAGTGATTTTATTTCGAGAGGACGAGGAAGAGGATGAGGCGAGAGAGAAAAATTTTAGAAGTAGAAGAAAACCCTTAGATGCAATATGTAATAAAATAAGCATGTAACGCAATTCTCTAGAAAGCAAGTATGATTTAAAAAATAAATAAATGTATAAATAAAAAAAAGCACGATCTGACGACCAGAATTTTTCGAAGATTGACAAATCGGGCAGCTGCACTGTCTATTGCGCATTTCCGATGTGTTTACGAAAGATGTGAAAACTTGCATACAGCCAACACGTCTTCTAGTGTCATGAAGGTAGACACGTGACTCGCTCTCCATGTGTCAGGACAATATCACCATATTGCTGGCTTTGATGGAAGAAATCTTGTGAGTGGCATCAAAGAAATCGGCTTTCTCACCGCCACTGATAAAAAAAAAAAAAAAAACGGAAAGAGAAAACAGCAAAACTGAGTTGAAATTCCATCAATCGGACGCCAAAGTGAATTTTCTCTGAAATGATCAGATTATTATATTTTATAGAGAATCAAGTAAATGGCAGGGAAACTCTTGGCATCGGGTTTGTCGCAATTTATAAGAAATCAAGTTTCTATCCGTAAAGTTTTTTTCCTAAAGAGAGAATGAATGAGAGCAAACCAGGAAAATGTAACGATATAGAAAACATTATGAGTATTACTATTCGAATAAATTGCAAGATATTACATTTCACAATGACAGGTGTTTTCCATTCAGACACAATTGTATCAGCTGGATAAAAGGAATATTTTAAAAAAATATAAAAAAGACTCACTAAAAAGTGAATTAATCTTTTTCTTACGAGGTGCGCTGTTTACCAGACTTAAAAAATGAAAAGAAAAACATGTTGAAATTCAGCATACCATTGGTTTTTATCTCAAATTCATATAAAGAAAGTTCACTGTGTGCCTGTAATAACCTGATCGTTAGCAGAGGATGTTGGCAGCGTTGTGAGTTCGATATATCTTCAACGCTTCATTCGCTTGGTTTTGAAATAATCTTTGTTACCACCACTGACACCTTATATAGTAGATTTAAAATTGGCCATACGTTTGGAGACTAAATTCAATTTTTACGTGTCACAAGATTAAATCTCGAAATACAAGTCGGTGGAATAATTTTCATTTTTTTACTCATTTCTCCCCAAGCAAGGCGGGAACAGCCACTAGTGCGCAGGGAGTCACAGTGAAAGAAAAAATTGGGTGCTGGGGGAGTTGAAAAAAGAATGAAAATGGACGAGATTGAAATAGATAGAATATGGCTATTTACGTTGCTTTAAATGGTTAGAGATTTTAGCTATCAAAGAAGCCAGAAAATGGAAGGTAGTTCTACAGGCGATAAATGCGAGAAAATAAACTTTTGGGATAGAAAAGGCGGTTACATTTAACTATTTCAACAGCAAAAGTGCAGGAGTTTGATGTTAATCTAGTAGAAAGCATAAATTCCAGTGCTCGGGACACCAGGGAAAGAAGGTCGTGCAGGCAGATGGGATGAAAATATTTGTAGAAAAGACAGAGGGAAGCTACGTCACTTCGATCAGGAAGTGACTGAATTGGAGACGCCAAGTCAGAGCCGATTATATTGCAGCTGCTCCTTCTTTGGGTGATTTATTTAACCAGCATATGAACATTCATTAGGTTATTTAATGCTGAAAATCGTTTTGGTTCGTTTTTATTTAGTTTATTAAGATTCATTGGGATTTGTTTTTAAGAGCAGGGTACCCAAGTCCTACCCTTGTTATTTAACCCATAACTGGAGGGAAGGGACGGAATAATACCTTTCCTAAGGGTACCAATGCTTAAGTAATTGCAGGATATTCAACTGGAATTGGAACTCGGCTCATCGATTTCTCTTTCCAAGCCGATATCCACTGCAACACAACACACATCCGTCACTATACGCTTACAGCACCTAACATTCCCAAGCGGTCACCCATCTAAGTAATGACCAGGCTCAACGTTGCTTAACTTCAGTGATCGAGCGAGAACCGGTGTATTCAACGTGATAGGCCGTAAGCTTTCCTTCTTTGGGCAGATTGTCGATGTTAGTCTGTTGCATATGTGAGTTTTATTTTGGAGAAACAATAGTAATGTTGAATGCATTATTCTAAATTCTAATCATACATGAAAGTTAAAGATAAATTTAGATTACGTTAGCTCAGAACCTAGAAACAAGGATAACATTTAGTGACAAGGTTAACACTTAAAAAACGACCTCAAAAGATGAGCTCCGTGTGAAAAATGTAAGGTTTTGCTGTGATCCTTTTTGGTATTATTTCTTTTGAGTTCTTAAAACGAAACGAAGCACAAAATGTATATTTTTTACGTCCAACAGCTACAATGAATGTTTGATTGAAAAGTGCCCTACGTTGGATAGCTGGTAGTATGTTATTATCTTCAATAACAAAGCTATATCGCATGCATTCCAAAACGATTAAGACTACGTTTGTTAAATACGACCCGCCATATTTTAGTGACATTGCCCCAACTGATGATTACAAACCTCTTTCATCGGGAGAAGTTTTTTAATCATTTTTTATTTTCGTACTATGTATGAAGATAAGCTTCATCTGGCAACAAGGATTCTGATCGGGAGACTGGGGTTATTGAGAAGCATGGAACTACATCGTTCTCAAGTCCACCAACCACTGACCGCTGTTTCCCCATAGCTTTTATTGACATTAGACATCTTACAAAGACCGGAGCGTAAATAGTTGCAGAGAGGCCTGTATCTGTTCTAGACATGCAAAACTGTCTCGCTGCTAACGGTAAAAAAAACAAAAACAAGATGTAACTGACGTTGGAAAACATGTCTGCATGCTATTTGAGGTTTATTTTGTATTTCTAGTGACGCGAGTTCGCCTCAGAAGTATGCGGTAATTTTGGCTTCACTGGGAATCTGAAATGGTATGAATATCAAACAAGGGAGAAAAATGGCAATCACAGGACAAAGAGTTTCCCGGTTCAAACAGATAATGTGACTGACGCACTAAGAAGCGAACCTATCGTTACAGATGAAGAATGCAGTAAATGTACAATTATTGGTTTTGTTGTTCTATTTCGTACAAGATTGACTTCAAGGAAAGGGAAAAAGTTTGAAAAATATCAGGTTCTCACTAGATAGTTGGAATAATTATGCAAAATTACTGTTTAAACAATTCATGTGGATCCACTTGGAACATGACTTGGGAAATCGAAAGAATGCTTAGGGAAGATTGGTAATGATACTAATACAATACCCCCCCACCAAATGTGAAGATTCCCCGAAAGGTTCTAGAGTTGCGAGGCGTCTTGTTTATACCAAATATCATGAACAGAATTTCTGACTAGGTGAATGTCTAGCGTCAGAATAATAATGAAACGCAATTTGATGAAGTTGTAACACGGTTAGTCAGGGTTTATCCGGACGTGACGCCGTTCTCTGGTTGCTAGTCTTGATGGCTCGACACAGTAGCTGATCTTCAAGGGGTCTATTAAAACGGTGTTCTCACTCACCCACGTTGTGAACTTTGATCCTGCGGAAAGCACTTTGAACTCTTGCTAGCTGTCTTTATACCACGTTAATCAGACCGGACGCGCGTGCACAATTAGGCTAACAAGAACGGCACCAAAAGTAAATCGAAGAACGCCTGAATGAGTTGCGAAAAATGTCTTTATATATACAAAAAAAAAAAAAAAAGAAATAGAATATAACAATTGTCAATTTTTTATCCTTACAACGAAGCGAAAGTTTTCATTTAAGAGTAATGTTCGTCTTCCCAACATTAATTCAAATTCTCGGTTGGTAACGTTTATCACTCCAATCGGAGTTTTAAAGTTTGTGACGATTCAAAATATCTTATTCAAGCTTTCCCCAGAAGCTTTGCGGAAACTGCCGAAGAGGGGGTCTTTGTAATGACGGCGGTAAATTCACCCTATCTGTCTTAGCTCAGCGCAGCAACAACTACTACTTGACTTTAACCCTTTCTGGCCTCTTTCAGTTTCTTTATGTCTTTAGCCAGAACTCTATCGGAGCGCGTTTTTTGACTTTAAGTCTTTTCAGTCTGTTGATGGCAGGCTTCTCTACGTTTCCTTACATCTTTGGTCAGGAACTCTATCGGAAGCAACTGCCCTTTTCGTACGGTCGTAGCCCCCTAGTGGGAACCATCTGTCCCTTTATCGTTACATCTCGACTGGTCCCAAGTCTCGAGCGAGTCTTTGTATGTTTATTTGACGGCGGCGGTAAATTCGTCTTGTCTACCTTAGCGCGGCACCGCGACCACAACTGAACATGACTTTAACTTTTTCTCGGCTCTTTCTGTTTCTTTACATCTTCAGCCAGAACTCTATCAGAGGAAACTGTCATTGTCTCTACAGCTGGCCTCCTCTTGGTGTTTACATCTCGACTGGTTCTAAAGCTCAACTGTAAATGAGTGCCGACTCCAACTGCAACTGCAAAGTAATTTTGGTCTTCTGGTCTCTAGTTTTTATGCCTGTCCCAAATTCTCTTGAGGGGTGCATGACAGACACGGGGTGTCCGTGCAAATCAAATCTTCAACCAATGAGATTACTCCCGGCTGGCATTCTGAGGTGGAGAGATTTTATTCCTTTGGTTTAACCAATGAAATAGCAATATTTCTGTTGACGTCATTTTTTTCGTCTTCTTCTGATTCAAGTGACCAAATTATTTATTTTTCAAGTTTTCAAATTTATAAATTATTTCTCGGAAATTGAGGATTTACCCTTATCTGACTTCATAAAAAGGTCATGACAAGTCTGAAACAATATTTTGACTTCCATTTATTTATTTTCATTTCCACCAGCTGCAAGCTTTAGGTTTTCGATGATATTTTTCTTAGTCACTTGTTTCTGCTTTATTGCACAATAGCCGACAATGTGATGATCCCATTTGACCTGTCGCTTTACACCTGCAAAATGTTTTTTATCAATTCAGTTTCCAGCTAGTTTTCAAGAATGTAAAAATTTTGTAATATATTTTTTCACTCCACTCATTTTGCGATCGTCAATAACAATCTTATCATCTATTAGGCTCACTTTCTTCTATTCATAATGTAACCATTAATATTTAGAATTAATAATACCACTAGTAATAATTTATTTCGCTTCGTCGTATTAAACTTAAGATTTTTTTTTTACATGCAATTATAGTATTGTATTTTTCCACATGAGATGCAATTAACAAAAAAACCGTTATATATTCATTTACAATTATTCCCTTGGCAATAAAAACTAAAAATAGTATGAAATATTTCATGTTTTTAAAGACTCAGGTAGCCTAATATTTTTGGCCGGTAGTGTATATATACATATAGCTAGTTGTCAGCAAAAGAGGGACCCCATACTATGAGCTACAAATCCGGGATGCCAAACATGCAGCAAATACTAAAATACTACTCTCTGGGAAGTGTAGTAAGCAACAACGGAAATGTGAAAATTAAAAGTTACACAGATAGAGGATAAATATCTTCAAGAAATTCAGCAAGGCAATACGATATTACAGAATATATTTAGAAATAAAAAAAAGAGTGCTGGAACACTTTGTATGATAAATCTTCGATAGAGTACTCAATGTTAGAAGTTTTCCTGCATTTAAAAATGAAATTTGAAGCGACATATAGGCAGTTCTATATTTTTCTATGTGCTGTGTCTCTTCAGGACGTAAGCAATCATGGCCTTTCACTTCACCTTATACCATGAAGCTCTTAACATATTTTCTCTTGTTATTTCACACAAACACTGCCCTGCCATTCCAAGCCCACCAAGTATGTCACGTGTTTTTTCCTGTCTCTCTTTTCTTCTATCTGTCCTATGGGTATCAGATACTCCAATCCCTCCTTCCTCATTACATGTTCCAGAATGTTCAGTTGTCATTTCCTGATTTTAAGTATAAATTTACTGTCCAAAACCACGTTGTTGCTCACATGTTCGGTACATGGTAGCCTCAGTATCCTTCTGTGAAACAACATTTCCTTTGCTTCATTTTTGATGAGATTATCCAGCATTCGCTGCCATATAGAAGAAAAACCATCACATATAAGTCCAGTACTCTTTGGATGTGCGTTGTAGTACAGTGGATATCGGCTCGGAACGAGAAACCGGGGAGCCGAGTTCGAATTCCAGTTGAATCCATTGTATTCACCTACGCGCAAATACCCTTGGGAAAGGTATTAATCCGTCTCTTCCTTCCAGTTATGGGTTAAATAACAGGACAGATTGGGTTCTATAGCCTTGGTCGGCAACCAGTCGGCAACCAGTCTACCGCAGAAAGCAATGGCAACCTACTGCGGGATAATCTCCTGCCCAGTCAGTCATGTCTCTTTCGAGACATGATCGCCCAAGCGTGTATCACGTATGGCACTTTAACTGACTGACTCTTTGCTTTGGTCCCAAAGAAATTTTCCTGTCATGTTTTGGAATGCAGCCTTGTCGTTTCTAATACGCTTTGAGAATCTCAGTGTCGCACTTCCCGTCCTCTATCAGAATACTTCCCAGGTATTTCAATTTCTGTACCTACATGATTTTAGTATCCCCCACCAGTATTTGATATTTTGGATTACACTTTTTTGCTGATGAAAATGCATTCAGTTATCTTGAAGTTTATGTTTACTTCTTTCTTTACGCTTTCCTTCGCCACATTCTGTAGGAGGTTTTGTAGTTTCATTTCAGTGCCTACTAACAGCACTGAGTCATCTGCATATCTTATACTGGAAATATTGTGGCCGCCGTTCTACTGTTTTATGAAAATAACACCACGTGTAGACTATGTGAGCAACTATAAAATATTTAGAAGAAAAGGAACAACAAAGAAAATTTACTTAAATGCACAAAGCGATAATTCACATTTCTAGGGCACATGACGAGTAAAGTGGGCTTGGAAAAAGTAAGTAAAACATAGTTATTAGCGCATAACCTAATTCCTGGGCTTTTGTCAATGGATAGCAGAATAACGAACAGAGGTAATGTAAAGTGCACACCATTATTAGAACAAAAATGAGGTACATTTTTAGAACAAAAAAATGAGGTACATTTGGAAAACGTGACCAAGTATGGCTTAAATTCAAGGTAGTGCAAAAGTAACTGAACAGTAGGTGGAATAAGTTTGTGTATCAGTTATATTATTATATTGATGTTCATTATAAATATGGTATAATTGCCATATTATTTTAAATTTTGTAACTAAATGTTATGATGCCAAGTATAAATGAATAACTCAACAACAGAATCAGAATATAAGCTGTATTCCGCGGAAAGACGATTAATATGTACTGAAGTGATTAGTAATATTTACAATAGAAAGATACAAGAGTCCAATCCGTCGTAAGACGTGTGTATACGTGATTACTTCCGGTACGCCACCGGAAGTGTGACTAACTCTTCACTGACTCGCACTGACTCTTCAGTAACTCATTAGAGACTCTCAAGTGACTCTCTACGACATTATTTAGCTGTCCCTCCCAGTAAGGGCAACATATGACACATGGTCAGTTTATATCTGGGCTTTCCGGGCTATATGGCCCGGCCAAAAAATGTCTGTCTATTATTCCCCAGTCGTGCTTCTACCCTTCGGCGGAACCACGACTGGGTTAATGCTCTCTGCTCGGAAGCAGAGAGCGCCCTCTACCCGAAGGCAGAGTGCTGACAGTGTCGTAGAGCCGTCAGTCTAGTGACTGTCTACGACTGTATTTACTAGCCTTCCCACGCAAGGCTGGATGTGACACATGGTCATTTTATTGTGGGTATTCCCGGCCATATAGCCGGGCCAAAAAATGTCTGTCTATTTTTCCCCACTCGTGGTTCTACCCTTCGGCAGAACCACGACTGGGACTGCTCTCTGCTCGGAAAGCAGAGAGCTGACAGTGTCGTAGAGTCGTCAGTCTAGTGACTGTCTACGACCCTCCTGTAGAGAATCCACCATTGCTATATATAGCAATGGGAACAGTCCATTTGTAGTCAAATAGGAGTGGCGCCCTATAACTAAACATGCTGTATAGCCCGGCGCTGCTTGGGTTTTTTTAATAATTATGTTGAAATGATAAGGTCAAACACACAGACAGACATATCTATTTTTATATAGAGAGATTTATGTTTTTATTCTCACATAATTAAGGGAACCATACTGGAAAATAATTTAAACACTGATGAAAGAAAATGGTTATTAAAAGGGTATTGAAAATTTTAGATTTAAGCGCTTTTATATAGTAGTGAACAAAACAAAATCTAGATTTAAAAATTCAAATGCTTTCCGATTTGTCGTACCGAGTCGATATCCAGTGCACATCCAAGTTCGAATTCCAGTTGAATTCCTTGCATTCGCTTACGAGCAAATACTCTTGAGAAAGGTACTAATTCGTCTCTTTCCTCCAATGATGGGTTAAATAACAAGACAGATTGGTTTCTATAGCCTTGGTTGGCAACCAGTCTACCGCAAAAAGTAATGGAAACCTACTGCGGGATAATCTTCCGCCCAGTCAGTTTCATCTTTCGAACATGGTCGCCCAAAGCGCGTATCACGTATGGCATTTAACTGACTGACCTTCCTCATTACATGTCCAAAATACTTCAGCTGTCTTTTCCTAATGTTAACTATCAGTTTCTTTTTAGTGTCTATCCTCTCCAAAACCACTACATTGCTCGCGTGTTCCGTCCAAGGTATCCTCAGTATCCTTCTACAGAACCACATTTTTCCAATTATCTTCGATAGATGCAATATAAACCATATCTGGGCCCTGTTGGTGTTGAACAGACACAAACCTGAGCAAAAGGAATTGACTACTTGCTTTAGTAGACAGGCATACTCGGATACAAGCGATCACACATTTATTTATACATACATCAACGTATTTTATTCGGCGATATTTTTTCTATTTTTGCTACACACTCTCGCACATATTCCTCGATTTTTTCATTGACTTGTCTGATTGCTAGCCTCGACTAAAAAGTCTTAGCACGACAATATGTGTGAATGATTTTGTGATAGTAAATACTCATAACTTGACACAGTTTCTTCTTGTAGACCTCTCTTCTGATTTTCTGCTTGTCTATGAAGAACGATCTTCAAAATATTAAGTATAAAGTCAAGCAGGTACAGAATGCAATCAGCAATGTGTCATCAATACTGTATCATCTGTCACCTTAAGTCCTGTCCTTTAATTGTCTTCTCTGTTACTTTTACTTTCAGTAACACCTTGTGTCTTAGTGGCTTCATTTTTTTACTTGGGGGTGAAATTATTTATTTTCAAGAGTCCACGCAACAATATTAGACTCCATTTCCCCGTGAAATTTATTCAACAAAAGTTAGTAAAATCCTTTTAAGAATTACAAACTGAAATGTCTCGTTACCAATGATTTGACCCCTTCTTCCATAAATTTACGTAAATTTATATTTCCAATATAGTGTGAGTGTGAATACGCGTGAAGGAGTAAAAAATACTGTTTTTGTTTCAATCAGTGATAGAATAAGAGAATATATGTCCTTGTGAGTGTTTCTGTGTGTAATAGAGAAGTGATTTGCGTGACAGTGCGTTTGTGTGGGAGTGTGTGTAGGCCTACTCTCATTATCTCTTTTTCTTTCTTGGTGCATTGTATCTTAAAACAATATTGTTGTAGAGTGGTTGATACCCTTGCAGCTGTCTCAGTAATGGAATGAACTATGGGCTGAAATGGTCTAGCATTTGATGCCTAATATTTAAGTGTCATCTTACGGCCATACCACGTTGAATACACCGGTTCTCGTCCGATCACCGAAGTTAAGCAACATCGAGCCTGGTCAGTACTTAGATGGGTGACCACTTGGGAATACCAGGTGCTGTAAGCGAAAGAAACGCAGAAAGCAATGGCAACTTACTGCGGGATAATCCTCTGCCCAGTCCGTCATGTCTCGTAAGAGACATGATCGCCCAAGCGTGTATCATGTATGGCACTTAACTGACTGACGGTAAAATTTAAACTGATTACTTCGGCGACTAGTGCAATCTAAACCCTTCTCTCTGTGTTGTAAGTTCTGTCTTGGCTGTCATTGTAACTATTGTACTGTTCTGTTTGAACTTGTTTAACACCGGATATTGTGCTGAATAATACCGCAGCACACTTTCTCTGTGTATTGTATCCATCTTTGCGATCCAACAAATATCAAGTCATCTTCGCTCATTTGTTTTCATTCTTTCCAAAACCAAGTCATTGCTCTCATGTTCGATTCAAGGTATCCTCAGCATCCTTATGTAGAACTATATTCATCTTCTTCGTCTTTCAAGAGATTGTCTAATATTCCCTGTTGTACTGGAGGAAATATATCACGTAACAATACAGTACAGTTTTCTTTGTTTCATACGAATTCTTCCATTCTCTTAATACTTAACTTAACTTGAAGTGTATGGAGCTGGTTAATGTTTCTTTTGTTCGGCCTTGTGTCATACTTAACCGAACTCCCTACAGCTTATAGGATTTATGCAGAGTTATAATCATCAAAATTATTATCAGAAGGTTTTCATCAGAAGGTTGGTAGTCGGCAGGTTGAAATATGTAGAATTAGTGCAGAAGAGTGGAATAATAAAATATAAACTTTGAATGCTAAAATAGAAATTTATTAAAAGGGGAATAACATAAGTTGGAGAAGTTAATGTTCATTGAGAAAGTTAAACTATCAAGAGATCGTACAAAATGTTCTAGTAGTAGTTGTTGAAATAGATAAGGAGAAAGAGAGAGAGAGAGAGAGAGAGAGAGAACGAGGTGAGACCTGACCTTATTTCCGAGTAGATTTGAAATTACCGTTACATGTTAGATGTGTGTCAGCAATCCGCCCCCTCCGCCGTGACCAGTTAGAGACCATCCTTAAATATTCAATCCAGTCACGTGGGGTGGCTCCAGAATGATTTTTTCTTTAGCTGTGGAAAACCGTTTCTCTGACGTATTTTGAATTTTGCGATTTGATGATCAATCAGGATAGAGAGTTCCGCTATAAATTTTTGAAAAGCGTCCTTTTTCCATGCGATTTCAGTATCGTACATTCCGTCGTCTGTTTGCACACTTGCTAGGCATTCAAATTTCTGCACCTGCTTTATTTTCGTGTTTCCGACATGTAATTAGCATTTTGGTTTTCTCATTTTGCTGATTATCTTGCATTCTCTTTTCTTGCAGGTGATGTTTACTCCACTACATTCTATAGAAGATTTTGTAATTTCCTTTCCTTATCTGCTTTCATCTGTGTCATCTGTAAATCTTATATTGTTAAGATAGTAGCGGCCATTGATGAAATACCCACTTCAAATTTAATGTCGAAAGCAACCATACTGAACATTCTTCGGATGAGCTTAAGTCACTGATGCCTCCTCAATAGGTGTTTACCCGTACAACCAGACTGGCAACTGGGTCCCACCCATTCACAGTCAGGTTAGCCAAACGCAGACGACAATTCTACTCCTGCAGCTTCCTCTCTCACACTTCCCGCCTGTGGAACTCACTCCCGTATTCTTGCTTTCCTGACGGCTATGACCTCCAGAAATTTAAAAGCAAAGTTAATACTCACCTACTAACCACTGGACTCTAGCTCTCTCCCTTCCCCTGTATAATCTTCACGTTCTCTCCGCCCATGTATCTGTCATTGCACCTGCTTTCTCAGCTTTCTATTGTTCCGTTCTAACTAGCTTGTACTCCTCACTCTTTTCTAACTAATCTTTCTACATTTATGTAATCCCCTGCACATCAGTGGCGTTTCTGCCTTGCTCGGGGTGAAATGATTAAAAAAAAAAAATCTCGAGGTAAATCTCAAGTAAAATTTAACTTGGAAAAGAGGCTGATGGGACAGCCTTTCATTCGTTTGACATTAGAGACGAGATTTTTTTATTTATTTATGCAAGTCAGCACTGAAACATATTTAAACCAGGCGTTTAAAAAATACAAAATGTTGCAATGTTAGGTTTTGGAAAAAGCAAAAACTAAACGGTAGATGCATTTATCAAAATCTCAAAATATGCAAAAACGGTTTTCGTTAAAAAAAAACATGTAGCCGAAAAAAGACATAAATTCTGTGAAGATTTGAAAATATATAACATACTGGTGAGGATTTTAGGAAATATATTTAGAAATTTTACAGCTTAGTAGGTATAGAAAGACGGGAGAACATATGTACATATAAATAGTTATGGTTCCAGACCGTCTTTTGATTGCAAATATCAAATCAGTAGTCTAATGTATAATGTACATTTGTACACAAGAATAATATACATAGACGTGAATATATTTTCTCTAATTCTATTCACTTCTATCTATCTATCTATATATATATATATATATATATATATATATATATATATATATATATATAGGTAGAATCGCCGACTGATGTAAATTCGGTTGGTCTTCAATCCTGGTTAGAAGTAACGTACTGATGAGCTGTGATAGAGCGAAACAGATCTGTCTGCGAATGACTACTTACGCTCTCACATCCTGATTGAGCACTATGAAGGAATGGTAGACCTTGAGAAAACAGTAGCTACTCAACTATCTACGCATCGTTCATTCAGTAATGAATTTGAACACCCTCAGCTAGTGGTGTATGTTTACATTGTACATAACACCCTAAAGTCTCCCTTCTTCTACCGAGCGCTCATAGCTCAGACTTAAAATCGCCGACTGATGTAAATTCTATCGGGTTTCATTCCTGCCGAGAAACAATTGTATGTTTAACTGTACTGATATGCGGTGATACAGCGAAACAGATCTGCCTGCGGATGGCGATATGTATATATATCAGTAGGTTCATTATCTATCTATCTATCTATCTATCTGTCTGTCTGTCTGTCTGTCTGTCTGTCTGTCTGTTTCGGTACTTTCATATCTATCTGTCTCTCTGTATGTCTGTCTATCTATCTATCTATGTGTCTGTCTGTCTGTCTGTTTCGGTACTTTCATATCTATCTGTCTATCTATCTGTCTAAATCTTTTCTCATCTATCAATTTATCTATCATAATCTCGAAAGACAGATTAAAATTTAGCCCATCTTTGTTGCCTTCAATTATATATATATATATATATATATATATATATATATATATATATATATTCTTATGTAAAGCGTGAATCCATATATTCTGTCTCCATTTATAGTTAAAATAACTGGATGTCTTGGGATTTCTTGTCTTGGGTGGCAGATAGTCTAGTAGAATGATTACTTTGAATTAAAAATGAAAATGGCGAAAGCAAAGGCTATACAAAAATCCATTGCAGTCCGCAGATATTTAAGAAACAAGAATCTGTAGCGAGCTCTTTTTCGCGTATATACGTAAATAGTTTATTTCTAGTTGTCATGGAGTTATCACATGCAAACATTAAAGTGAACAATTTTCCCAAATAGGCTAAGAGATTTACGATCACCCTGTAATTAAATCCATTAAACAAATTTTATACAAATTTTGCATCTATTACCATATTTAAATGAAAATGCCAATTTAAATCCGGAAAAATTCAAAACATTCCATCTTGTCATTACTGAGCAAAATATGATAGACATAAATATATTTTTCATTAATTAAAATATATCTCAGTGTGACGTATAATCAATAATTTAATAATATACAAACATACACACATGCACGTACAAATATATATATATATATATATATATATATATATATATATATATATACAATTACATAATGTATAAATCAATAATTTAATAATGTACGCACATTAATGAATACATCTTGCAATCGACCAAACAATTGTCCGCCCACATCATAATTATAAATTATCCAATCCTCTCATATCGGCCGTAGAATTGTTGGGTCAACAGTAAGGTAGCCTGCTGAAGACCGTCGTTCTTCAGGCTGGTTTTGAATCCAGCGTCTTTCTATTCCGAAATATTTTCTGGTGAGCCCAGTCTTCCCTAATTGAGATGTGGGGTGAGAAAAGCTTGATACGTGCCTTTAAAATAAGTATCTGTGCGAAAGCTGGAATTTGAACTGTGTTCACGAATCTAACTTCTAGGGCTGATAACCAATAAACTAAGAGCACTTTATTGCAAAGATAATATATAAAACTATTTTGCAATGGCCAATGCGAAATAGGGGGTAACATGCCTTCAACTTCCACTGGAAGCCATCAAATGTAACTCGTACATACGCTAAAATGCTCGAAAATTATGCTTTTTCCTGAAACTACCTGACTTCCACGGATGAAACATTACAAGTATCTCACTGCTATATCATTATTTCCATGGAAAGTGTTCAAACCAACTACAATCAGGGATTAAACCCACTATGTCACACAGAAACAAGCGAAACGTCCTCATTCCCTTTGTATCTCATTGGTGAAATATAAGTTCCACACAAACAGCATCTACCTACGAGCCTTTGCCTTGGAAAGCCGACTCACTTTGTGGATGGTTTCCCGATGAAAAAAATTATACTCTGTTCAGCTGTTGTATTCACCACCTTTTTTATAATCATATTGCCGCAAACAAGGCAGTTTGCTGACACTGGTGCGCAGGGGGATACATAAAAGAAAATTCATGAGAAAGAGTGACAGGTTATAAGGATCAGTCAGAAGGTGGGTAAGAGAGGGACTAGAATACTGATCAGAGTACAGTTCACAAAGAAAGGAGCATGAGAGAGAGAGGATGCAAGTCAGTGAGATAAGAAATGACCATGAAATTTACTTCTAAAACTGTAACTCTCTAACTTGAGTGACTCTTCGGCTTCGTACAAGGTGATCAGCACTGTAAGGCTGGAGAATAGCAGTAGTCATTTGCATAGACCGTTTTCCAGGATATTTAGTGAGGGATCGTATGTACGTTTTAATCGTGAGGTCTGTACTGAGATTATATCTAAATAGGTAGTCAAGTCGCTATAGAGTCCAAAAGCGTTTCCACATCTTTGTGGGCGATGAATTATTTTCCACCCTACAACCCATTTTCCCTACAGACGAAACATCGCAAGTCTCTTGCTGCTCTCGTTATTACCATCAAAAGTGTTAAGAAGAACTACACTTCTTAGTTCTTCTTCTTCTATGTGCCCTGTCCTTTTAGGACGTACGCGATTTTGGCTTTCCACGTCTCCCTATACCTGGTGGCTCTTAGTACGTTTTCTCTTGTTACACCACGCAATCCCCGTTCCGTCATCCACCTGCTAAGCCCCTTCAATTATGTTATCCGCTGCCTTCTTCTGTAACTTTTTCCTTCTATCTGGCCTGTCATTATCAGGTTCTCCAAGCCCTCCTTCCTCATTGCATGTCCCAGGAACTTCAGTTGTCTCTTCCTGATGCTCACTATTAATTTTATTTTCGTTTCCATTCCTTCCAACACCTCATCATTGCTCACATGCTCGGTCCATGATACCCGCAGCATCCTTCTGTAGAACAACATTTCCACTGCTTCAAGTTTTTCCTTCGTCGTCGATGATATTGTTCAGCATTCACTGCCATATTGAAGGACTGACATCACATAGCAATCTAGCACTGTCTTCTTTGTTTCTAGTGAAATTTTCCTGTGTCTTATTACTTTACTCAACTTCTGGAAAGCGTCCTTCGCCATGCCAATTCGCCTTCGGATCTCTGTGTCGCAATTTCCATCTCCTGTTAGAACAATTCCTAGGTATTCAAATTTTTGTACTTGCTTCTTTTTAATATCACCCACCTGTATTTGGCATTTTGGGTTGATATTTTTGCTGATGACCATGCATTCAGTTTAGTTCCACCATTTCTAAAATTCAGATCTAAGATCCACCATTCCCTTCGTATTCTATTAGTGAAATGCAAATTTTACTCGTGCTTCTTCTTCCACGAACCGCTGCTTTGTTGACATAACTCACAAGTGGGAGCTTCCCCGATCACGATATTCTTAATATATTAAACTCTAGGATAAATGGTTATCTTCCCAAAAGATCATCATAAATTGTAACTCTTATTCATAACCCATTTAACAGGAGTGGCCCATTGGTCTTTGTAAAAGGTAAACATAATTCCAAAAAATAAGTATGCATATTTTTAATCGTTTCACCCCAAGTAAGGCAATGCCGCCACTGGTGCAGATGGAGCAGAGTTTGCATTGAAGCAGTCGTCTTAGGATGACTGCTCTGTAACTCTATAACACTGTCAGCTCTCTGCTTCCGAGCAGAGAGCACAAACCCAGTCGTGGTTCCGCCGAAGGGTAGAACCACGACTCGGTAAAAATAGACAGACATATTTTTGGCCCGGCTATATGGCCGGGAATTCCCACATTAAAATGACCATGTGTCACATCCGGGCTTGCGTGGGAAGCCTAGTAAATACAGCAGATGGGGCTACATAAGAGATGAGTGAAATTTTAAGCAGGAGGAAAGCGAAGAGAAAGACAAACCAGTTACATGGGTGGTCGAAGAAAGGGTAAGAGAAGAATAGAAATACCAGTGTGAAGACAATTGCGGGGGTAGATTGAGAAAGGAAAAGAACAAGAAACACCAGGTGATGGGGAAAGGACGAGGGAAGGACCGGAGTCAAGTAGATAAGTAATAGTAAGTCACATTGTATTTAAATTCTTGGAGATTGTAGCCGTTAGGGAAGCAATTATACGGAAGAGAGTTCCACAGGCGGGAAGTACGAGAATGGAAGCTGGTGGAGTAGAAGTGACGGCTGCATTTAGTTGATTTATGAGTAAAAAGGTGTGAATTTGTTGCCAGTTTGGTTGCTCGAGTAAATTCTTTTGAAGGGGGCATCCGTGAGCTAAGTTCGAGGGAATCAAGATATACACATGTGTAATTTAGTTAAATAATAGTTACGCATGTTTGTATGTATACGTATATGTCAGAGTAGTATAAATTGGGTGCAGTTTATTAGGAGTATGCAATGCCTATGAGGATGAATACCTCAGATATATTGATATCAAGCGTGAATAGATACCCACCCTGATTGGTCAATGTTGTGGACCCAGAATAAGTCCGGATAAAAACCTGAAAAAGGGTATTAGTGAAACATATATATTTAACGAAAGAACAAATGCAAAGAGTGTTACACGTCAGTCTGACTGCCAAGTATTAGACCGGGGTGACTCAATCCAACTCAACTCCACTCCTAGAAGCATATTCTCTCGGTATCCATAATTATAGGAAGAGTTCATTATAGTCCAAAAAGGGTAGGTCCTACAACAGTTAACTAATATGCATTCTTGGAAATTTGAACTTTTTAAGCGCATGCTGTATAATGAGCCTATGCTAGGCAGACCAACTGAAAGCTTTCCATAACATTCAGAAGCAATACAAATATTCTGAAAGCTCGTCATAACAACTAGAACATGCCTCATTGTCCTGCCGACAATACCTGTCTTATTTATCGGAGTTTTGCACACTGTTGTCTGGATTGAGGAGACAGGTTGTGGTACACAGGAGAGATGTAGGGCATGAGGATTTAATCAATCCAATCAAGAATACAGAATTTATCTGTTACACATGTTTGATAGCTGTGAAATCGAGTACTGGGCTCAGGAGTTCTTTTCGGAATCATGAATAAGGAAACGAAACAGAAACTGTGAGGGTCGAGTTTGGCTATCATATGAGTAAGCTGTGAAAATATATCAGAATAGTATTGGTCAAATATGCTCTTATCAGTGTGACGTGCTATAAGCTTCCATATGCAGATGGTGCAATACATAGATAAATACTTAATAAATATATGTAATTTATGCTTAGACGGAGAAATAAAAATAATTAAATTTAGAGAAACTAGCCAGCTATTAAACAAGAGAAATTAAGTCATTTTTAAGTGCCAATTCAAAAACAAATTTCAATTACCTGTTTAGTATGATTTGGTTTTTTCTTCTACAAAGATATATTTTCATACAAACTCAGCTTTATCATTTGTAAATTTTTGTATATTTATGGGTTTCTTTTTTGTAATATTTGTGGTTGAAATTATACTCAGCTTATTTTGATTTATTTGGTTTGTATTTAAGTTTGTATTTTATTTTATTTATTTTCACCTTTTATGTTTTTATATGGTTGTTTTTTTGTTTTGTTTTTTTGGGTTTTTTTTGCTTTTTGTGTATATTGCGTGTATATATGGTTAACTTACGTGTGTGTGTGTGTGTGTGTGTGTGTGTGTGTGTGTGCATTTGTTTATGTTGCATCGTCTGGGTGGTAAGCAATACACAGATGACAAAATAATATCTTATTTGGTAGATACAATGTAATTTTTTTTTTAATCATTTCACCCCGATCAAGGCAGAAATGCCACTGATTCGCAGGGGGCTACATAAATGTAAAAAAAATATGAATTAGAAAAGAGTGAGGACTACAATCTAGTTAGAAAGGAGCAATAGAAAGCTGAGAAAGCAGGTGCGATGACAGATACATAGGTGGAGAGAAAGGGAAGGTTATACGGGGGTGGGGAGAGAGCTAGAGTCAAGTGGTTAGTAGATGAGTATTGACTTTGCATTTAAATTTCTGGAGGTTGTAGCCGTCAGGAAAGCAAGAATACGGGAGCGAGTTCCACAGGCGGGAAGTGCGAAAGAAGAAGCTGCAGGAATAGAATTGTGGTCTGCATTTGGCTAACCTGACTGTGAATGGGTGGGACCCAGTTGCCAGTCTGGTTGCACGAGTAAACACCTGTTGAGGAGGCACCAGTGACTTAAGTTCGTCCGAGCAGAAGCCATGAAAGTATTTATAGAACAGACAAAGGGAGGCCACATTTCGACGGTGGGGAAGTGGCTGTAGTCGAGCCGCCAGATCAGTACCTATCACATTACAGACTCTCCTTTGGAGCATGTCAAGAACACTGAGGAGAACAGCAGCGGCGCCTGACCATAAATGGCAGCAGTACTCCATGCACGGACGGATGGTTTATTTGTATATATGCAGGATGGATTCAGGCAGAAAAAACATCCCGGATCGACATAGTGACCCAACGTTCTTAGCAGTAGATTTTGCTATGGATTCAATAAAGTGGTTCCATTTGAGGTCTGAGGACAGGGTAGGTCCGATGAGTCGTAGTGTAATGCAGTCCGTAGTAGATAGCAACAATATGGATGGTTAAGTTAGCAAGTAACACGCACGTTAATAGTAGCCCTCAGATTAGCTGTGTCTAGGATAGTTAATATGGACCAGGCTTGCCCCATTTCCCTTTTGGCCTTCTACGAAAATTATTCATATTTGGGACAATACAAAATTAGTCCACACATGATTCGTTACTAAGCCATCACTAGCTTGACAACTCGGACTATGCGAGTAAATATGTAAACGATAGATAGATAGATAGATAGATAGATCGAAACGGACATAAATAGTTTGTTAGATAGATAGATAGATAGATAGATAGATAGATAGATAGATAGATAGATAGATAGATAGAAACGGATATAAATAGTTTTTTAGATAGATAGATAGATAGATAGATAGATAGATAGATAGATAGATAGATAGATAGATAGATACGGACATATAAACGGACATATATAAACGGACATAGATAGATAGATAGATAGATAGATAGATAGATAGATAGATAGATAGATAGATATGAACGGACATAGATAGATAGATATGGACGGTCATAGATCGATAAATAGATATAGACGGTCATAGATCGATAAATAGATATAGACGGTCATAGATAGATAGATAGATAGATAGATAGATAGGGGCCGTGCAAACAATTTTTTTCTGTTTCAATTTCTTTATCCAATAAAATTATTTCAAACTAAAATAGAATACACTTTTCTGAATTCCTGCTCACTGAAATGTTCCAGTATAAAAGATAATTATTTTAACATTTATGTTATAAATATATAACAATGTGCTTAACAATAGTCAGCTGCTGGCCACGGATAGAAGAGTAGAAGAACTCATCTGTCCGAAAGAATTTATTTGTGAAGACCAATTTCTCCCGCTGTTTCCATTGCAGACTGAAGTCATAATCTATTTTGCGCAGTTGTTACTTCTGGACAGCGACCAAGTAAGCGCCGACCAGATGCAGACTAATTGTGTGTACCTCACCGACTCGATTAATATCTTAAGAACTATTTTATTCGATTTCATTAAAAGGATTGATATCATGACATAATCACGCGATTAAGAAAAATAATAATGGAAACAATAATAATCGTAAAAGTTATTAGTTTGATTAAATCAAATCGTAATCAAACTACTTTGCGCGGTGCACTGCCACAAGTAATTTCACTTATTTATGGTAGATTAAAATCGATATTTTAAAACGCTGTCATTCATAATCGATATCAAGTGTTTGAGTAATTAAGAACTTTAGTTAATAAAACTACTTCCTCGGCTCTAGTGCTTAAATTTTGAGCCAGTCGATAAATATGTTAGCCTGCATAAATACTTGAAGGTGAGCCATGTCTAATTTAATTAATATTAGTTTTGACGAGACTTCAAATTGATTTCGGAAAACTGAAAGTGATCACGTGAAAGATCAATTGAGTTTTTCAACTAAGAAATTTTTTAAAAATATATTTCATATATATATACATATAGATACGCACAAACATATGCACACACACACACACACACACACACACACACACACACACACACATATATATATATATACAGTCATCCGCAGACAGATCTGTTTCGCTGTATCACAGCTTTTCAGTACGGTTATACTCCGATTGCTTTTTAACCCAGGATTGAAACCCGACCGAAGTGGCGTCAGTCGGCGATTCTAAATCTGGGCTATAGGCGCTCGGTAGAAGAAGGCAGACTTTTCAGCGTGTATATTATCAGTATACACGCCCAATAGCCAGAGTGCCCTAATTCAGTAATGAATGAGCGATGCGTACATGCCAGAGTAGCTACTGTTTTTCAAAGTCTACCATTCTTCCAGAGTGCTCAGTCAGTGTGTGAGAGCGTAAATAGTCATCCGCAGACAGATCTGTTTCGCTGTATCACAGCTCTTCAGTACGGTTAGACTCCGATTTGCGTTAACGAAACCTGTTTCAAAGAAATATTACTGCCCAAATATACATTATATATATATAATGTATATTTGGGCAGTAATCTTTCTTTTAAATAGGTTTCCTTAACGCAAATTTACTCGAGCTACTAGATTAGCAACAAGGTGCCACCCTTATACTCTGAAAGCAAACAAGTGTAACTACAACTTCTACTCTAACAGTTTCTTTTCTCTCACTTCGTGCCTATGGAACTCTTTTCCGTATTCTTGTTTCCTTGTCAGCTACAATCTCTAAGAGTTTAAATGCAACGTCTACTGTCATCTCTTATCTCCTTGATTCCCATCCTTTTACTCACTTTACACTTTGCCATCTCGCAGCTCTTTTCACCAATGTACACCAATGTTGTGGTGCAGTGGATATCGGCTTGGAACGATAAATCGGGGAGCCGACTTCAAATTCCAGTTGAATTCATTGCATTCACTTACGCGCAAATACCCTTGGGAAAGGTATTAATCCGTCTCTTCCTTCCAGTTATAGGTTAAATAACAGGACAGACTGGGTTCTATGGTCTTGGCTGGCAACCAATCTACCGTAGAAAGCAATGGCAAACTACTGCGGGATAATCTTCTGCCCAGTCAGTCATGTCTCTTTCGAGACATGATCGCCCAAGCGTGTTTCACGTATGGCACTTAACTGAGTGACTCTGTTCTTGTCTTTCTGTGACCTGTTCTCATCTCTGTCTTCACTCTCTTATTATGTAGCCCTTCACTCTCCTATTATGCGCAATGGTAGCAGTTCAGCCTTGCTAGCGGGGAGACTATAATAATAAAAAAAAACACAACCGACGTGGAAGATTTTATTTATTTTTATTTAATTTTTTTCGGTATTCTTATATGTTTCCCTCTTGCTGAAGATAAGGAATGTAAAAATGTTCTATAATTATTGACTTTCTAAGTGCTTTCAGCCACTTCACTGGTCATTATCAAGGATGTTATTTTTCAATGATTTCTACACATGCTTTGACTGTAATGTAATTTAATTTGTATTTTTGAAAAAGAACGTTCTTTAAAAGTTATCATATCAATCGTAAAATGAGGACGAAATAACAACATCGGAAAAATAACATCCATGAAAATGACTAATGAAATGGTTTCTGATAAGAAACAAACATCCAATTTGTTGAGGGCCTCAGACTAAACACGGTAGCTTACACCAAGTAACTTGGGTAGGTAATGCTGACCTGGGTCAAGAAGGTGGATTATGGAAGAATCTATGTCTGGCAACAGGACTCTGAATCATACAATGAAAGCAGAAGAATGCATTCATGGTTATCAAACCATATCACCCATTCCATCTGGCCACCTAACTCCCCAGACTTCGACATCGTTGATTGTTACATGTGCAACGCTGTTGAGCGGAAGACTAACAAAACTACTTGCAACACCAAAGACGAACTAAAGGTAAGATCCAGCAATTTAAACATAGACATCGTCCAGAAGAATTGTAAAAAATTGTTAAGTCCGGAAGACAATGGCAATTTTATTGAAAATATTTAGGATTTAGTATTTCAAGATATTTTTGTATCATTCAGTAAATATATCTGCTAAAATGAGATGCTAATGTTATTTTCTTTTTTGCGTCATTTAGACGACAATTTATCCATCACACCTTGAATATGTTTATTTGCCATGTCTTCCCACAGGAGACAGAGTTTGACACAAGGTCGGTTTTAACGTGGAGCATCCAAGTCGGTACAAAAATTGCGCACTCCCCAGAAACATCGTTTACGCTGGCCTCAGTATTAATCGAAATATATTCATATCTATCTATCTATCTATCTATCTATCTATCTATCTATCTATCTATCTATCTATCTATATATATATGTATATATATATCGCTATTAATCTGTGCTTTTTATTCATATTCTATTTTTCAAATTTAAGTCAGTACGATATGTTTGTTATATATATATATAAGTCTGTTCACGTCTACGTCAGACAAACACATTTGTTAACACACACACACACACACACACCTTACAACAAGTAAATAGATAGTTCAAAAAATTATATTTTATAAAAAATCTTTCCTTTTTTTAAAAAAAACTTTACAAGAAATAAATTAATAGACTAAAAATGACAAGTAAGTAAAAACATATAGAATCGGGGCTAAATGAGAATACCACATCAAAAGTATTAAAACTGAGGGAAAATGATAAGATCAGGTTAAAGTCAGGTTAACATTTTGACCATCAAGGAGAGAAAAGATACAAGGGAAAAAGAAAGAATGAGGGAGGAAAAAAGAAAAAAAAGAAAAAGTTGGTTAGTATGTATTTTTGGGGCCAAATCCCAAAATGAATCTCCATTCTGGTTAGCCAAAAGAAACACACATGTAAAATTTTATATCTTCCAACATACATACATAGAAAACCAAAGGTTTTTGTCATTTAAATGTAAATCATCAGCAAAACCAACAGCAACATTGCCTGATGTTCAGAATCTATCTCGAAGCATAGAAATTTCCGTGTCACAATGTATAATTAATTCATAACTACATAATATATATATATATATATATATATATATAATAACTAAATAGACTCTGTAAGTGTTTAGGTTGTAAATTTATACTTAGATAAACCTTTAAAAAAACAGAACCTAATTCCGTTACAATCCGGTGCACTGAGGTGTCGGATGAATGGGGAGAAAAAAAAAGAAATCCACGGAATAAGACCAAAACATACAATACTCCGCAGTAAAGAAAAAAAAAACCAAAGTGCTCGATACAAAGTACAAAAGATATACAAAAGTAGAGCAAAGACACACAAAAAATCTCAAGCGAGCCAAAACCTACCGCGGTTTCACACTACGGATCGTCAGGGCAAAGGCTAAAACACCAAAGATAAACCAAATAAATAGACATAGCCTTTGCCCTGACGATCCGTAGTGTGAAACCGCGGTAGGTTTTGGCTCGCTTGAGATTTTTTGTATATATATATATATATATATATATATATATGTTTGCAAATATTTATCTTTCTACCTAAATCCTATTTTCTTCTGTTCATATCTATCTATCTATCTATCTATCTATCTATCTATCTATATATATATATATATATATATATATATATATATTGTATCGTGGAATGAAGAGTATTGTGGATTCTTGTTGCGAAAACACAAAAATAATAAATAACAAAAACAGATATTGAGATAAAAATTGTAAGTTATATTAAACAAAAATATACAAACTGAACACGGGTTAGTCAATTCAGGAATACTAGGAATACTGTTACTAGGAATCAATATATACAGTCTGGTAGTGTAGTAGTATGTCCGGGTAATGAGTCTATATCCTTACTGACCAACTAGCGGTGGTACAACTACTAAACTATCGCTCTCTGCATAGGCTGGATTATATGTACACATCAGCGAGTACATTCTTATGTGCAAAAAGGGGTGATCCCCCAACCAAGAGATACATCGAAGAATGTAACCAAACTACTCTATTAACAGAGTGGTACAACCAAGATGTATATACAATATTTACAGTCTCTCGCTGTACTAGCTGCAACTTCCCGAAGTCCGGGATAATGCCAACTATTTCGTGCTAAGCGCACATTGTCTTTTATATATCCGGGCGACCGGATGTCACATGGTACGAGCCACTACATAACATAATGTTTTAATGATACAAGTATGATCAATACATCCATAATTGGGGGAATCAATGATGAATTCATACCATTCCCAAAATTATTTTCGCTCAAGAAAATCTAAAGAAAACAACGAGACTTGAAAATTGGCCCTCCGACTAACAATTCTTAGTCAATATTTGTTACACCACACACACATCCAGGATTACAGTGACTGACCTTCCTAACCGGCCAATCTTTTGCAAATTAATTGAAACAAAACGAATAATGTCTTCCTAGGATCTTTCACACTTTACCTGATCACGAATACCTCGTCTCTTAGCGATATATTTTTTCTTCCGACTGCATTTTTTTTTTACGTTTTCGACTGATGAATCCATATGTTTCTTCGCCTTGATGACACTGTGGGGTTTGATACATTGACACCCACGCACACACACACACACATGGTCATTCAGCGTTCACGTGATAACTTAGATTCCCGCGTAAACGAATGCCAATAAAAGCGGGGAACGTCACGTGGTACGCTAGTTAGGATTTTGTTCCGGGCAAGAGCAGACATGTTTCCCTAACTCACACAAACACAAACACACGCGCACTAATTGCGGGTAGCAATTAGCGGCGCAAATTTTTATTTCTCACCAGCATGCACACACAACACTAAAAAACACCAATTGGAAACAGACATGAACACTATGCACATTAACTGTCATTCAAACTGGACTTTACATAAAATAACTTTCTACCAAACATTTTACGTTTCTGTCCAGACAAAGGGAAAGAACTTTCTTTAAGTTTATGCATGCTGTCAACCCTATGTGACCTTTGTTAATATATTGTTTTTCTTGTTACTTTCGCCTTTTCGTCTTATTGCCTGTTTTATTTCATGACCCCAGTTACGCCGAGTCGACTCGTAAATCTAAATTAGTAATGGACGCTTCGTCTTCTACAATACCTCTGGCAGTTGAAAGGCTGACACCAACAATATCCACGATGTGTCTGTAAGGCTTACCAGTGTGTTTGTGTAGCGTTAAAATTTTTATACGCTTCCTTGGAATAACGTTAATCGCAGACAAGAACTATGGGACAACTAATCGACAGTCACGAAAATAGAGTCTGGCTAGGATAAAAATCTAATGCAATTATAGATGACGCAATGTTTTTCAAGGTCAAAGAAATTTCATCAAACACCCGAAAATAAATTCATATTATCGCACATCACCGTAAATGACCTAATCTGAGGACAAAATAAAAATCGATTACACCCTATTCTTCAAACTCACTGTGAGTTTGAAAAAAAGCAGCTGTTTTAATTAATTTGCACAATGTTGTGGCGCAGTGGATATCGGCTCGGAACGAGAAATCGGGGAGCCGAGTTCGAATTCCAGCTGAATTCATTGCATTCATTTACGCGCAAATACCCTTGGGAAAGGTATTAATCCGTCTCTTCCCTCCAGTTATGGGTTAAATAACAGGACAGATTGGATTCTTTAGCCTTGGCTGGCAACCAATATACCGCAGAAAGCAATGGCAACCTACTGCGGGATAATCTTCTGCCCAGTCAGTCATGTCTCTTTCGAGACATGATCGCCCAAGCGTGTATCACGTATGGCACTTAACTGACTGATATGCCCCGATCTCGTTAGAATTTGCTTAACTATTGAGAATCAATGATGGTCTTCAGCTTTCGTATCATGTAAAATACATAAAAAACTGTATGACGAAATTGTATTATTGAACTCAGAAGAGAAACTGGTGGATATCTACAAGTAATACCATTTTACTATTTTGTTTTCTGTGCAAGTCAATAATATAACCCGTTTTTCCTTATAAGGGGTCTCAAATTTTAAGCGATAAAATTTGGTCAAATGGCAAAAAAAAAAAAGAAATTCTGAATTTTGTTGTTATCTAACTTGAATTTCAAAGCATTCTTATGACAAGTTTGAAAAAAATTAACACTTTCTATAGTGTATTTATACAAGTGGTTGCTGAAAAATATAAGTCTTAACCAATGAGGGAGTCCTGAAAAGTTATGATATGATGTTCAGTCGTTGGTCATGATTTTGCGGAGTAGGTCTGCCTGAGAGCTGTTCATTTGTACGCTATCTCGCCGGCTGCATACTCAATATTCACTTCAAACAAAAATGCTCAATTAGATCCTCAGGGTCGTTGGCCATGAAGGGTTTCAACAAGAATATGGAAACCCACCTGGAGGCCTGCAGCTGTCCAGAATACACTTCACCTGAAGCATTCTTCCGTCACACAAAATACGCCAACATAAAGATCCCGAATGTGTCTTACGCTTCTCTACAACAATAAACCGTGACTGTATGAATGAAAACAATCCGGTAATAAAAAGATAGACTTCAGTTGGAGTAGATAGACTCTCAATTGGAGTAGATAGACTAAACTATCGCCCGGTTCACACTCCACCCACGTCTATTGAACAGCTGAAGAGGCTCATCCCTTGTTTCCTGTTTAGGATGTGGTTTCCGGTTTTTTTTCTCTTTTCCTATCTTCTCACTCTTACGTAGCCCCCTGCGCATCAATGGCATTACCGCCTTGCTTGGGGTGATATGATTAAAAAAAAAAAAAAAAGCCTAAAACTAAACGCATCTCACAGGACGACAATCTCATAATAGGGAATTACTTCCTAATAATCATGTCACATTATTTAACATGATCATTAGAATGCAGAATCATTAGAGAGAATAATTCGGTAATATATCCCGACATTTTGCCTATTAAAGTAATTTAAAATTTTTCAAACTAATGCTAAATGATGTCCAAGGAACCAATAGCCAGGCTCTAAATTAATTAGTGAGTGAGTTATATGCTACACGTGATACACGCTTGGACTATCATGTCTCTTTTGATTCATGACTAGGCAGAATATTTTCCCGCAGTAGGATGTCCTTTCTTTCTTGGGTAGACAGGTTGTCAACCAAGGATACAGAACGAAATCTGTCCTGTTATTCAATCCATAACTGGGGGAGAAGAGACTGACTAATACTTTTCTCTTGTGCATTTTCGTGTAAGTGAACGAAACGAATTCAACTAGAATTCGAACTCTTCTCTCCGATTTCTAAATCCAAGCCGATATACATTACGACACAACAAAGATTAATAGGTAGTGCTGATCACTCGGTATTTTATAAAGATTTTTTTAAATCATATCACCCCGAGCAAGGCGGTAACGCCACTGATGTGCCCCCCTGCACGTAAGAGTGAAAAGATTGAAAAAGAGAAATCCGGAAACCCCATCCTAAACAGGGAACAAGGGATGAGCCTCTACACCTGTTCAATAGACGTGGGTGGAGTGTGAACCGGGCGATAGTTTAGTCTATCTACTCCAATTGAAAAAAAAAAGAAAAGAAAAGTGAAAATATTGGAAAAGAGAAAGCCGGAAACCACATCCTAAACAGGGAACAAGGGATGAGCATCTTCACCTGTTCAATAGACGTGGGTGGTGTGTGAACCGGGCGATAGTTTAGTCTATCTACTCCAATTGAAAAAAATTAATAAAAAAGAAAAGTGAAAATATTGGAAAAGAGAAAGCCGGAAACCACATCCTAAACAGGGAACAAGGGATGAGCCTCTTCACCTGTTCAATAGACGTGGGTGGAAGTCAAGATGCCAAGTCAAATTCAGTTACATTACAGATATTTCTTTGGATTTTGTCAAGAACCTCGAGATGAATAGCAGGAGCACACGACCAAATATGCCAACAGTATTATATATATATACAAAAACTTATTTATAACTGGAACTTTGTCTGTGTGTGTATGTGTGTGTGTGTGTGTGTGTGTGTGTGTGTCCGTTACCTATAGACTCCGAAACGGCTGAACTGATTTCTTAAAAATTTACACAGTTGTACTATAAGCGTCTGCGAGTGTTCTTAGCTAGGTTTTGTTTCGAGGTACTCCCAATAAATATCGAAAATCGATAATCTAAAAAATCGGGTTATAGAAGGAGTGTTCCGATTTTAATCAAATTTCATACACTCATAGTTGCATTTCTTACAATACTGCAGAAAATCGATGTCCCTGATATCGAAAAAGGATACCCTCGATATTCTATCGAATCTGATCAAAAACCGATATTCAGCCATCAATATGGCTAATTTTCTCCAATTTTACTCCCGATGGGTACGATAAGTTTTCATGGACTTACTTAAGTTTAGTTTATCCTTGGATGACTTATTTGACTCCGATATTGGTGCCAACGTCCAATGTGTCTGAGATCCAGGACCATGGATTAGTTTTAAAGTTTTCATTACACCCGAGCAACGTCGGGCTATACTGCTAGTATATATATGTATATAACAAGTTTTATTAAATATTACGTACGAGTAATGTTTATTGTAATTTTCTTACATCGTTCCAATATCTATATTCGCGATGTGTGTATGAATATATTGTTCAGAATTCATGTCGTTTTTCTTTATGTATATTAGTAGTTTTGGATATCCCATTAAATGTCAAGAACTGTTTTTATCTGCATGGGAAGCAATATTTCTCCGACTAAATGCTAGCATTTTTAATTTTGTTGCTATACGAGTTGGGATGAGTTTAACGTGACATCTTTTATAACGGCTAAACAGAAAATCAAGTCTTTGAATATCTGTATATGCTGGTTTCTATTTGCGCATTTCAATATACGACCACCTGTGGAGAAATTAATCTGAGTTAATATAGTTTGTTTCTATTTTTTATCATAAATACTTTTAGAATTTTGAGTCAATCGTGGCAACGAGCTATGTAATAGTACTCTGACGTTATCTCTGTTAATAGTATTGTTGGTGTTTATGATGTTATCTATGTTAATAGTATTGTTCATGTTTATGAGGTATCGCTCATTCAGTAATGAATTAGAGCACTCTGGCTATTGGCGTACGATACATGATACGTTAAAATCTGCCTCTATCTCCCGAGCGCCCATAGCTCAGAGGTAGAATCGCCGAGTGACGCTAATTCGGTCGGGTTTCAATCCTGTAGTAAAAGCAATCGAATGTCTAACGGTAATGATGAGCTGTGATACTGCGAAACAGATCTGTCTGCGGATGAATATTTACGCTCTCAAACCTTGATTGGGCACTCTGGAAGAATGGTAGACTTTGAAAAAACAGTAGCTACTCTAGCATCTAGGTATCGTTCATTCAGTAATGAATTAGAGCACTCTGGCTATTGGCGTACGATACATGATAAGCTAAAAATTGCATCCTTCTACCGGGCGCCAATAGCTCAGAGGTAGAATCGCCGACTGGCGACAATTCGGTCGGGTTTCAATCCTGGGTTAAAAGCAATCGGATGTCTAACCGTACTGAAAAACTGTGATACATCGAAACAGGACGATATATATATATATATATATATATATATATATATATATATATATATATATTATGCGTGCCCACTTATATATACATCCATGTGTGCATACTTATTTGAGAACAATGTTGATCCTCCGTTAGATATAAAAAGTACTTAATTAGTGAAATAAATTCTAAAATATTTGAACGAAGGTAATTTACCGTTTATGATAATGTCGACGAGTCATCAGTGACGCCCGAACGTCCCAAATTGCAGGGTATAGACAAAATTAGGGAGCAAGTCTCGGACAAAGACATTCTAGACCCGAAGAGTAGATTAAAAAATGGTAGGCACTATCGAAGCAGAACACAAAAGATATATGGTAATGAATGAGATAGTGTATATTTGTCTCAGTCTGACAATGAACCTCTCATCAGATAGAATGTTCAGTCTCATCTTAGAAAAAGTTTGCTGGTTCAATATCATGATGACAGTGGTCATATGGGTATAGATAAGTTATTCTATTCAAGAAAACGGAAGTTTTTTTTCTGGCCCTGTTTTCTAAGAGAGATTAATTATTATGTCGGTAAATGCATTTTGCGCCAGACAAGGAATTTAAAGAAGGAGCAACGCCATATGCAGGAGTGTGATTTGCCTTCCTTTCGCTCCACAAAGCTTGCTTTGGGTATCTCTGGGCCCTACGCTAACCAACGCATAGCTACATTCATATATATGGACAGTGGTTGGCCTGAGAATTTTGCAGTTTCTAAAAAGAAGACAGTAACAGTGGTGCATGATTTAGTTGATGGTTTGTGGCACCACTTCAGTTTTTAACCGATAATCGGCCGGAGAATGTCAACAAAATCATGAAAAATACATTAGAATACCTAAATTTACACCATGTGACAACGTCATCTTATCACCTTATGAGGAACGGTAAGGTTGAGAGGTTGCATAGAACAATGAACTATGTTCTAGTCAAAATTTAGAAAGAACGGTCATGGAATATTTACATCAACTAGAAGTTAGCGGCTGTCCAGTTTCATATAAAATTTCCAGCCTATTACTTTTTCTATTACAGGGATGTTATTTTTCTTTTGGGTAATATACTAAGGCTTCGTTGCATATAATATAAGAAATCCATCATAGTTTCACTTTAGTTAAGAATAACATAAAATAGCGAGAAAATTCTCGATAGTAAGACTGCGGTTGTAGATCTTAGTGTTGTTGATTTGGTATATTATAAGAACCACCTTAAGAAGGAGGAGTCAGACATGCGTTGGTGGCCATATTTTATGGTAGTGGAAATGACTGGCTCCAAATTAGAGATCAGTTAAGCGAATCAGTCACAAAGATGCATGCCGAGCATCTTCAGGCGGCGTCCATTGAAGAATGAAAATCTCCACTACAGAGAGGCCATTACGGAAAATAGTATTGGCTTCTATAGCAGAACCCAGCGATTCTGACAGCGAATCCGTGGTGGAACATACCGATTTTCCAGTACGCCAGTGTTGACGCCAATGTGAGAAATCAGACGATAAGTTTGATGTCCCATTAATGTAGCACCGTATCAGAACACGACGTAAAACGGCGGATAAAAACGTGTCAGATGTTGATTAAGAGTTTAGAAGGGGAGGTATGACAGTTATGCATATACTCTCAAGGATTATTACCTAAATGGTGGAACAACGGAATTTATGTAGATGAAAAAGCTTCTGATGGATCACCTGGCTGCGAGGTAAGCGACGAAATCCAATTGGGACAAACGTCCATTAGGACAAAATTAACTGATTCGCTTATAAGTTCAATAGATAAACGCAAGGCTAAAAAGGAACAATTGAAAAGTCTTGCAGATTACTAGAGGATATACTGTAACATGAGTTAAGAAACGTAAGTAATACGACTAATCCTCTAAGCAAAGCGCATGCTAATTATCAACAAATTAAATCAGGCCCATAAGTAAATTTCTTCGTTTCTTTTGATGTATTCCCGGTTAGACTTTGAATGATATGTACTGCAGATAATGGCAGCTATTTGTTTTCAAACGCAGTATGCTTGAAATTAAGAAGTCACATATATTTAAGTGGTTCTTTGATATATATATATATATATATATATATATATATATATATATATATATATATATATGTCAAAGAACCACTTAAACCACTTTAAATACACACACATACACACACAGACACACACACACACACACACACATATATATATATATCGACAAGACATTATAGTTAAGTTTTTATATAGTTTTTCATGTAGTATTATGATTTTTTTTCTATTTCGAATTTAAATTTTATAAAAATTGAGCAATTTTTTTTTCCGAGCACTTTCAGGTATCCTTTTAGCGATTACTGAATATGGATTTTAGTTTGCGAGTGACTGAATATGTGTTATGTTTATGTCTGTGTGTAGAGTCATGTGTTTTTTTTTATATTCTGAAAACGAGAACCATATTTTTATCAGGTTCGTAGTTGATATTATTAAATGTTGGATTTTTCATTTTTATAATAATGCTTTCATTATTTTCAGCCTTTTTTTTTATATGATATTTTCTTATCAAAAAGTATCTTGTGGATAGAGCTCTGTAGATTCTGTGTGTGTTTAAATGAGATTAAACTGAATTCTGTTCAGAGAGGTGCAAAGTTAATCTTCTCGACTACCTCATAGTGATGTGACCAATGTAATTATTTTCGAATTTGGATTGATCAAGAACACAGTTCTTCAAGGGACATGTAAATTCATTAATGATATTGGTTTTTGATGGAAAATTACGTAAAAAACTCAACCATAACACCGTGTCTTTCATTTTTAATGAAACCTCCATAAAGGAGAGATCAGTCGAGTTCCAATCCCGGCTGGAAGCAAGTGGATGTGTCTATCCACATTGATAAGCTGTATTACAGGGTTGTATGTAGTTGAATAATATATTACACTTTTATTATGATTGAGCTCTCTAGAGAGGAAATTTTAAAAACAGTTACCAATTCTGTGATTTACGCGTTACTCCCTAATAATTAATTGAGTTATCTCGGTGACTGGCGTGTGTATACATCGCATAGATATATAACACGCTAACATTTCCCCTCTTTCATTCCATGTGCCCATGGTTTAATGATGTAAGGACTCCGACTGACACCAAACCTGCGTGTATATGTATGTGTGTGTAATTTTGAGAACAATAAAAAATCTTTGAGTTTTAATGCATTGGCTGTCAATTGGGGCGTTTCATATGTCGTCCTTTCGTGGAAAACACGCTGCCCGAACCTACATCTGACAGTATGAACACCAAATTAAAAAGGCAGCTGAAGTTTCTGAGACACTTAATGAGGAAGGAGTTCTTGGAGAATTTGATACCCATAGAACATATACAGGGGGATAAAGACCTGGGAAAACAGCAAGTGACGTACATTACAGACTTAAGCAAATAGATTGCAGAACTTGATTTGTGAGAAATAACAGTAGCAAATATATTAAGATATTAAGAACTACAAAGCAACAGGAAGTTGTGGTGAGCCACGTGACATGACACATAAGACAAGAAGAATCTTTACGTAAATCCATTGATGAGAGCTTAGTTTTTCAACTGAAATGAGTCAACGACTTGCTGAAATTAATATCATTAACTTGAGAGTAAATTACACCACCACATCAGAAAAATATATTTAGATTCAAACTTCTCTTAATTCCGAAACAGGAATCCATACAAAACTCTATATAAATATATTAAAAATCAAATAATTAAACTGTATAGATATCTATTGCAGCTGACAGGGTTAACAACTTCTCGCTATAACATCCTTTGATAAGTTGTTAAAAAGTACAATTCACCTTAAGACACTGGTTTATCAATTAATGTATTTTGTAAATACACCCTTGTGCAAATTAATTGAAACCACCGCTTTAGTTTTCGTTCTCTTAACATACGGTCAGTTTTACATCCAGTAAAGTGACAGAGTGTAATCGATTTCTATCTTTCCTCAGATAAGGTTATTTGCAGTGATTTGCAGCAATATGAATCTATTTTCAGGGTGTATGATGTAATTTGTTTGATCTTAAAAATATTAATTCAACCGTGATTGCATCAGATATTTCAGACGTCCAGGTGCTATAATCGTAAATATCGATGAGTTGTCCTATGTCCATGATCAGCTAAGTTCTGAAGGGACACGGCACATAGAAGAAGAAGAAGAAGAAGAAGAAGAAGAAGAAGAAGAAATGTTCATATTTATATTTTTTGAATACTCAAGATAATTACTTTGAAGTTATATATACACTACCGACCATAATTATTAGGTCACCCCAGCTTTTTTTAAAGAAATGATGTATTTCATACTATTTTTGTATTTATGGCCAAATGAAAATAGAATGTTTCTTTTGTCATTATTACTCTGCAAACATTTATAAGGCAAAGATGAACTGGTCCGAATCACCCTAAATTTTCTTCATTCTTTCATTGATGAAACTGCAGTATAAGTAATTATTAAATATTTATAAATTCATTTGATGCACATGTTATTGTGCAATATTAACAAAAGAACCATTTTATTTTCATTAACAATTATTCACTTGGTAATAAATACTAAAAAATAGTATGAAATACATAATTTGTTTAAAACACTGGGGTGGCCTAATAGTTATGGCAGATAGTATATATATTCACTACGGATAACTAAATCTTCTTCTTTTTCTATGTACCCTCTTCTTTCAGGACATAGGCGAGCATCGCTTTCCACGTCTCCCTATCCCTGGCTGTTAGTACGCTTTCTCCTGTTACACCACGCAACCCTCGTTCTGTCATCTACCTGCTCAGGTCCTTCAAATATCTTATCCGCTGACTTCCGCTGTCTCTTTTTCCCTCTATCTAGCCTGTTAGTATCAGGTTCTCCAAGCCCTCCTTCCTCATTGCCTGTTCCAGGAACTTCAGTTGTCGCTTCCTGATGCTCACTATTAATTTTCTTTTCGTTGCCATTCTTTTCAACACTTCATCTTTGCTGAAATAATCGGTCCATGATCTCCGCAGCATCCTTCTGTAGAACCACATTTCCGCTGCTTCAAGTTTTTCCTTCATCTTCAATGATATTGTCCAACATTTACTGCCGTATTGAAGAACTTAGCATAGGATTTAGGGTCCTCAAAATATTCTTGCTGTACAAGTTAAACAGATCCGATGGAAAGCTACATCCTTGTCTTACGCCCCTTTCTATCTTTGTAAATCTGCTGAAATCGTTACCTGTCCGTATGTAGGCAGTTTGCTGCCAGTAGAGATTCTTAATTGCTCTGTTGTCTTTCCCAAAAATGTCGAGGCTGTTTAGCATCTCCGTCAATTCTTTGGGACGCTTTACACAGATAAATTAAATTTATGTATAATTTTGTAGATACTGGTATCTTGCAGATTTAATTCTAAAATAGCAAATGATCAAAATTAATATTTTCTTAACCTTAGGAAATTAATGAATAATATCAAAGGGAAAATTATTAATTTTACTGTTTGAAATTATATGCTAATGAATCAGTGAAAAAAAAAACAACGCCCTTATTTTAGGAAATAACTGCCTACAGAATAAAAACTAAAATAAAATTTTTATGTTAAAACATCTGAAATGATTGCCAATAGAATAAAACCTCTTATGTAATTGCCAATATAACAAACAAGAAATCAAAAAATATTAAAACGACTGAAATATTTACCAGTGGAATAAATTAATAATATATAAATCTTTGCTAATAGAATAAAAAATTGAAATAGAAGTGTTATATTAAAACACTTTGCATGATTAAAAAAAAGAATAAAATTTCTTAATTGTCAACAGAATAAAACATTTTAAATAACTGCCAATAATATACAAAATGAAATCGAATATCACACTAAAATGTCTAAATAAACGACATTAGAATAAATAATAAAATGTATTATATTAAAACATCTTAAATAACTCCTAAAAGCATAAAAATCAAATCAAAGTATCATATTAAAAGCTCTTAAATAATTGCTAATAGAATAAAACATCTTAAATGACAATAGAATAAAAAATGAAGTTACAGTATTATGCTAAAATAACTTAAATAGGATAAAACATATTAATTGCCAAAAAAAACAACATGTGAAATAATTGCAAATAAAATAAAAAATTAAATCAAAATATTACATTAAAACATCTTAAACCATCAAATGTAAAATCTCAATAAAATCAAGTCAGAAAATCAGAATAGCAAAAAAGAAAATAAATGAAATTATTATTACGATATAAACTCAAACTGCGATAATCATATTTCTATTAGAATAGTTGGTTAAAAGTAGCATTTATATTATATCGAAATGTTTAAGTGCGCATCTATATATATATATATATATATATATATATATAAATATATATATATATATATATATATATATATATTTGATTAGAAGCAGATTTGAATTTCACCATGTAATATTTATATATATATATATATATATATATATATATATATATATGTGTGTGTGTGTGTGTGTGTGTGAAATATATATGTATATAAATATATATTTATATATATATATACATATGCAAATTGTTATATATATATTATAGTATCTATATATTATATATGCGCAATACTTACTTGAAAGCGCTCAATATCAGTGACAAATCTAACATATTCAGTTGGATTGGTGTGAGTTTGTGAGCCTAGGTTGATGCTTTTGCGATCGTCATACCATCGCAAAAGCGCGAAACCCACAGCCACAAACTCACTCTTATCCAAATATATATATATATATATTAGTCATCCACATACAAACCTGTTTCGCTGTATCACAGCTCAACAGTGTGGCTAGACACATCCCAATTGCTTCTGGCCGGGATCGAAACTCGACCGATTTGGTGTCAGCCAGAGTCGTGGCGGGTTAATGTTATATAATTATTTTTCTATATCAAGACGAATTTTACGGGAAATTTGCAGGACAATGTAGAAAATATTTCGTGTGGCGTGTTCCATTCTATATAACTTCATTGGACTAATTTATGCTAATGTTGATGTCAGTAGACATGCGCCTGAACGAATTTAAATTTAAAGATCCATATATATTTTTAATATGTTTTTAGTGTATATAATCTATCTGATTTCGGTTAGCTTATTTTTTGTTTTTGTTTGTGTTTCAATAACCTTTGGAAACATTATCGGAAACTGGAATCAAAACTTTCTGTGAATGATCTAGCAGTTAAAGCACCTTCTAAACATTTTCATCTTAATAAATGGTTTTCTCTTTTAATTAAAAGAGAATTTATAAATCAAAATTGTGTTCAGTTTCATTACGGTAGAGTGTTGTTCTGTAAACGATCCGTTTTGTGTTCATATAATCTTTTATGCAAATTTATTGAGGTTACTCTGATGTACTGCTGGTGATAATTATTTGGTTTAACAGAGAACACTCCTCTTTTATGTTTTCGCTTGTTATGTTGTTTCGTATTAATTAAATCATTGTTTTAGACGCAGTTGTGACATTTTTTATTTGTTAAGTGTGAGAAAAATAACAGACCCTAATTAACCCCTTCAAGTGGAATAATTTAATTAATAGATACATAGATCCGACATGTAATAATAAATATTTTCGATCTAACATCTATTATAATAAAAATACCAAACCCTTGCTTAGCAGTGGACCAGGCTTGCCTCCCAAAGAGTAAAACACTACGCCTCCTTGGTCTCACACTCTCAGCGGACCTCAAGTGGAATGACTATATGGAATCCATTGCTAAATCCGCTGCTATGAAAGTCGGTTCTCTGTGCAGGGCCCGGAGGTTTTTTCCGTCTGAATCTATCCTGCTCATTTATAAATCTACCATCCGCCCGTGCATTGAATACTGTTGCCATATCTGGTCGGGTGCCCCTGCTTTTCAAGGAGGGTCTGTAATGTGATCGATATCCCGACTGTGGAATTCTCTTCCACATGACTGCTTCCCCGACGGCTGCAATCTCCAGGAGTTTAAATGTAAGGTCAATAGACACCTCCTAACAAACTAACTTCCATTCTTTCAAACACTCTTCCCACCCACCCAACTATCTATCACCCCCCCTTCTGACATTTCCTATATCTAACCACTCTTCCTATTTACCTTCGCCTATGTAGCCCCAAGCGCAATAGTGGCAGTGGAATACCTTGCTTGGGATGAAATGATTAAAAAAAAAATTATAAATAAAACAACATTAATTCAAATCATCTATAGGTATCTAATAGTGTTTCAAATCCAACTTACCATATTGGAGATTGGCTCAATGAAATTATACTTTAAAAATTATGGGCGTGGAGTTGGCAACCAGGGTTAAATATAAAATATGTTACAGAACTATTCAGAAAACAAAGTAGACAAATTTTCATAAAGCAATTAAAAGAAAAAGAAATGAGCAGGTTCAAAAGTAATATAAAACAAGCAAACAATATATGCAAAGCAAACTTTAATAAGGCAAAGTATCATTAATCCGTCTCTTCCCTCCAGTTATGGGTTAAATAACAGGACAGATTGGGTTCTATAGCCTTGGCTGGCAACCAGTCTACCGCAGAAAGCAATGGCAACCTACTGCGGGATAATCTTCTGCCCAGTCAGTCATGTCCCTTTTCAGGCATGATCGCCCAAAGCGTGTATCACGTATGGCATTTAACTGACTGACTGATCATTAATATGGCAAAAAGTTCACAAACTAAGAATTGTGACTTCATAACAAGACAGACCGGGACTGACTCAGATGTAAGCAAGAACTATTTTATTTACTAGAAAAATCCCAAAATGCTTTTGTATGCTTCTGTCTATAAAATAAGGAAGCGTAAGGGTTTTGAAGCAATACTTATTGGCTTGAAACCAACTATAGGATATACAAACTAAACACATTTTCATTGACACATTTGCCACAATTCTAATGTGTAAACGCTAATGTGTAAAAGACAATAATATATCTCCATTGTTAATAAGACAATGAAACTTAAGAAAACAAATAATAAAAAAAGATTTAAAAATTAAGAAACTATCCATGTTGTCACAAAGTAAGCAACCACTAACAAAATCGTTTATTATTAAGGAATAAGCATTTGGATAAATTTTAAAATTCTCACATTTCAAACATGTTCATGTTCACGTGGGGTCATAGACTTTTGAAATGCAAAATAACATCACGTTCTCGTGATATCACCTCATATTCAAAAGTTAAAATTCAAAATTGCCACAAAGATATAAACAATTGTTAAACGGACTTTGAGTTTTATTCATTATCATTCATTATTGATAATGACTGAAGCTAGTGAAAAGCTTGGCTCCTTAACAAGAATTCACAGGGAGTATGAACAGATCCTTCTCACTAAGATACGGTAATTGATCAATTAAAACAGAAAGTTATGTTAAAATATATAAAAGATATAACTTGTCTGCTTTTTGAAAAAAAACGTTGTGTAAAAGTTACGTTTACTGCTTAGATATATTCTATATTCTTCAATGTGCCATGTCCTTTCAGAGAGAGAAAGAGAGAGAGGGAGAGAGAGAGATAAGGTTTTTTTTAATCATTTCACCCCAAGCAAGGCGTTTCACTGCCACTGTTTCGCAGGGGGTTACATAGGGAAAGTGATGAGAAAGAGTGGTTGGGGGTTACATAGAGGAAAGTGATGAGAAAGAGTGGTTAGTGGGTTACATAGGGGAAAGTGATGTGAAAGAGTGGTTAGGGGGTTACATTGGGGAAAGTGATGTGAAAGAGTGGTTAGGGGGTTACATAGGGGAAAGTGATGAGAAAGAGTGGTTAGGGGGTTACATAGAGGAAAGTGATGAGAAAGAGTGGTTAGGAGGTTACATAGGGGAAAGTGATGAGAAAGAGTGGTTAGGGGGTTACATAAGGGAAAGTGATGAGAAAGAGTGGTTGGGGGTTACATAGAGGAAAGTGATGAGAAAGAGTGGTTAGGGGGTTACATAGGGGAAAGTGATGAGAAAGAGTGGTTAGGGGGTTACATAAGGGAAAGTGATGAGAAAGAGTGGTTAGGGGGTTACATAAGGGAAAGTGATGAGAAAGAGTGGTTGGGGGTTACATAGAGGAAAGTGATGAGAAAGAGTGGTTAGGGGGTTACATAGGGGAAAGTGATGTGAAAGAGTGGTTAGGGGGTTACATAGGGGAAAGTGATGAGAAAGAGTGGTTAGGGAGTTACATAGCAGAAAGTGATGAGAAAGAGTTGTTAGGAGGTTACATAGGGGAAAGTGATGAAAAAGAGTGGTTAGATATAGGAAATGTCAGAAGGAGGGTGATAGACTGGTAAGGATACCGAGGATGAGGGTTGCGTAGATGGGAAGAGTGTTTGAGACAATGGGTGAGAGTTAATGTGTTACGAGGTGTTTATTGACCTTACATTTAAACTCCTGGAGTTTGTAGCTGTCGGGGAAGCAAGTATACGGAAGCCTTGAAAGTATTTATAGTAGAGGCACAGGGAAGCTACGTCACGCCGGTGAGAGAGTGACTGCAGCCGTTCTGCCAAGTCGGTTTCGATCACATTACAGATTCTCCGTTGTATTTTGTCAAGAACCCCGAGGATTGGTTATGCGTTTTTCCCTGTCGATCTTGGCTTCAATCTTTCCAGTGAGTATCAATTTTTCTAGGCTCCTTTTCCTCATGATGTGCCCATATAAAATACTATATAAACATACGTGGAAGTAATAAGACGAAACAGAGACGTGGTAATAAATATATTCATCAGATGTTGTCACCAAAGCAGATGTTATCGTCTTAACTAGAAAGGAAAAAATTCTGACAGTGGCAGCTGCTAAGCCTCTTTAACTCTTCGCCATATTCCAGCAAATTTTTCTCAAACACAGGTTTGTCTCTAGTTCCGACTTGACGAAGCCTACCATAAGGATCAAAACGCGTGGTGTTTCCATTTTGTTTCTCTCTATCTCTGTCTCTCTCTCTCACTCTCTCTCTCTCTCTCTATATATATATATATATATATGAGATTTAGTATTGTAAGTATATACATTGTTCTGACTGTTGGCTTATTTTATTTTTTTTTTAATCATTTCACCCCAAGCAAGGCATTCCATTGCCACTATTGCGCAGGGGGTTACATCGAGGAAAGTGATTGGAAAGAGTGGTTAGATATAGGAAATATCAGAAGGTGGGTGATAGACGTGTAACGATAGCGAGGATGGGGGTTGGGTAGATGGGAAGGGTGTTTGAGAGAATGAATGCGAGTTAGTGTGTTAGGAGGTGTCTATTGACCTTACATTTAAACTCCTCTCCCGATTATCTTCATGGTGATTCGAATTTCAAAATGAACTATTTATTTTGATCACTGGGGTAGGTTGTTCTTGTTATATGAGTCATGCTGCTTCCGGATATTCTAGTTATCTTATTTTAGTTCAACTCTGCTGTAGTCAGGTATTGAATTCCCAAATGTTTGAGTCAAATCAATGAATTTAACCAGTGTTCTTTTCCACTGGGCCATGGGCCCTTGAGAAGAATCATCTGAAGACAGTCGGAGTGTACAAAAACCAATATGGTTATTAAAGATGATGACAATATCCCGAACAAACAATATATATATATATATATAAATGTCTATGCCTGTGTCTGTGTCAGAATGTATGTTAAGGATGCTTAGTTGTAAATGCAAGGCTCAAGAGTTTCTCAATGTACAGGGTTACTGAATATGATATGAATGTAAGAAGTGCTATGAAGTGAAGCTTATAAGAATAAGGAAGGGGGGTGACAACTGACAATTGACTTGAATTATTTTAGATTGTAGTGTTCAAGGAAGCATTAATGTGGGAGTTTGTTCGATAGAGTAGCAGTTATTAGAAAAAAGTCAAAGAGGAACTTCCTCCATACAGCGGGAAATGTGAGTTATTTCGACGTACCCTAGCATGTCCTATCTACGAATATATGAACGGGTGAAATTCAAGAATGGGATCATTGCCAGATGAAAGAATATTTTTGTACACTTAATGGATTACTTAATTAAGCCCAATTATAATTTCAGATACTCAATGCCAGCAAAACAACCATAAGAATGAAAAGTTTGATTGTTAATTACAATAATATTAAAAAATATATTTATTCTCTTCATTTCGAATAAATCCTGAAATAATCTTGAAAGTAGATACGAAAATATTTGAAATTTTTATGTACAAAGAAAATCTTGCAAAAAGCCAACAGTAAGGGAAATAATACATTTCCAGCAATCAATCGTTGGCAAAGGAAGGCCATGTCAGTGCGATACGAACTTCGGTTTGCCTGGATTACATACTTAGTTTTAAATCTGACGAATCCTATATTTCGGTTGATGAATAAGTGCGATAAGCAAAATGGATATGAAAAGTCTTTGTTTCTTGTTCGCAAAGATAAGCGTTGTGTTCAACATTGCGGATGGAAGCATTTCCATTCCGTAGCAAACCAAACATTTTATTTTATAGTTAATATGACCGGAAATGGAATTATAAACTCCCGCAGACACAACATGTTTTTCATTATATACACAGCTCATTTCGCTTTGTGCCAAACAAAGCTAAGCTTAATAGAGATATAAGACTATTTCCTATTGCATAAAACCCACCGTCACCCTCTTTATGTTGCACGCACACATACACACACACACACAGATAGATAGATAGATAGATAGATAGATAGATAGATAGATAGATCTGTCTGTCTGTCTGTCTGTCTGTTTGTCTGTCTAGATAGATAGATAGATAGATAGATAGATAGATACACAGGTACAGATACATATTTTATTTCAAACCTTATTATAGTAGGTACTTCGTATATGAAATAAAACCTCCGTTTTTTATTTATTAACCACTGATTACTAAATGGGACGTGAGTTTCAAATATGAAGTAGATACCATTATACCGTTTTACATGATAAAATTATTGGGTTAAAATTAAATCAATTTTTTGCATACACAAAATACCCTCAAAATATTTGAGATACCCTCCATCCTTCTTTTTTAAATACTGCATAAAATTTCGAGATTTTTGTACCATTTATTAAAGCAAAAGATAAAAATCTCAATAACTGTATTTTTTTTTATTTTGGCAAAAAATAAATACTGACGTTTAAAAGTTACAAGAGCATCATATGTGGTTTTCCTCAATAAAACCACCATCTCTCTTAATTAGTAATTTAAAAATTAGCATTCATTTCAATAGTTTTTTGTTTTTTTTTTAAGAATGAAGATGGTAAACCATCCGAAGAATTCTCACTCTCGCTCTTTGGGCATTCTTTCCGAATTCCCTCTATTTAATTCATCCGATACTAATCCAATATAAATAAAGTTCACAAAACCTAGCTAAGAACACTCGCAGACGGTTATAGTACAACTGTGTAAATTTTCATGAAAATCGGTTCAGCCGTTTCGGTGTCTATAGGTAACGGACACACAGACACACACAGAGACAAAGTTCCATTTATAAATAAGTTAAGATCAGATAACTCTAATTTACTAACTAGCTGAATATCTAAGGAAGAAGGGCGTGAAATAATTTTTTGAGATTATTGTGTTTGATAGATGAAGGTTGAATTGAATTAATTTTATATACTGAGTTAAGGATTAAATCAGTGGTCCATGATGGATGTCAGTCACTGAGGCATCGAGTCTGACTGGCCCCAACCCTCCGAACATTATTACCTTCCCCACTTTATGAGTTGTGATATGAACTAATTTAAATATGAGAAAATTCGCTTCTGATCTGCTATGCAATTGAAGCGAAGCTGCTTTCCGATGATCAATCACTGTATCAATTCGTTGTCGGTAAATGGTTTTCAGAGTAATTGTGGACACCTGATAGTTTTAAGATTGCCACCGTTTAGATGATAAAATGCCACGCGAATCACGTGGCGGCTGCTTAGTGACGTCACTTCAAAGAGTAGCGGCAGTGACCAGACTATCAGTCAGCTTCCAGAAGTCAAGCCGAGCAGTATTTTTGTTTAATTACAGAAAAGGATTAATCCTTTTTATCCTGGTAAGAGACCAAAAGATCAGCTCGCAAGCATATAGCACTGTTTACCATTGACCGTATATCTTCACAATATATATAACTGTCTCCGTCTAGCAGTCCTCATGTTAGAAAAAAACATGATTTGCCGTTTGAGAAATAGCGGATAAAACAGGTTCACTCATTTAGTCAGTTAAATGCCATACGTGATACACACTTGGGCGATCATGTCTCGAAAGAGACATGACTGACTGGGCAGAAGATTATCCTGCATTAGGTTGCCATTGCTTTCTGCGGTAGACTGGTTACCAGCCAAGGCTATAGAACCCAATCTGTCCTATTATTTAACTCATAACTTTAGGAAAGAGAAGGAATAATAACTTTCCAAGAATATCTGTGCGTAAGTGAATGCAAGGAATTTAACTGGAATTCGAACTCGGCTCTCCGATTTCTCGAAATCCACTACACCACAACGCACATCTTCATTAGGAATCCTAAATATGGCTTCTCTAGAAACACAGAAGAACCCTCCGGCGGCTCAATTTTCAGCTGAACCTCTATTTCTTAGTATTTTTTACTTATTGTTTGTGTGGGATATTTATGTTACAGTTTCATTCTGCGAGAGACATAAATATGTGTATATAAGTGTGTGTATGCCATTGCTATGAACAATTTTTTTTTTTTTGAGAACAAAGCGTGTTTTTCATTCCTATTCAGTTTCATCTGTGTTATTATATCGTGGTTATAATAATGCCCATAATGCAATGGGAAATTTTGAGAATATTTCTTTCTTGCATAGCGCAGGCGTTTTCTGATGACGTACCGAACGTGATGTGATATTATTACCCCCATTGCTGTAATCAAATTGTTCAAATCGCAGTAGCCGGTTTACTGTTCATGTGTTCTTATGTCCAAATAACAAATATTTGAAAACACAATTTGTTCATAAAGAAGCATACCGTCAATCCACTCATATTGTACATCATCGTTATTCTGATTCCGTAAAACTTGGAATCAACATAACGATGTCATTTCTTGCTGCTCCCTTTGGTTTTGATTTTTAATTCTATCATTGGCATCTCCTTTCCGAGAATGTTAATAGATATTTTTTGGCTGGGGATCTCTTGTTGCAATATGACTGGAAATTAGAGAGGAAACTGAGTTAATTGATAATTTTGTTATCCACTGGCTGAATAAAAACGGGAAAATTGTTACTGAATCATAATTTAAAGTTGGCACCTGAAAGAAAAGAAGAAAGAAACATGGACCCAGGTTTAACATGTATTTTTACATCTTTCTTGAAGCTTTCGTTTTAGTTTTAATTCCAAGCTGGTAGATTAAAGCTAATATTCACAATAATCAAATTAGTTTGCTGCATTTCAAACTGAATTTGAATCGATCGGATGTATTGGCTTTTTGATTATCAGTATAATAGATAAAATCGTCTACATTACAGATCTGTTAACACAACATAATTATATTTGTTAAACGATTTTTTAAATAAAATATACTTTTCTGAAACGTTATTTATGAAGAATTTAAGTTACTTAATTTATTAATTAATCTGAATTATGTTTTTTTAATCATCTCACCCCAAGCAAGGCATTCCACTGCCACTATTGCGCATGGGGCTACATAGGGGAAGGTAAAGAGAAGGAGTGGTTAGACATAGGGAATGTCAGGAGAAAGGTGACAGATGAGTAAGGATACCGAGGATGAGGGTTGGACAGATGGGAAGAGAGTTTGATAGAATGGGAGCAGGTTAGTGTGTTAGGAGGTGTCTATTGACCTTACATTTAAACTCCTGGAGATTGTAGCCGTCGGGGAAGCAATCGTGTGGAAGAGAATTCCACAGTCGGGAAGTGCGAGGAAAGAAAAAGTTGGAGTAGAAGTTACGGCTGCATTTTATCGGTTTCACTGTAAAAGGGTGGGATCTAGTTGCTAATCTAGTATCTCGTTCAAATTCGTATTTAGTGATCTAAGTTCATCGGAGCAGAAGTCGTGAAAGTATTTATAGAATTGAAATAATATTTAGTTTAAGATCAAAAGAAACTTTAACACTGAAGTATGAGTTTTTTTTAATCCGATGTTAACATATCTATAAAAGCTTCACTATTGTGAAATCTGAAAAAATAGCTGATAGTCGTACCAAATTTACAATGTAAATACCTTTTCCTTATAATATTTTGCCGAGTTATCTTGGAAACTAAGATATTTTAAACATTCTAATATTTCATTGAATTTAGCTCTATACTCTTTAATTACAAACACGGTTGTTGAGAAAATGTAATAAAATTATAAATGAATTTTAAATGAACTATAATTATTAAATTTATGTCCTGATAATATAGATATGGACATACGTATTTAACAAAATCAGTGCGTTTATAGAATCATGAAATGTATAAAATTGTTCTAAAAAAAACTTGGTTTTTGCTGAATCTTTGTATTTCAAATTTATACTGAAATTTAAATCATATAAGAATTCATAAATCATTCTAATTTAACAATATAAAAACATTTTTTATAAAGTTTTATTATTTCTCAAAAAAGAAAGTGTACATAATATGTTTAAGAAAAAAGTGTATATAATATATTTTATTCATAAAAGTAACTAAACGCTTTTTAAATTAACGAATGTCTTTGAGAATTTCAATTATCAGAGGACTTGTCCTCATGACTAGTGTAAACAGTATGCGCTACAGAAACATTTTCACGAGATGTCATAAAATCTATAGACATTTTTACCAAGATTTTCTCAAAAAGAAACGTTTCCAGAATAAGATGTCTCATTTGTGAATAAGTCCTTCAAGTTTCATTAAAATATTACAATTATTTTATTTCGGCAATAAATTCAAATTAATGTGTTTTTCTCATATCATTTTAAATTTACAATGATATTTTATAGTATCATATTGAATCCAGAATAACAATAGCTTTGGGAAAAAGTTTTGCAGGTTCTAAAAAGGAAAAAAAAACTTGAAACAACCTTTGCCATTTCCTCTTAACTCTATTATAATAATTACGTTGTTGTGTTTTTCTTATATATATATATATATATATATATATATATCCCTTCAGTAACGCTCATATAAAGATAAACAATAGTGAGGCAGCGTCGGCTCAATTGATTCTCTTTAATACCAGTTATTAAAAATTACCAGCAGTTATTAACGATCTTGCTGTGTGTTTGCTCTTTAACAATGCCTTATTATTTATTTTAAATAACCATGTTGTCGAGTAGTGTAGATTATATATATATATATATATATATATATATATATATATATATATATATATATATCATCCCTATTATAGTAAAGACAGTGCGTTTGGTGTCTATATATATATATATATATATATATATATATATATATATCCTGTCATACTAAGGGGTTTGGATAATTTTGTTTTTCTTAGTTTGAATTATTTTGTTTTTCTTAGACTTAATGTAAGATTCTCAATATTAGGTATATATATATATATATATGTGCCCCTCATTGTAGACGGTATATCGATTTAAATATTTTGATGTAATTTTTGAAGGCATGTGCCCACTTTTAATAGCAAAAAGATTTTGTAGATAAAACTTTGTTTCTGTTTCAAAGTGTCTAGGTATTTATGAAATGAATCGTAAGGTTTTTTCTGAGAAAAATTTAGTGATAATATATTTTCTTACGTAAATTAATAACAATAATTAAATCATCCACTTAAAATTAAATTTTAAAGCATTGGAATATATGCAAGCATCACCTTTCTAATTACAAAAAATAATTGATAGCACCTTTTCCTTCTAAGTGTTAAGTTTAGGAAAAAACTGGCTTTACGTCAAATGACTGAATCCAGGTGTTAAGAATAGATTAAGTTTATAATCCACTAGCAGTATAGCCCGGCGTTGCTCGGGTGTAATGAAAGCTTTAAAACTAATCCATGGTCCTAGAGCTCAGACTCTTTGGACGTTGGCAAGAAAGACTAAAAAGCAATAGTTTTTTTCCAGTTAAAGTGAAACCGTAGACTGAAAGAAAAATGAATGGATGTAAGTCAAATTTTGATTTCCTGGTATCGATATCATATAAGATTCTTTTGTCGTAAACTGAATTTTGAAGGCTAAATAAGTCCTCTGATTAAATGGTATCATGGCTGAGACTAAGAACTACAATTATACCTACTTAGAGCCAAACCCGAAGCAAAAACTAAAAGAAAAGACCTGAAAAAAATATAGACATACAGGCAGATAAACAGACACACGCACAAACATCTTGCCTTTTATATATATATATATATATATATATATATTATCGATTTTCTGCGCTATTGTAAGAACTGCAACCCTGAAACTTCTGAATATCCTTTCTTATGACTTTGTTTATGAGTGTATCAAATTTGATTAAAATCAGACCATTCCTTCTATAACCCGATTTATTCGATTATCGATTTTCGATATTTATCGGGGGTAGCTCGACACAAACCTAACTAAGAACACTCGCAGACGCTTATAGTACAACTGTGTCAATTTTGAAGAAAATCGGTTCAGCCGTTCCGGAGTTTATAGGTAACGGACACACACACACACACACACACACACACACACACACACACACACACACACAAAGTTCCATTTAGAAATAAGTTTAGATGTGTTACTTTTTTTAAGACTGTAAAGTGTAACATTTGATGTGATACATTTGCCAGACATTTGGTATAAACTTTTCAATACTAAATAATTATAAAAATTAAGAGCAGAATCAGCAATAAACTAAAGTTATAATTGACAGAATAGAATTTTCCTCGTCTAATACTGCCCGACTCTCTAAAAAAGCTTGAAGTCCATTGAATGGGCAAGTTTTGTTCGTAAGCACACGAGACAATAAAAATGTTTGTTGTGTAAATTTCCATCTCTTCTAAATTTTGCCTCATCAGTAAACATGACTGAAGTGATAAACATTGGTTCGGCAGTTTGAACAATAAACCATTGGCAACAGTTCTCCGGTGATGAGTGATCGGATGGCGAAAGACCCTGTACACGTTGCAAATGACACGGATAGGGAAGATACCCTTTAAGTACCATTGTTCGGTACAATAAGATGCATAACATACTGGAGCCACTTGACGGGTGCTGATAGCTGGATTGTACCAAGCAGTCTGTAGAATGTATTCTTTGTTGTCAGTATTACGAGTGATTCTTGTTCTTCATGGATCTATAGTTTGTGGTGCTACGAACCTTGTCTCAGGAACGCTAAGATGAAGGTTTGATGACCTGGCTTTATTCGGCCTGATACAGCCGTGCAGTCTCGCATCCATTACCATTCACTTGGCCGTATGGAATAATCAAATCTGCCTGCTCACGATATGAATATCCTGCTGTTGTTAAACGAAACACTTCTCAGTTATCTCACTACTGCACATGTTACACGTTGATTAAAGACTAGCAATAAATATAAATCAATGACATTTACAAACCTAATCTAAATGGTAACAATGTGCTATCTGCCGTAAAATTTATTTAAACTGAATAACACAAAAAACAAAGAATTTGCGGACACATGCCTATATGAAGTTTTGTCCCTGTTTTGTTGTTTCCTCATATTTTGTTTCCCTATATATATATATATATATATAGAGAGAGAGAGAGAGAGAGTCATTCGCATGCTCTTCAGTACGGTTAGACATCCGATTGCTTTTTATCCAGGATTGAAACCCGACCGAATTGGCGTCAGTCGGCGATTCTACCTCTGAGCTATGGGCGCTCGGTAGAATGAGGCAGACTTTTTAGCGTGTATATTATCATTACACACTCCCAGTAGCTGAGAAGGTTCTAATTCATTACTGAATGAACTATGCGTATATGCTAGAGTAGCTACTGTTTTTCAATGACAACCATTCTGCCAGATTTCTCAATCAGGATGTGAGAGCGTAAATAGTTTATATATTTTCTAAACATATACTTTTAAATATAAGAGACAATGAATGTCTATTATGTTTAATCATGAGCCGTTCTAAACATCGTATTACATTTGGATAATTTTTTATTAAGTTGGTTATAAGCTTTCGGTTCACATGAGCCATCTTCAAAAATGGTAGAAGGACGTTAACACAACATCTACCATCGGCGACGATTTTATTTTGTGTTGACATAAAACTCTGCTAAGCAACGGCAATATATTTCCTGTCATACTAAGGGGTTTAGATTATTTTGTTTTTCATAGTCTTAATGTAAGATACAGTCAATCCACTCATATTCTCAGAAAAGGTGTGTTTATTCACAATGACAAGTTTTAATGCTAATATTTTGGTTTTGTAATGATTTGCAGTGTCGGGTAAAACTACATCTAGTATATCCAACTCTATGTTCAATTTATTTTTTTCCTTTATGAAAATTCTTATAACTGATCCATACTCTGTCGTATCTGATGTGGTTTTTGGTGAAGGAGGAAGGACAGTGTAATTCTATATGACGACCTTTTTAAAGCAATCTTCATCTTCTTCTATGTGCCGTTTCATGACGTTGGATTCTGGAATTTCCTGTCCTTTGTAACTCTTAATATATTCTGGCTTTTTGCCATTTCTCCAAAACACTGCTCCACCATCCATCACCTCGATTTCGCCAGGTACATTTATGTATTTTTTCCTCTGTCTGTCTTACTTTCAATCGGACCTGTCACATTTTCAAATTGTCCTCTGAGTACCAATTTTTTCCTTGTCCTCATTTTGGGCTTTAAAAGGTTTACTCTAGTTACAAAAGAGTAAACTTTACAATCTGGAAAGTATATATTTTTTAAAAATCATCTCACCATAAGCAAGGTATTCTACTGCTACTGTTGCGCAGGGGGTTAAATAGAGGAAGGTGATGAGAGAGAGGGTTTAGTTATAGGAAATGTCAGGAGGAGGTTAAGAGACGGATGAGAATACTGAGGATGGGTGTGGAGTAGATGAAAAAGAGCTTGAGAGAATAGATGCGAGTTATTGGCATAGGAGAATGGATGAGAGTTATTGGCATAGGAGATGTCTATTGACCTTACATTTAAATTTCTGGATATTGTATCTATCGGAGAAGCAATTATATGGAAGGGAATTCCACGGTCGAAAAGTGCAAGAAAAGAAACTATTAGAATAGAAATTGCGGTTTAATTTTATCTGTTTCACTGTAAAATGGAGGGACATATTTGCTAGTTTATTAGCGCGTGTAAATTCATACCTAGGGGGCACCAGTGATCTAAGTTAATTGGAGCAGAAGCCGTGAAAGTATTTAGAGAAGTGGCACAGGGAAGTCACGTGACGCCGGTGAAATAGCGATTGCAGCCAAGCTGCCAAGTCGGTATCGATCACATTACATATTCTCCGTTTGATTCTGTCAAGAACTCCAAGGTGAATAGCAGGAACATCCGAATGGATACTTGTCTTTGAAACATAATTGAACAAAAATGCATATGAAACAATTGCATAAACACTAGCAAAATAGAAAAAGGCAAACTCAAAGTATACACACTTTGTGCAAATTAATTCAAACAAAACGAATAATGTCTCCTTAAGATCTTTCACACTTTCACTGATCACGTTTACGTCGTCTCTTAGCGTTGATTTGTTGATTTGTTCTTCCAAGCGCATTTTCCTTTACGTTTTGGACTGATGGATCCAGTTTGATTCTGCGTTTTGACGACACAACTGACAATTGAAAGACTAACAGCAACAATATCCGTGATCTTTGTGTAAGGTTTGCCAGTGTTTCGTGCAGCGTTACAAATTTTGTACGCTTCTTTGAAATAAAGTCTATCGCAGACACTAATCAACAGTTGGGACATTAGTGTCGCAGCGTGATAAAGGTCTGATGCAATCACGGATGACACAATATTTTTGAAGGCTAATCAAATTTCTTCATACGTCCCGAAAATAGATTCATAATACTGTAAAGCACTGCAAATTACCTAATCTGAGAAAAAATAGAAAATGGTTATTCCGTGTCAATCTAGTAGGTCTAAAACTGACCATATGGTAAAAGAAAGGAAACTAAAGAAGTTGTTTCAATTAATTTGCACAAGGCTATATATATATGCTCTCATATATATATATATATATATATATATATATATATATATATATTTTTTTTTTTTTTTTAATCATTTCACCCCGAGCAAGGCAGAAACGCCACTGATGTGCAGGGGGTTACATAAGTGTAGAAAGATTAATTAGAAAAGAGTGAGGAGTACAAGCTAGTTAGAAAGGAACAATAGAAAACTGAGAAAGCAGGTGCAATGACAGGTACATGGGCGGAGAGAAAGGGAAGCTTATACAGGGGAGGGGAGAGAGAGCTAGAGGCCAGTGGTTAGTAGGTGAGTATTAACTTTGCTTTTAAATTTCTGGAGGTCGTAGCCGTCAGGAAAGCAAGAATACGGGAGTGAGTTCCACAGGCGGGAAGTGCGAGAGAGGAAGCTGCAGGAGTAGAATTGTCGTCTGCGTTTGGCTAACCTGACTGTGAATGGGTGGGACCCAGTTGCCAGTCTGGTTGAACGGGTAAACACCTGTTGAGGAGGCATCAGTGACTTAAGCTCATCCGAGCAGAAGCCATGAAAGTATTTATAGAAGAGACAGAGGGAGGCCACATTTCGACGATGGGAAAGTGGCTGCAGACGAGTCGCCAGATCAGTACCTATCACATTACAGACTCTCCTTTGGAGCTTGTCAAGAACACTGAGGAGAACGGCAGGGGCACCTGACCATAAATGGCAGCAGTACTCCATGCACGGACGGATGGTTGACTTGTATATATGCAGGATGGATTCAGGTGGAAAAAACATCCTGGATCGACATAGTGACCCAATCTTCTTAGCAGTAGATTTTGCTATGGATTCAATATAGTGCTTCCATTTGAGGTCTGAGGACAGGGTAAGTCCGAGGAGGCGTAGTGTATTACTCTCCGGGAGAATCATCTGGTCTATGCTTATGGGAGGCAGAAGAGGTTGCCTGTAATGGTTGACAGACAACAGCTTGGTCTTAGAGGAATTAAAGTTGACAAGCCACTTCTTGCCCCAGTTCACCACAGAGTGTAGATCCCGCTCAAGGTCAGCAGCGAGATTATGTCTGTCCGCCACGACAGGTTTCTTACTGGAGCGGGAGTATATTGTAGTGTCATCTGCGTAGATGCCTACTTGGGACCTGATCTCATCTGGGAGGTCGTTGATGAAAATAAGGAAGAGCGTTGGGCCCAGGATAGAGCCTTGTGGGACACCAGCATTCGTGCTGTAGGACGAAGAGGCACGCCCATTCAGAACGACCTTCATTTTGCGGTTATTTAAGAAAGATTGGATTAGGTCAAGCAGGCGACCGGTAATACCATAACCGCGTAGTTTGCATAGGAGGCCAGGGTGCCAAACCCTGTCGAAAGCCTTGGAGATATCCAGAGCAACCGCGCGAGCCTCGTCAGACTCATCAAGGGCCTGTAGCATGTACTCCGTTACAGTAGTTAGCAGGTCGGCTGTGGACCTGTCAAATCGGAATCCATATTGCCTGTCGGAGAACAGCTTGTGGGCGGTGAGATGATGAACTATTTCAGCATTTATTATAGCCTCGAACACTTTCCCGAATATTGGTAGGAGACTGATAGGGCGATAGTTGGATGGGTCCGAGGGTTCACCACAATTCTTAAAGACAGGAACGACTGAGGAGAATTTCCAGCATGCAGGAAAGCAGGAAGCAGAAAGGCAGTAGTTAAACAGTTTAGAGAGGACAGGGGAAAGTTCAGGGGCACACCTCTTAAGGACTATCACCGGGATTCCATCGTCTCCACACGCCTTATGGGGGTCGAGTTTTGAAATTACTCTGGATACTATTGTCGGGGTAATATACACGTCATGCAGTTTGGCCTCAGTTCTAATAGGGAAGTCGGGTGGGTGCACTCCGGACGAGTCGAGTGTGGAGTTGGATGAGAATCTGCGGGCAAAGCACTCAGCTTTCTCAGCAGATGACGTGAGAACGTCAAATCCATGGATTAAAGGAGGTATTGAGGATTTCCTATTGTTGAGCACTCGTTTACAAATCCTCCAATAGTCCTTGGAGCCGAACTTGCGGTCAGCTATGTGCTGTCGCATTCTCTCCGCAAACAACTGTTTGGCGTCATTTAGAGTTCTCTTGCACTCACTGCGAGCGGATGTGAACAGGCGCCTATTGTGATCAGTTGGCTGTCTCTGGAATAGATGGAAGTAATGGTTCCTGTGGGCAATGGCGGCTGAGCAGGCTGGAGAGAACCACGGAGGGGAATGAGGTTTTAAGCAATACTTCCTGGTGGGTATGAAGGCATCAATGCCAGCTTTCACCCATGACGAGACCTCAGAGGCACAGTCATCAACTGATAGGTCAAACACTTTTCCCCAAGGGACGTCGCAGAGGAAATCGCGAAAGGCTTCCCAGTCAGCTTTTTGGTAGAGGTAGGAGGTTCTATGAGTAGGGGGATCCTGGGGGGAGTGAGATTGGAAAGAAATACTGAGGGAGACTACAGCGTGGTCGGAGTTGCCGAGAGGGCAAAGCTGCGAGACTTGACAGGCGTCGGGCGCAGAGGTGAAACATATATCTAGCAGTGAGGAATGACCCGAGGGTGTGCTTGGGAAGCGAGTGGGGAAGTCCACCACTTGCGTAAGGGATTGGGAAATAGCAAAGTTCATGGCGTGAGTGCCCGCCGAATCAGTAACAGCGTTTTCAAGCCACTCAGAGTGATGGGCATTGAGGTCTCCAAATACAAATATGTGGGCAAATGGGTGATAGGTAATAGCCTTATCTATGTCGTCGGCAATGCTATCTAGTAGGGAGCAGTATATATATATTATTCTCTCATTACGATTGAGTTCTCTGGAGAATAAAATTTTAAAAACAGTTTCCACTTCGGCTATAATGCGTGACTCTTCAAAAATCAATTGAGTTCTCTCGGTGACTGGCGTCTGTATACACTGCTTACATACCAGACGTTAAAATTTCCCTTCTCTGACCCCATGCGTCGATTGCTTAGGGAGTAGAGACTCCGACTAACACCAAATCGGTCGAGTTTTCGATCCCGGCCAGAAGCAAATGGATATGTCCAGCCACACTGATGAGCTGTGATACAGCGAAATAGGCTTGTATATGGATGACTAATATATATATATATAGCATAATGATGATCCGCGTATACTGTCTTAATATGTATAGGAAAAACTACTAAAAGTTTGTAAGTTTAAAAATGTATTTTTTTGACAGTATTTATTATTTTTATCACATATATATATATATATATATATATATATATATATAATAGAAATAAATAAATACTGTCAAAAAATACATTTTTAAACTTACAACTTTTTAGTAGTTTTTCATATATATATATATATATATATATATATATATATATATATATTGTGTGTATTTTGGCAGCATTTTTTCATTAATTCAGGTTTCATAGAATAATACAGACAAGTTCTGTTTATTTATTTTGTGTAAGATCCTTTCGTATGATCTGATTAGCTTGATAGTGTTGTCATGAAAAGACGACAAGAAAGCGCAATAATTGTTGATTTTTTTATCAGGTCTGAGCATTCGGCTTACATAAGCCTTTATCAAAGGATGAACATTTAATATACAGTGAACATAGAACATTTAAATTATTAACAGAGTGGAGTTATACAGAGAAAATTAAACAGGTCCATATTTTGCGTCGCACATGGACGCAGGCCGAGAAGGAATGGTGGTAGTGGGTATATAGTGGCATATATATATATATATATATATATATATATATATATATATATATATATATATATATATTGTTATTAAAATAGTTTACAAAATTATAATATCACTAGATAAAATTTTTCATGCTTCAGAACGATACTGTTGTTCTTCAAGTGATATGTTAAAATAAATGGTGAAAATAATAATATTTAATATATAAGATGAATTCCTGGTTATTTAAAAAATCAAGGACTGTTAGTCATAGAAAATGCTTTACGTGTGTCAATATTGTTAAATCAAAAATGAGAATTATATAACAATGGTTTTTTAATATTTGGGTTATGAAAGTGAGCAGGATGGTTTGGATCTAGACATGTGACTTTTTAATTTTGTCTAGATAGGATACGTAGTGGAATTTAGATTTTTTAAATAGGTAGAGAAAAATTTTTAAATGGAAGTTGGATTTTAGGTTCTTTTTTATTGAACAATAGATATTTTTACTACTATCTCATGAGTAAAGGTGCTGAAATGTTGAGGTCAGAGTTTATATATATATATATATATATATATATATATATATATACCCTTATATGGTATATGATTTTATGCGTGTGTTTGTGTATATGATTGGCTTGTATGGTTATTTTTGTTAATATCCCTTCTTTATGTGCGCATTTGCGATTGTTTGTGTATGTTTGTTCTTCTGTATATACGCTTCTATGTGTGTGTGCCTGTGTCTGTGTTTATCTTTGTATACGTCTGTGTGTCTTCTGTCTGTGTGCCTGTTAAATGCTTATGCTTTTCTGTGTGTGTGTGTGTGTGTGTGTGTGTGTGTGTGTTTGTATTTGTGTACGTGTAATATTTGTGAGTGACAGTGCGTATGCATGTGTAAATTTTCCTGTGTTTGTGTGTATTATTTTGTATGATATGAGTATGCTTGTGTGCATATTTCATCCGTGTAATTTTGCGTGTATATGCATTTGTTTCTATATATATTTGCATGTATTTCTGTGAATTTCTCTCTGTTTAAGTGTGAGATGGTTGCGTGTGTGATTGTTTAGGTTTAAATGCTTCTATTTGTTTGTGTTTATGCCTGTATATGTTTTTGTGTATGCTTGTATATCCGTGTGGGAGAGTGTGGTTATTTAGGCTAAAGGCTGGATGATATTACAAATGAATGCACGTATTATTTGAATGGTTAATCCCTTCCTTTTGGTATGTTTATCATTTTGCCGTCTTCATCGAAGCGGCTTAAACGTCTAACGTTCTTTCCGCCAACCATTTCGACAAACTAATCGAGAAGCCAGAATTTGCGATCGAAATTTTGGCTCAGCTCATGATTTTTAATCCAGTCTTCTTGAACCTCAACCAATAAACCGTCTCTATCTGTGAAACCATCATTACCCTTTGAATCTGTTCTAATGAGCTCAACGCGAATAGATGGATGACGTTTCTGGAAATTACCAATCAAGATTCCTTAACCTTTACTTGAACAGTGGTCATAATCTCAGTGCAGGGTAATCGTTAGCGAGCACGTCTGACCACTGAGTAAGAAGTGAGATGCTCACTAAGTGTCCCCTATTCTTGGCCTTAGGCCAGACTGAGATAAGCTTAGTAAATAATGTAAAAAAACAGTGCGGATTAATGTATTACAAGCGAGTCCGGTTGATCACAATCGCAGAATAATAAATTATATTCTCACTAAGTGCCTCAAAATTTTGGCCTTGTCTGAAACTAACCTAAGTTTAAAAACATGAGTTAAGAACATTGACATGGTGTAAGGGTTAATGGGATTTAATAGGTATAGATATGTGTTGCGGTCCATTGGATATCGGCTCGGAACGAGAAATCGGGGAGCCGAGTTCGAATTCCAGTTGAATTCCTTGCATTCAGTTAAACGTAAATACCCTTGGAAAACGCATTAATCCATCTCTTCTCCCTTTAGATATGGGTTGAATAGCAGAACAGACTGGATTCTATAACCTTGGCTGGCAATCAGTCTACCAGAGAAAGTAATGGCAACCTACTGCGGAAAATCTTCTGCTTAGTCAGCCATGTCTCGAAAGAGACATGGCCACCCAAGCGGATATTACGTATGACACTTAGCTAGGCAAATTATATCCTGACTGAGCCAATTTTTTTATCTTGTGCCAGACTCGGCGAAGCTAATTAAATGAGATAGGCCCCTTAGCGTGGAGTTTATGTCTAGCTAGCTAGTCTGGTTGATCATTACTATTGAATGTAGAGTTAGATCCACACTGAATGTCCAATATATATGAATATGTGGCAAATTAAGCTAGTAATTTCGGGGTATTGGATTTGCATGAAGGTTTAGCAAGCTAATCTTGTTGACAAGACCTGATGACTGGAGAGTTACGCTCTCACGTTTTTTCATACTTGCGTTAAACTCCTGTTAGAACATTCCTAGGTACTTAAATTCTTGGACTTGTTTGATTCTGTTATCCTCCACCTGTATTTGTCATTTTGGGTTGTATCTTTTGCTGATGACCATGCACTCAGTTTTCTTAAAGTTTATTTGTAGTCCCTTCTTGTCACTCTCCACTGCTACTTTCTGTATGAGATCTTGTAGTTTCCTTTCCGTGTCCGCAATCAGCACTGTATCGTCCGCATATCTTATGTTGTTCTAATGTTGTGGCCTCCAATAACAAATCCTGGCGTGTTATCAAGGGTCCTCAAAATATTCTCGCTGTATAAGTTGAACAAATCTGGTGAAAAGACACATCCTTGTCTTACGCCTTTTTCTATCTTTGTGTATGTACTGAGGTCGTTACCTGTCCGTATGCAGGCCATTTGCTGCCAGTAGAGATTCTTGATTTATCTTATGTCTTTGCCGAAAACACACAGAAGCTTATAATCACGCCTGTAACTGTTATTTTGCGCAGATGGTTGAAAAAACAATTTTGTCCGCGTAGCTTTCTATAGAAAAGTCAGTGAAGAGGAGATATTTATTCGAAATAACTCTATCCACATCCTTCTTCTTCTACTTCTTTTTCCTCTTCTTTTTCTTCACTCTTTTCTCGTTTTTCTTCTTAACCACACCTCCTCATATTCCGTCACCTCCTCCACATTATTCTTCTTCTTCATTTGCTCCTCATATTTCTTCTTCGACCACTCCTCATTCTTCTTCGCACCCTCCTGATTCTTTTTCTTCAACTGCTTCTCCATTTATTCTGCTTCTTCACTTCATTCTCTTTCTTATTTTTCACCACTACTTCCCCACCTTCTTATTTAATTCTTTCTTCTTCTCCTTCTTCTTTATTTTCTTCTTTTTCACACCCTACTCCTTCTCCTTGTTTACTTCTTCCATCATCTAATTCTACTTCTTCACCTCCTCCTTCTTTTTCTTCTTGTTTAGCTCCTCCTACTCTTCCCCTTCTTTTTACTTAACCTCCTCTTCCTTTTTCTTCTTGTGAATATTGAGTTGGATTTTTGTCTACTAAAATGCAAAATGTCAATAATGAAGCTTGGTAACTTCTAATTCCTTCAGAATTGCGTTCCTGTATTAAAGAAGAAAGGCCCTGGATCGGTAATGGTAGTTACCTGCCTTACACCATTAGTAGTTTAGAAATAAGCAACTACCCAGTATATAACAATATTTACAATCTTTTATCTATCAGCTAATCTCAAATACTTTTTACCCGGTATTTTGACAAGATATCTTGTGATTAATCAAACATTAGGTAGAGATGGATTAATTCTTTTCCGTCAGGCAATATTTAATAGTGTCCACAAAAATTTCCCCAAAACGGTCTGTCGTAAGGACGGTTATTCCTTTGACACCTATTATTGTATGCACTCTTAACTTCATCGGAAATGGTGATTTTTTAAGAGCAGCATAGATGTGGCACAAGGCCGGATATATGGAACAGCCAGTGAGGGTTAGAATCACTATTCAATTGCAATTATTCCAAGCTTGCTTAATCATTTTACTACGTCGAGTTGTCTCCATGGTCAATGATTATTCCTTAAAAATCGATTATTAGAATTTTAAAACTTAATATACGAAAATGGATTCATATTTTTTATTTATCATTTTATTTTATTATTGAGAACTGACAAGAAAAATATTAATCACTTTTTATTTTATTGCTTACTTAAAAGAATAATTTTATACTTACAATATTATAAAAATATGTGAAGTAAATTTACAATTTCATAAATAAGTTTTTAAAATACCCGTGAAATAAAAATAAACGCACAACGACAAGTTAGTGCAGTCATAAATTAAAATTAAAACTATTTTCTGGGCATTTCTTTCATTTACTTTCATAAATTCACTAAAATAAATTTGAGAGTATTCTCCTATATTTTGATAATTTTGTAATTCTTTACATAAATATTTAAATAAAAGTATTTCTTTTCAAACTTATTTGTTTATAAAATGGAAAATAATAAATCTTTATCAAATGTGGTTATTAAATCTTTATCAATGGTAAGTAATAAATGTCACATTGTATTTGACGCATATATTTATAATCTTATAGAAACAGGTGCAGAAATATAAATTCCTGGGAAATATTATAATAGAGGAGAGAAAGTGCGACACGGAGCTCAGAAGACGTATTGGCATGTTCAAAGTTGCATTCCAGAAGCCGAGTAGAGTATTAAGATACAGATAAATTTCTTGGAAACAAAGAAAAGAAAACTGGATTGTTATGCGATGTCTGTCCTTCAATATGGCAGTGAATGCTAGACAATCTCATCAAAGATGAAGAAAAAACTTGAAGCAAGCAAAATGTGGTTCTACAGAAGGATGTTGTGGGTACCATGGACGGATCACGTGAAAAATGAAGTTTGGAACACTTCTTATACAACACTAAAAAGGAAACTGTACGTAACATCAGAAAATGACAGTTGTAGTTTTTGCGTCATATACTGAGGAAGGCGTGCTGGGTAACCTAATCCTCATGGGACGGACAGAGGGTAAGAGAGACAAAGTACACGATCTCCCACGTCTCCTTATCCCTGGTGACTCTTAGCATGCTTTCTCCTGTTACACTACGCAACCCCCGTTCTGCCATCCACTTGCTCAGGCCAGTCAAGTACACTGTCCGCTGTTTTCCTCTGTCTCTCTTTCCCTCTATTTGCCTTGTTAGTATCAGATTCTCTAAGTCCTTCTTTCTTACTACATGTTCCAGGAACTTTAGAAGTCTCTTCTTGATGCTCAGTATTAATTTTGTTTTCGTTTTCGTTTCCACCCTTTCCAGAAACTCATGATTGCTCACATGCCCAATCCATGATATACACACCATCCTTCTGTAGAACCACATTTCAGTAGATTCAAGTTTGTCCTTCATCTCTGATGATATTGTCCAGTATGTACTGCCATATTGAAGAACAGATATCACATAGCAATCCAGTACTCTCTTCCTTGTTTCTAGCGAAATTTTCCTGTCTCTTAATACTCTACTCAGCTTCTGGAATGCGTCCTTCGCCATGCCGATTCGCCTTCAGATCCCTGTGTCGCATTTTCCGTCTTCTGTTAGAACAATTCCCAGATATTTATATTTTTGTACTTGCTTGATTTTGGAATCTCCCACTTGTATTTGGCATTTTGTGTTGCTCTTTTTGCTGATGACTATGCATTCGCTTTTCTTGCAGTTTTTTGGTAGCCCTTTCTTGTCTCTCTCTTTAGCTACTTTCTTTATGAGGTCTTGTAGTTTCCTTTCTATGTGTGTTATTAGCACTGTATCATCTGCGTACCATGTTGTTAAAATTGTGGCCTCCGATGAGAGATCCTGGTATAATATCTAGGGTCCTCGCTGTACAAGTTGAATAGATCCGATGAAAAGACACATCCTTGTCTTACGCCCCTTTCCTTCTTTGTATCTCTGCTGAATTCGTTACCTGCCAGTATACAGTCGGTTTGCTGCCAGTAGAGATTGTTGATTACTCTTAAGTTTTTCCCAAATATGTCAAGGTTGCTGAGCATCTCCATCAATTCTTTGTGGCATATTTTGTAGAACGCATTCGCATAATCGATAAAACTTAGGTACACGTTCTTCTTCATTTGTATTGCCATTTCGGAGAGCATTCTAATCATGAATATGGCGTTCCTTGTTCCAGTGTCTTTGAAGAATCCGCACTATTCTTGTTCTATCACTGGCCTGTTTCAGCTTCTCGCACGTGTCCCAAAAAACTTCAGCTGTCTGTTGAGTCTCGGAACCTATTAGTGCTTTTTAAACAAATTTGTCTGGCAGAATTTATCTCTAGTCAAATTGAATTTGAATTTAGAGCTTTTTTCTCCTAGACTGGTTGCCTCAAGGCGAGACATTCCAGTTTGCTCTGGTGTTTGAAACATAGATCAAGAAAAATGGATTACAAAATGAACTCATCAAAATCGAGTGGGAATTGAACTCGGCTCGTCAATATGTTGGATGTTTTTCTTTAATTTATATTTTTTAAGCGAACTCGGTTCGCCGAATTTCTTTTCCGTGCCGATAACCGTTACACCACAGAGACCCATAATTTTTACGAAGTGCGAAATAAAAGAAAAACAGACAACTAAGTAATAATAGTAACACATATATATATATATATATATATATATATATATATATATATTATTTCACAGCAGGGTTTATTCTCTAGAAGGTCGGGAGGGCATACTGAGTACAAGATTACATTAAGAGTCAGGTTATGCGTGTAGGCGGGAAATAGATAACTCTAGATTTGAACATGTTAAGATCTTGGGGACTGGAAAACATCCTCTTGGGCGTCGATTACACAGAGCATTTGTTCGCCGGAAGAAACTATTGAATTGGAATTACTTCCTACCGATGTAATACAAAGGGAATGTGGCTAGTATTCTACAATATAAGCGGCGGATCATAGCAGCGAAGGTTAAGCGTGCAGAACCAAGGAATATAATTTCTGCAAGCATTTTCTATGAGAGCAATGTAAGGTCTACGACACCGATCCTGTATGAGAAAACTTCGTTGGTGTGTGTATGTAGGGGGAATTCTTCACCCACTAGGGCTCTGAGACGATTTTTTATTTCGTTCAAGTCTGGAAAGTGTAAACTGGGCAGAAACAACCAATATATTACAACATTCCTCCATATCCGGTCAGGTCTGGCTCTGATAAAAGAAAAGGATAGATGGAGGAGTCAAGTACTTTCCATGGCTGTAGAGAGAGCCAACCATTTTCCTGCATATTTGGCGAGGGTTCGTGTGTATGAATTCAACAAGGGTCAAATGTAAGTTTAAGGCTCAAATGCCACTCAAATTACGGTTCCTCCCCGAGGACACACACACACACACACACACACATATATATATATATATAAAAATCCACAAGATCAATAAAATTAATCATGTATATATGTGTCTGTGTGGTGGTGCGTATGATATCTATCTTAACCACTAGACAATCTACACATATGATTTGCGAATAGTAAGGAAGTTTTATACAGAATTCACCAGACATTTTGGAAAACTTGACACAGGAAATAGGTTCATATTTACCATCGAAATTTCGAAGTAACCCTCCGTAGGGTTTTCATTCAGAATTTGCTTGTCTTTTTCTGCAAAAGTATTGGGACAAGAACTATTTTATCTTTCATGAGGCATCAAAAAAAAGTTTAAAATCACCCCTGTCCTAACACTTTTGCAGGCTACCGGTAGTGAACGGGGAATCGTAATTATTATTATTATATTTTTTACACTGCTGGAATAAATTCTTAATTCATAACCGTTCAATTATGTGCTGAGTTTCCCTATATTTGCTCTGGATAATATCCACTGAGCTCTCTATTTATATATAATTAATATTTCATATTAATTATATGAAATATTTTGCCTTATACTCTCTGTCTTCACTGGTTGCCATTCTGTCTCTCTTTTTTTCTCTCTCTCTCCCTATCTTTCTCACACACACGCACACACGCACACACACACACACACACACACACACATATATATATATATATATATATATATATATATATTCAAGGAACTAATCAATGCTAAAGTAGTTATGCATATCACCACACGCGAACAAACAATATGGATTCCATTTATCCAGGTCTACAGCTGATGTTTTCACTACAATCACTGAATATGTATATCAGGCTTTGATAAAAATGTCGAATCTCGAGCATGGATTGTCATGCTAGCTTTCTGTGTGTGTGTGTGTGTGTGTGTGTGTGTGTGTGTGTGTGTGTGTGTGTGTGTGCGCGCGTGCGTGCGTGCGTGCGTGCAACATAAGTAAAAAATTATAGATATTTTAACCGTAATATATGTTTTATATATAATATATATGTAAAATATATATAATATATATTATAATATATAAGTTTTCGAGACTGCTTTCTATGCACAGTTATAACTGCTACTATTTTGGTCTCGACATCGGCATTTTAGCTGAATCGGGCCGATTATGTTGCTACTCTTACAATGTAAACATGTTCGCTCCGCTAGAAGTGTGCACGAATAGATCGAGAAGATAAAAAGTGGTCGAACAAGCGTGATGCATGAAGAAGCACCAGAATACTTGTTAACCTGTACCACTAACTATAATATTCAGCAAGCTCAATTGATGGTAACGTCAAACAGGCGGATTGTCATCGAAGAGGTAGCATCTTTTCTGCAGATTAGACATGGGTCTCCTTATTGAATCATCAAGGACAAATCTGTGGGACTTCTGTGCTAAAATATCTTACCGCAGAGCAAAACGTTTACTTGACCGCTACAACAAGGAAACCGAATTTGTTTTAACAGAATAATCACATGAAGCCTGATTTTATCAATGTGTCAAAACCAAAAAGATTTCTTCATTATTTGCGGTGTCTTTTCAGAATCGAGGTGATCATAGACCTCCACTTTCCCCCATCAGTTGTCACTCTTAACACGTTTACTACTGGTATTGCTCCAAAACACTGCTAAGCCATCCACTTGCTCAAGCCTATCAAGTATGTCTCATGTTGCTTTCCCCGTGTCTCACTTATCTATATTCGTACTGTGAATATTAGATTATTAAGCATCTCTTTTCTCATCAGTCAGTCAGTTAAGTGCCATACGTGATACACGCTTGGGCAATCATGTCTCGAAAGAGACATGACTGACTGGGCAGAAGATTATCCCGCAGTAGGTTGCCATTACTTTCTGCGGTAGACTGGTTGCCGACCAAGGCTATAGAAACCAATCTGTCCTGTTATTTAACCCATAACTGGAAGGAAGATACGGATTAATACCTTTCCCAAGGGTATTTGCGCGTAAGTGAATGCAATGAATTCGGCTGGAATTCGAACTCGGCTCCCCGAATTATCGTTCCGAGCTGATATCCAATGCACCACAACGCACATGTTGTGGTGCATTTCATATGTTCCAAATGTGTTCAGCTCTGTTTTCCTGATGTTAAGCATATCCTTCTTTTTCGTCTCTAAAACTTTGTCATTGCTCACATGTTCGGGCCATCGTATCCTCAGCATCCTTCTGTTGAACCACATTTAAAGAGTCTCTCTTTCATCTTTGAGGATTTTGTCCAGCTTTCGCTGCCGTACAGGAGACCAAATCTCACGTAACAGTTCAGCACTCTTCTTTGTTTATAACGAAATTTTCCTTTCTGATGTAATGAATATGCAGACAGCTTGGTTCCCCCTCACAGTAATGTGATTGGTTGGTGTCAGCCATAAATACAGGCGAAGACAAGGACGCATAGACGTCTACGTCCCTATGTTTACCACTAGAGGTCTACGTCACTAGATCTATCATTAGAGGTCTTTGTCCCTAGGTCAACCACAAGAGGTCTAAGTCCCTAGGTCTACCGCTAGAGTCCTAATTCACTAGGTATATCACTAGAGGTCTACATCCCTATGTCTACTACTAGAAGTCTACGTCCATAGATCTATCACTAAAGGTCTCCATCCCTATGTGTACCACGAAAGGTCTACGTCATTAGGTCTACCAGTAGAGGTCTACGTCCCTAGCTCTACCACTAGAGGTTTACGTCAATAGGACTATCACTAGAGGTTTACGTCTCTAGGTCTTCCACTGGAGGTATACGTCCCTAGGTCTACCACTAGAGGTCTACGTCCCTAGGTCTACCACTAGAGGTCTACGTCTATAGGTCTACAGCTTTTCGACTAGAGGTCTACGGCCATTGACTACGCCAACTTCTTAGAACACTGCATACGATAAGCACTGTCCATTACGTCTACTTACTAGATTGACTTACCCGGTTGCATTTGCCTCAACCGTTTAACTACCTCGAATGATATATATATATATATATATATATATATATATATATATATATCCATTTCCAGGATATATTACTTTTTCTCAATGTGCTTAGTTTTTTAAATGAGTCCTTGATCATGACAATTCGCCTTTGGATGCAAGTATCGCATTTTCTGTCTTCTGTCAGAAGACTTCCCAGATATTTAAATTCATGCGCCTGTTTGATTTTAGTAGTTGCCATTTTTGGCTTCTCGTTTTACTGATGACCATTCATTTCTTGTCTTTTATATTTCTCACTTTCTTATCAATTTCCCTTGCTACTTTCATTAAGAGGTCCTGATTTTCTCTTTCCGTGCCTGTTATCAGCACTGTTTAATATGCATATCTTATAAGATTAGTCCTGGCAGGAATTTTAGTTCTCTTAGAATTATTTTGCTGTTCAGGTTGATCCGGTGATAAATCCCGTGATAAGACACTACATTGTCTTATACCCCAATTTATATCTACTAAATTAATATCCTGTCCGTATACAGGAGGTTTGCTGTCTGTGTAGGCTCTTGGTTATTCTAATATATTTTCCGACTATGTCGAGGTTTCTCTGCATCTATATCAAATCTTCATGGTGTAGTTTGTCGAACGCCTTTGCGTAGAATATAAAACGCAGACAAGCTTCCTTTTATATTTGAATATTTTTTTAATGATTTCACCTCAAGCAATGATGTGCAGGGGGCTACATAAGAGAGTTAAAGTTTTAGGCAGGAAGAGAGTGAAGAGGAAGACAAGCCAGCTACAGGGGGTGAAAGAGAAAGGGCAAGAGAAGGATGTAAGGACAGGAGTTAAGACAGTTGCGAAGGTTGAGAGAAAGGAACACGGAGTAATGTAGAAAGAACTAGAGTTAAGTTGATAATCGTTGAGAATCGACTTTGCATCAAAGTTACTGGAGGTTGTAGCCGTCAGAAAAGCAAGTTTATGAAAAGGAGTTCTACAGGCGGGAAAGGCAAGAAAAGAAGTTGCTCTTCGTGATAAAGTTCTAAGCATAAGTATCGCATTGTTTGTTCAACTGTCTTTGACGAACTGCACCGTTATTGTTCTACCTGTGACCCAATTCTCTTGTGCGTTCTATTCACCAGAATCCGGAATTGGAGTTTTGTTACATGACTCATTAAGGTATTTGTTCGATAGAGTTGACATTCCTTTGCGCCTGGCTCCTTTGTCAGTGTTATGATAATTGATCTGTTTAGGTCTTCCGCTATGTGGCCACGTTCGTCGATCTCATTAATTTCTGTAATCCCGTCTACACCGAAATCGTCTAAGGATGTCAGACTCTCTATTACAATGACGTCTGTTCTGTTGCTTTGTTTATTTGATTCAATTTGGCCATTGTAACTTCCACTTTGGTTTTTGATATTTCTGGTCCGTCGGCTTTCTTTTTTTTTTGTGTGTGTGTGTGTATTGTCGGTTGCTCTCTCTTGTAATGGAAGAGATCTCCGATATATTCATCCCAACGCTGAAGTATTTTTACTTTCCCCGATATGAGCAACCAGTTCTTCGGGTTCCATGGATGCTGTTGCTCAGCATACCTTTTGTCTTGTTAATTCCCTTAATTTCAATGCATAATTCTTTTATCTATCATATTAAATCACTCTATTTCTGCACATATGTCTTTAACCCAGTTTATTTAGCCTTTCTGCATTTTTTTCTTATTTCATTGTGTAGTTTTATGCATTCCCTGCCATGTCTTGGCATTGTTTTCCGTCTCCTTTACCTCATATCATTAATGTTATCAGTGATCAACTAATCTTTACTCCTGCTTTCATTTTCCTCTAGGGTGATGATATTTACTGATGTCACTAAAGCTTCTCTTAGTGCATCCCTTTTCAAGTTTCTGTTTTCAATGTGTCCCTCTAATTTTCTCTAATTAATGTCCGTATATGCCTTGTGGTGCAGTGAATATCGGCTCGGAATGAATAATCGGGGAGCCGAGTTCGAATTCCAGTAGAATTTTTGCATTGACTTACGCGCAAATACCATTGGGAAAGGTATTAATCCGTATCTTTCCTTCAGTTATGGGTTAAGTAACAGAACAAATTGGGTTCTATAGCTTTGGCTGGCAACCAGTCTACCGCAAAAGGTAATGTCAACCTGCTGCGGGATAATTTCTGCCCAGTCTGTCATTTCTCGAAAAGGACCTGATCACCCAAGCGTGTATCACGTATAGCATTTAACTGACTGACTGTTTGTATATATTTCCTGCAGGTTCGGTGATTTTCACTGCGTTAGGGTTCTTCAATCTGCGCTGTTTCATCTTCAATTTGCATATACCCGGGAGGTTGCTTCAGCAGTCGGAACTTGGATATGTTTTGCAGTGAACAATTGCTTTCCTGAAACTCTTGCAGATAGTTATGTTTTAGTTTGTTTTTTTTTGTTTTTGTTTTTTTTTTGTTTTGTTTCTTTCCTTGAGCTTCTACATGCTCATAATCGTCTTGTGTGTTCTTGAAACCATGTTATTACCTAGCCATTCGATGTGTACCATTAAATCCGCGGTCATTATGGTCTCCTCTTCTGAAATTGACAAACGTTTCTTTTTTCCCCTCTCATTGCCTACCTTGGCTTTCAGGTCCCACCATGATAATTACAATTTCTTGTAACTTGCACTCAATCTTGGCGTTGTCCTGACTCCAGCCAGCCCCGATGAGTGTGTCTGTTTGTGTGTATATGTGTGTGTATTTGTGCGTATATATTTGCGTGTATATGTGTGTGTATTTGTGCGTATATATGTGTGTGTATATGTGCGTATACGTGTGTGTGTGTGTGTGTGTGTGTGTGTGTGTGTGTGTGTGTGTGTGCGTGTGTGAATACACTGTCAATCATCATCGCTTCTCTTTAAAAACTAATTTCGCACGAACAATCATGATTTAGAATTGGTATACTAACAGCGTAAATACAAAATTGTTGGTTGGTAGCTAGTGTTCTTTTTTTCCAAAAATAAAGTCCATTTTTTTTTACATCTACAGAATAATTCTTCGGTCTGTTTATGTTTCGCGTTCTTTATATTCTTCTTTCCTGTTTGGCCAATTTTACAATAAAAATGTTTTTTTCATGGCCGAGATCTACGCTTAACAATAATAAAAAGCAACTCCTTGCTATTTTTAGACATATTCAACGAGGGATACGATGCGGTAGGTGTTGTTGGGGGAGAGCTTTGTAGTTTTTCATGACATCAATTATTCAATGTTAGGCGGGAACGAGTTTGATTTTCTCAAGGATCAACTATTGATTTTCGAAATTACCTCGAAAGTAAAAAACAAAAAAAAAATCTCTGAAATTAGAAAAACAGAAATCTAGGAAACAGGAGAAAAATACTGCGATTGTGAAAGAAAATTATACAGGGATAAATAAGTTTAAAAGCGTTGGAGAACATAGTGCGTCTATTATTTCCTGATCATGAGTTCTACCAACAAACAATAAAGGACTGTATATAAAGATGTAGGAAGTTGGTTTATAAACAAAATCACATAGGCAATGACAATTTGATTTCTGCTAAAAGGTATGGCTCAAGGATCTATAAGAACAGTCCGGAAAATCTTTGGAAAACATGGTAGAATCACTTACGCCTGACTCAGTCACTTAAGTGCCATGCGTGATACACGTTTCATTTCCCGAAATAGACATGACTAACTGGGTCGTGGGTATGACGGTAAACTGCATCCTGCAGCAAGGCCTCTGATTGGGAGGTTGTGAGGAGCATGGAACCACCTCTTAATTGCTGTTGTTCCTAGATCCATCCTGACACGGAGTGATAGCACCTGCTAGGGTCCCAGCTATGGGCAAATAGTTAACCCTTAAACCAGGATTAAAATACTATGAAGGTATTTACCAACAAAACTTTTTTGAATGAAAAATATTATAACAAAATATTTTTGAATGAAAAATATATAACCAACAAAACATTTTTAAATAAAAAATATATTACCAACAAACATTTCTCCAATGAAAAATATATTAGCAACGGAATATTTTTGAATGAAAATATATTACCAACACAACTTATGTGAATAAAAAATATATTACCAACAAATTTTTTTTTGGATGAAAAATATATTACCAACAAAACATTTTTGAATGAAAAGTATATTACCTACAAAATAATAAACAAACGAAAAACAATAAAACAAATAAACTAAATAAAACAAATCAAATATTAACCTAATTAAATAACCTAATGAAGGTTGATGTGCTGGTTAAATAATCTAACCTATCAACCATGACTAACTGGTCAGAAGATTTTCCCGAAGTAGGCTGTCATTATTTCGTGCGGTAGACTGGTTGCCAACTGAGGCTATAGAAATCAATCTGCTCTGCTATTTAATCAATATATAAGGAAGAGGAAATGATGGATTAATACCTTAAGGTATTTAAATGGTTAGGTACTTGTGCGTTGGAATGCAACGAATTCAACTCGAATTTCAAATCTGCTCTTCGATATTTTGTTTTAAGCCGATATCCACTGCACCACAACGCCTGCATATGAATACAAAAATAAATTAAGTTGGAATACAAAATTGGAAAAGGGCGTTTGTCAAGAATACATTTCTCCAATTTCATTTATTCTCTATAATCGAGTTTCCAAACCTTTTGCAAACAGTGCCCTCTTTAGACATAATCCTTTGTGTCAACAATTCTCTCTCAAATTCCATTTCGAATATTATACTGAATTCATCTTATATATATATATATATTTTTATAAGCGTTTCACCCCGAGCAAGGCATGTCACTGCCACTACTGTGCAGGGGGCTACGTAGAGTGGAGAAAGGCTGATTAAATATAGGAAATAACAGAGGGTGGGTGATAGGCGGGTGAGGATACCGAGAATGAGGGTTGGGTAGATGAGAGTGTTGTGAGAATAGTTGGGAGTTAGTGTGATAGGAGGTGTCTATTGACCCTACATTTAAACACCTGGAGATTGTAACTGTCGGGAAAGCAGACTTGTGGAAGGGAGTTCCACAGGCGGGAAGCGCGAGAAAAGAAGCTGTTGGAGTAGAATTTACGGTTACATCTTATTTGTTTAACTGTAAGAGGGTGGGACCTAGTTGCTAATCTAGTATCTCGTGTAAATTCGTGCTTAGGCGGCACCAGTGATCTAAGCTCATCGGAGGAGAAGCCATGAAAGTACTTGTAGAAGAGGCACAGGGAAGCTACATCACGCCGGTGTGAGAGCGGCTGCAGCCGGTCTGCCAAGTCAGTATCAACCACGTTACAGATCCTCCTTTGTATTTTGTCAAGAAGCCCAAGGAGAGCAGCAGGGGCACCCGACCAGATATGGCAGCAATATTCAATACACGGGCGGATGGTAGATTTGTATATGTGCAGAATAGTTTCAGGTTGGAAAAATTTCCGGGCCCTGCACAGGGAGCCCACTTTCATAGCAGCAGATTTGGCAATGGATTCAATATAGTCATTCCATTTGAGGTCCGCCGAGAGTGTAAGGCCAAGGAGGCGTAGTATTTTACTCTCTGGGAGGTTAGCCTGTCCCATGCTAATGGGAGGTAGATGCGATTGTCTATGGTGGTTAGTTGATAACAGCTTTGTTTTGGAGGCATTGAAATTTACCAACCATTTCCTACCCCAGGTCACTACGGATTGGAGGTCCCTTTCAAGTGCGGCAGCGAGGTTCACTTTGTCGTCCAGACCTGGTTTCTGATCGATGCGGGAGTAGATTGTTGTGTCGTCGGCATACATGCCAACTTGGGATCTAATGGTGTCGGGGAGATCATTAATGTTGATCAGAAAGAGCGTGGGACCTAGGATAGAACCTTGAGGGACGCCCGCGTTCGTCTGGTAGTCTTGGGAGGCATGCCCATTTAATACCACCTTTAATGTGCGGTTAGAGAGGAAGGACTGGATGAGGTCAAACAGATGTCCAGTTATCCCATAGCTCCGCAGTTTGCACAAGAGGCCAGCATGCCAGACCCTGTCGAATGCTTTGGAGATATCCAAGGCAACAGTTCGGGCTTCACCATTCTTGTCGAGTGCCTGGTATATGTACTCGGTAATGGTCGTTAGCATATCAGCAGTAGACCTGGTGAAGCGAATATATATATATATAAAAGGCAAGATGTCTGTGTTTTTTGTCTGTTTATCTGTCTGTATTTCCTTTATATAAATCCATATAAATCCACAATTTTTATCCAATTCTCACCAAACCTCACACAAATATTCTTTAGGTTGAGTCTGAGCTCCAGGACCATGGATTAGTTTTAAAGCTTTCATTACACCCAAGCAACGCCGGGCTATACTGCTAGTTGTTCTATATTTCCGCTAAGAATTGTAAATTATTATGAACATGTTATGAATAATGAAAATCTTTGATATTTTAGAGGCCGCTAACTTAAATAATAATACTATTTCCTTTGAGAAACTTAAATTAGTTTGTTGTGGTTTCTTTTGGTAAATCTTGTACCAAGGGTAAAATGTTATTTAGTGATTTTTTGTTGTTATCGCTACAAATGTTCATATAGCATTTTTTTTTTGCTTAGAAAAGAAATACATTTACTTGGATATAATTTATATTTTACATTGTGTACATTTCTAAATATATATATATATATATATATATATATATATATATATATATATATATATATGAAGGATTGATCAAAAATACATTTTGAGAATTTGAGGCCTAGTTCTGAATACTAGAACAACGACAAAAGTTCAAAAAACATATGTCCGCAGATATTTTTATTTTGAGTTAGGTTTAAAGATTACAGTAAACGCTGTTCAATGTACAATCAAAGATATTCTTAAACATTTTTGTATAGACATTTTGGGGCGTGATTTTGGCATGAAAACAACTTACAATCTTCAGAAGTACATCTTTGGACTTCAACACAATAAAGCATAAGAAATATTCTAAATGTCCTTCATTTGCTTCAATACACACATACCCCCGTCGCATCATTGACTGACTGACACTTTCAAATACTCCCGCACGATGTCAAATGGTTTCACTGGCTCTCAAAAGACTTTAAGGGAACGTTACTGCATTATTAAAGTTTTCAGCATTAAAAGAATTGTTTTGACTAGAACAACCAGCAAAAATTCCAAGGATTGAGATCGATGAAACGTACAGACCATAGAACTGGTCCCTACTTACCTATCCATTGTTCATAGTAGATATTAGCCAGTGATTCTGAACAATGTGACTAAAATTATCCAAAATGCATGAAGCACATGCACCTTCGTATTTGCACGTTCTCTAGCAGATCAGGAGATGTGCTCCTGTAACACGTGCTGGGAGAACATATAGACATATCACACCTACAATTCGAGCCTACACATTTATCGTAAGCTGATGCTGGTGTCTAGACTGTATTCTCCTATGAGGATTCCGATCCGCCCACACATGTTGGTTATGTAAATTTGTTATTCCAAATGTTCCAATGTGGCTTCCCTGTGTCTCTTCTACAAATACCTTCACGGTTTCTGCTCCGATGAACTTAGCTCACCGTTCCCCCTATATATAGATTTACTCGAGCCACAAGATTAGCAGCTAGTCCGACCCTTTTACTGTGAAACCAATAAATTGTAAACGCAAGTTCTACTCCACCAGCTTATTTTCTCGCAATTCCCGCCTGTGGAATTCCATTCCATTTACTTACTTCTCCGACAGCTACAATTTCCAAGAATTTAAATGCAAAGTCATTAGTTACCTCCTATCTCACTAACCTGCATCATCTCTCTCTCTCTCTCTCTCTCTCTCATGCTTCTTTCTCAGTCCATCAGTCCACTCTACTCTCATCAGTATTATCATCCTTCTCTTACCCACTTTCTGACACCCCCCTATAACTTGTCACTCTTTCTCATAACTTTCCTTCTATGTAACTCCCTGCAAAACAGTGGCAGTAAAATGCCTTGCTTGGGGCGATATGATTATAAAAAAAGTGTTACCTCCTTCGTATTCACCATTTTAAACAAGGAACAATTTTCTAACTGTCATGATGGTATTTTCCTACTTTTGTGACATAGTGCAGAATCCTGTTTTCAAGCATAGTTTCTTCCAGAAGCCACCCTTACGACCTAGGGCAGCACTAACTCTTAAAGTCACTTGATGTAAACCTCCGTATTGAGTCTAATTCCATGTAGGTAGTTGAATGGGGGAGTTACGTTTCCATCACTAGTGGTCCCCCCAAACACCTTCTTAATCATCATTAGACTCATCTGAATCCGCTGAGCTGTCCTCAGATTGATACCCAACACACTTCATATTGGAACGAATTCCAAGCAGTACAACCTTCTGTTTTCAAATTTCTGGCAGAATGGATTGTGTCATCGTATTCTTTTTCTCAAAGCCAGTGTCCAGCTGACCCTGCTATACTCTGAAGCCGCTAAAATCAAAAACAAAAACAAACGCATGCATAATATTAATAATAAAAAAGCGCCAATTTACTCATTGCAACCTGTATATTTGTATTTTAAATCACGGTTTTAAATCGTGGTTAACACCTAACGCTTTCAGATGCGATGACAGTCATTTGACAACTGGCATAAACACTACATTGGTGTATTCACAAAAGTTAAGATACAGACGCCCAATTAAATAATTCAATTACAGTTACCACATGAAGCTGAGTCCATAGTGCCAAGAATCCTGGATAAGAAAAAATACGAAAATAAAAAAAAGCTGGTTGGCGTAAAGAACAGCAATCAGAATTTACCAATTACAAAGACAGGCAATTATACAATTATATACTGTCTGTGGTCTTTATCGATTTTAGCGGGGAACATCGAGCAAAAGAAGAGACGCCATTCTCATTTGTAAAAATAACAGGAAAACACGGAGTCGAATCAATGGTTGCGATAGAGAACGTCTTCATGGCAATCGCTGTATATTACCTGCTTGTTTACAAGTAAACTCAAGGATTGTTATGGCGAATGCACTGAAGCATATGACACATGGAGAGATACTGGTTGTAATTTAGTACATTAATGGAAGGAAAAAACATTTTTTTTAGCGTGTACACGAAAGCTTCCTATGATGACCCGAAACGGAAGTTGAAATGCAAACACTTCCGCAATGTCACGTGTTTACTTAATAATTACCTACTCACATTTCAACTAACACATAGATAAATTTACCTGTGTAACGCTTTGCCAAAAATATCTTTTGTTTATCCAATACCATGCGATTCAGCTGAATCACATGATGACAAAAATTATTTCAGAATTACCGAAGGAGAGTTTCACGGTAATAAGCAGTCTGCTACATCAGTCCTTAAGTGCCATACGTGATACACGCTTGGGCGATCATGTCTCTAAAGAGACATGACTGACTGGGCACAAGATTATCCCGCAGTATGTTGCCATTGCTTTCTGCGGTAGACTGGTTGCTGACCAAGGCTATAGAACCCAATCTGTCATGTTATTTAACTGGAGGGAATAGACGGCTTAATACCTTTCCTTTGCGCGTAAGTGAATGCAATGAATTCAGCTGGAATTCGAACTTGGCTCCCCGATTTCTCGTTCCGAGCCGATATCCAATGAACCACAAATGCGTTATATTTTTACATAATCTTAAAACAGCTTACAGAAGCTATAAACAAAGAACATCTGTGAGTTTGTACAGAGATTTCATTGGTAGTTGTTGCATCTCTCAGTCGTTTACTAAATGTTCATTCAATTCAAGGGTCACATAGTGTTATAGCTTGTTTTCTAGTGGTTATAATATTATTAAATTATATTAAACCTTGTTTAGGCTACTCACTGCCACGTCTGTTAGAAATACTCGAGACTGGCTTCAACCAACTTGGTGTTCTTTAGTTAAACGTCTAGACTAATGCAGGACCTTCTACTAAAAGAAAGTGAAAAGAAAGGACTGAGCATAAATCTAAAGAAAACTGAATGTATAGTCATCAGCATAAAGAGGAGACGAATATGTTAACTGTAAGTTGGAGAATCTAAAATAAATAAGTAAAATAATTGAAATGCCTGGTAAGCGTTTTGACAGAGGATCGAAAATACAACACGGAGATCCAAAGACGAATTGGCATAGCCAAAGACGCATTTCAAGAGACAACCAGAGTACTGAACAACAAGAAAATCTCATTAGAAACAAACAAAAAAAGTGCTGGATTGCTATGTGATATATGTCCTTCTGTATGAAAGTGAATGCTGGACAATCTCATCAAAGATGAAGGAGAGGCTTGAGGCAGCTGAAATGTAATTTTACAGGATGCTGAGGATATCATGGACAGAGCACGTGTGCAACGATGAGGTGTTGGAAAGGATGCAAACGAGAAGAAAACCGATAATAAATATCAGGAAGAGGCAAATGAGGAAGGAAGACCTAGAGAACTTGATACTCACAGGTCGGATATATGGAAGAAGAGACAGGGAAAACCCACGCGAGATGTAGTTGTTAGGTTTGAGAAAATGGTTGAAGGAACGGGACTTAGAAAAGATACCAAAGGCAAATTATTGAGAGCGACAAGAGACAGAACCAAGTAGAAGTCCATGATTGTCTACGTCCTGAAGGGACTCAGCACATGAGGAAAAAGAAGATTAGTTAATTCGTATCTTCTGGGGCGTATTGTTTAATCTAAATATCCCCCATTTTTGATTTTTTTATTAGTAAATATTTTTATTTATTTGTATTCACCTATCTTCTTTCTGTCAAGATCGCCAACGTACTGAACTTAGTATTTTTTACGATTAGGAACAACCTCTAGTTCTTTTTCTTTTTCTGGGGGTAGTTTTTATACGTTCAAAAATTTTTAGGGCATCGGTACATCAAAAGTATCATGAATTTCTTGCATAGGTACTTTTTTATGCTGTCATTTTTACAGTAAACCATTTCTTTAACTGATTGTAATGTCTTTTTTGTTCCTATGTTTTTGTTTTGCCATATATAATATACTAGCAATATAGCCCGGCGTTGCTTGGGTGTAATGAAAGCTTTAAAACTAATCCATGGTCCTGGAGCTCAGACTCATTGGACGTTCGCACGAAAGACTAAAAATCAACAGTTGTTTCCAGTTAAAGCGAAACCATAGACTGAAAGAAAAATGAATGGATGTAAGTCAAATTTTGATTTCCTGGTATCGATATCAAATAATTTTTTTCGTCGTAAACTGAATTTTGAAGGCTAAATAAATCCTCTGAGTAAATGGTATCATGGCTGAGACTAAGAACTACAATTATACCTACTTAGAGCAAAACCCGAAGCAAAAAATAAAATAAAAGGCCTGAAAAACTGATTTTGATCAGACCCGGTAGGATATCGGGGTATCGATTTTCAATATCGGAGTCACATAAGTCATCCAAGGATAAACTAACCTAAGTAAGTCCATGAAAACTTATCGTACCCATCGGGAGTAAAATTGGAGAAAATGAGCTGAATATCGGTTTTGACCAGATTCGATAGAATATCGGGGGTATCGATTTCCGATATGGGGGATATTATTGATTTTCTGCACTATTGTAAGAACTGCATTCTTGAAACTTCTGAATATCGTTTCTTATGTCTTTGTCTATGAGTGTATCAAACTTGATTAAAATCGGACCACTCCTTTTATAACCCGATTTTTTCGATTATCGATTTTCGATATTTATCGGGGGGTACCTAGCTTATAGTACAACTGTGTAAATTTTCCAAAAAATTGGTTCAGCTGTTTCGGAGTCTATAGGTAACGGACATACAAACACACAAATAAAGTTCCATTTATAAATAAGTTTAGATCCTCTTTTAAATACGCGACATTATTACTCCAACTTTCTAATTTTTTTTCCATTTTTACATACTCTGAAATCACTTTTTCGCCAATTTAGTAAAATGTTGTGTTCTTTTTGTTATTCTTCCTCATTCTTTGTTGACCTGGTAATAACTTGTGGAACACCGACTTAATTATTCATGTGAATATCAATTCTGCCTACGATATGTTTAACGGTGTAATTTTTAATAATATTTCTTTGATAGCTTATCTCAAATTTTCAAAGCGATTGTAGACTTTGGTGTTTACTTGTTACGTACGGATCTTACTCTAGGTTCCATGCTGCTTAGAAGTAATTGCAAATCTTCTCGTTTTAGAATTTGCAGGCGGTTTCTTTTAGTAAGAAGCTGTGTATCTGTTGAAACCAATTGGAGCCTTATCTTTGATAGATTTCAAAAGCTTTAGACAACGTTTAGAAATTTTCTCTTGTAGTCAATATTAAATAATTTTTGAAAAAAAAATAGATAAAAGACCATCACCCCACTAAGTATTTTCCCTGACCTCCAAATGAAATTAAAACATCCAGTAGGCACTGTCAATATAACAAAGCACACAAAGGTGAGCTAACGCCTCTTTGGGAAGCACTACTCTACAGCGACAATATCGCAAAGAAACGGGAGAAATGATACGTATCGTAAATGAAGCTACATGACCTCCTAAACAGGGCAGTAGATGAAATCGAGAAAAAATGCACTAAAAATCAAATGTAAGAAGACAAATATATGTTTAATATATTTTGATATGTTTAATGGTGTATTGGCAATCTGGTAGAATCTCAAGAATTTTTGTAGTGTTTCTTCTCTCACTTTTACATTACTTGCTTTTTTTTAAAGCTTTCAAGTACAATACTGTTATGGCGATTTACGCATGCACAACTGCATTCTTCCAAACCATAAATAAGCAGCAGTTTCTGCTTTCTAGAGAGAGATAGGTAAATTCCAGCTGATAGATCTGACAGCCGGACCAATACAGTCATGCTGTTTATTCTTCTCATGTTGTATCCTTTTGTGCTACTGTTCTTTGTTAATATATATTTGTTTAACTCTATTCCGACTTTGTGTCTTAATTTCTGGCCCCTAACCAGGCCACAACAAATGCTCAACACGTTATCCTAAAATTAAAAAATATAATTAAGATATTAAACAGAGAGAACTTGTCGCTCGTTTTTAATGAAACTTGTTTCGATTAATACCTGCTGCCTGTATATATCTCATATATTCTTCTTCTATGTGCCCTGTCTTTTTCACATCTCCCTATGCCCCGTAGTTCTTAATAACCCTTCTCAGTTTATTCTACTAAACCCCTTCTCTACCATCCAGGTCCTTTAGCAATGGATCATATATTTCTATCGTGTTTACTCTGTTGCTTAGCTGTTATATTTTGTTAATCTTGAAGCTAATTTCTTCCCTACGAAGGCCTCAGTGGAATGGGAGTCATAAATCTGGATAATTAAATTTTATTTTCTTTATTTAAGAGGTTGGGCAGTTAGAATTAAATAATGTCTACTTTCTAACTTAGCTATCAGTTTATTTTCTTTGCTTTGTTCTATATTTGAAAATTTCTTTTTGTACTGAAAAATATTATTCTACTGCTTGACTTCACATTAGATGTTATCATTTTCTTATTAACATTTTTCGCGCCTTTGAGGATATGTTGTTTGTGAGGTGAACACTATTAGTCTTTTTGTGTGAGCTCTAATCAAGACAAAATGCTCTGATGTAGGAAAAAACACCAGTTTGATAATTGTACGAAGGACTTTTAAGAAAATAGACGTAAAATAGCAGTTTTAGGAATTTGTGTGACAGATGCGAAAACAGAAATCATTTAAAAGAGAAATCAACAAACGTCAATAACGACAATCATTTGAGAAAAATACGAGTGAAAAACTGACAATAAGAGCTTTTTATCAAATACTATCAGTATAGCACGGCGTTGCTCGGATATAATGAAAGCTTTAAAACTAATCTATGGTCCTGGAGCTCAGACTCAGCCTAAAGAATATTTGGGTGAAGTTTGGTGAGAATTGGATAAAAATTGTGGATTTGTATAAAGGACATACAGACAGATAAACAGATACACACATAAACATCTTGCCTTATATATATATATATATATATATATATATATATATATATATATATATATTATCGATTTTCTGCACTAGTGTAAGGACTGCAACCTTGAAACTTCTGAATATCGTTTCTTATGTCTTTGTCTATGAGTGTATAAAATCTGATTAAAATCGGACCACTCCTTCTGTAACCCGATGATTTCGATTATCGATTTTCGATATTTATTGGGGGTACCTTGACACAAAACTTAGCTAAGAAATGTATTCTCTCTTGGTTCTTAGTAAGCATAACATACTTTCATTTTATTCAAATATTGTACGCAATATTAGCGTTAACTAATAAGGACTTCATTTCGAGATTATTGACTATGACTACAACAAGTAGCTGTTGATTCTCTGAGTTCATTGTAAGTCGGAAAAATTCATGTATTTGAAGCATTTTTCTTTCATTGTCATGGCCTTAGCAAGCCTATCATTCCACAGTTGATTTTAATTATCTGTGATTGTTGTGGAGTGGATATCGGCTCGGAACGAAAAGTCGGGGAGCCGAGTTCGATATTGCATTTGAATTTGTTGCATTCACTTTAGTGCAAATACACTTTGGAACAAGCATTAATCCGTCTATTTCCTCAAGTTAATAACAGGACAGATTGGGCTCTATAGCCTTGGTCGGCAACCAGTCTACCGCAGAAAGCAATGGCAACCTACTACGGGATAATCTTCTGCCCAGTCAATCATGTCTATTTCGAGACATGATCGCCCAAGTGTGTATTACGTATGACACTTAACTGACTAACTGATTTGTCTTAAGAAAGTTGTTGGTTGGTTAGTTTTATGGCATATCAACCTCGGTGGGTCATTTATTGCCAACTAAATTTTTTATTGCTGGTAATACCTTTTTCTTTCAATAATTTTTGTGTCTAGTAATACTTTTTCTTTCCAAGTATCAATATTCATTGGGATTTGTTTTTAAGGGCAGGGTCCCTAAGTAATATCCTTTTATTTAACACATAACTGGAGGGAAGGGACGGATTAATACCTTTCGGAAAGGTACCAGTGCTTAAGTGAATGCAGGGTATTCAACTGGAATTCGAACTCGGCTCATCGATTTCTCTTTCCGAGCCGATATCCACTGCACCACAACGGACAACCGTCAATAAACGCTTACAGCGGTCACCAATCTAAGTACTGACCAGGTTCAACATTCCTTAACTTTGGTGATCGAGCGAGAACCGGTGTGTTCAACGTGATATGGTTGTAAATGAAATAATTTCTATTCTATTCTCATTTTTATTTTCGAATTTTTTCTCATCGAGACACTAGTCTGTTTTACTCTTTAACCATAACCAGGAGGAGGATGGATTGGTTCATATGTTTCCCTAGAAAATTGTGCGAGAGGGACATAAGAGACTAAATTGGAATCTGACCGTGGCCCGTCAGCTTCATTTCCCACCCGAATAACAGCTACGCTACCCGCATTCGCTTGAAATGTTTGCATCAATTTTTTCTTTTTTATGTGTCGGATCCCTTAATGACGTAGACGATCAGGGACTCCATACCCTCTATCTTATGTAGTTCTTCATATATTTTGTGTTTTTATTTCTCTCAAATCCTAATTAGTTTTCCATTTGCTTAAGCCTTCAAATATGTTACGCACTGTTTTCTCGTGTCCCAATTTAAAATTATCCGCCCTGTGATTATCAGATTTTCCAAGACCTCTTTTCTCATCTAGTGTCCGAGAAATTACAACGATCTCTTCCTGATATTAAGTATTATTTTTGTTTTCATTCTCTCCAAAACTCAAGTCACAAGTTCGGCCTATAGCATCGTCAGCATCTTTCTGTAGAATCATATTTCTGTTGCTTCAAGTCTGTCTTTTATCTTTGTCCAACATTCACAGCCATATAGAAAGATTTAAGTTAAAAGACTTTGGAGGCCTTTAAGTTATAAGAAGAAAGTTATAAATTTCTTTAAACAAACTTTATACTTAAATATTTTTAGTTTTTATCTATATTTCTCAGATGAGGTTGTATTTACAGTATTTACATTATTTGAACTATTTTCCTTATCGTAATATGCAATATAGGTAATTATATGCATTGTAATAATAATAGTAGTTAATTTTTATTGTTTTTTTTATTTTTAAATTTTTTAATGATTATTATTAATTTTAGGTTTCTAGATTTTAGTTTGTTAATTTTTTTTATTACCACGTTATTATTGCTACGAATATAATAATATAATACTACTATTATTATTACGGTTAGAATTAATATTTAAATTTCATTGTCATGGATCTAAAACAGACAACTGGCAACTCAGGTCAAAATTCATTGTTTTTATTAACGAAGGTTTATTTTTCTTTTTGTTAATCTAGGCCAAAGACGCTGCGAGAAGCTAAGATCTAATAGGTTAAGTTAAACCTTCTTTTCTCTTATTTTTTTCTTCTCTTTTATTTTCTCTTTTCTCTTTTTTTTAATTTTTTTTTCTTTTTATTTAACTTGGCTTTGTCTAGATGAATTTGAACCATTTATTGTTGTATGAATTTGGTCTGAGGTGCGGTGGGAGCCGCAAAATATATTACCAACGGATTTGTAAAATATATCCAATTTTTGTTTCTTGATTATATATATATATATATATATATATATATGTGTGTGTGTGTTTGTGTGTGTGTGTGTGTGTGTGTGTGTGTGTGTGTGTGTGTGTGTGTGTGTGTGTGTGTTGCCGTCATTATGGCTATAAATATTTTGCGTCCATTTTGATGACACGAGCCCATTCGGATTAGAACAATCGAGAATTTTACTGGAAGCAAGCCGCCAAAATATGGATAGGAAAATGAATTCAGTAAAGAGACAAACGTAGAACGGTATTAAATTGAAAGTTTCAGCTGCCTGGAGTCTCTTCTTCAAGAGATCGACCAACATTCGCTGCCATATAGAATGGCAGATATCACATAACATTCAAATAGGTTTTTCTTAGATTCAGCGAAATCTTCCTGTCTCTCAATACTTCGCTTAATTTTTGAAATGCCTCTTGGCCATGCCAATGCCTCCTCGGATCTGAGTTTCGCACTTTCCATCCTCTATCGGAATACTTACCAGGTATTTAATTTTCTTTACCTGCGAGATTTTAGTATTCTTGACTTGTAGTTAGCACTCTAGAGTCCACTTTCTGCTGATGACTATGCAATCAGTTTTCTTAAAGTTTATATTTAGTCCTTTCTTCTCGGTTTTCCTTCTGTAGGAAGTCCTGTAGTTTCCTTTCTGTGTTTGCTATTCACACTGTGTCGTCTGCGTATTTTATATTGTTGAGATTGTGGCCACCAATGGCGAACCATGGCAGAGCTTCTACCTAGCTCAGAATTGAGATATGCAAGAAGAGCTTCTTGGGCCTAATACTGTTACTCTGGTACATTTATTTGGTAAATCCAAATTTTCTTGTTAGATTATAGTTAATTTTTGAAGGAAACTTAAATTCCTTTGCATGTGTTTATAGTGTAATCGTTTTTGGCACAATAATTGAAATAGATATGCAGGGTTCAAATTTCAGCTGAGTCACTTTTATTTTTATAGTTAATATAGAAGAGACAAACGCGCTATTTTGTCTCAGGTGACAGCCAATCTAGGATAAATAAACACCGAATTTAAACACACGTAAATAAAGGGCAAAAACCGGAAACGTTGGATTTGGTGCTGTCAGCAGCCGTCTTTTGATTTAGGTGGTAACCACTCTCAGAAAATGGTAGCATTGCTTTTAACACTGTGAATTATAGGAGAAATTGCAATTTTTACTTTTAGCAGATTAGACAGGGATATTTTATCTTAGATAAAAAAAATAACTTTAGTAGAAAGAATACAATGAATTTAACCTGCTGATCAAAAATATGGAACTTAAGATTCAGGGGGGAAGGGATTTATGTGTTAAGTAACTGCCATGCTAAGAGGGAAAACTCAGAAAATAAACCCAACAAAATAAGGAAACTTTAAAATTTGAAATTAACTCTTGAGACAGACGGTATCATCGTGAATATGTTCTCCGAGAATGAAATTTTGCCTCTTGTAATTTATTGAATTTAAACATTTCTCAAAAGAAACGGATAAAAAGGAGTTACTCTGCAAAAGACTGCGTAGGTTTACCATGTTTTACAAAAAATAGTAGTCTTTATTTTAACAAATGTTTAAAATTTCCTTCTTATGTTCACCCCTTTTCCTTAGGGACAAGGAAACAGATTTCCATTATTTGCAGATATTAAACAGTTAAATTCAATTTTAATCTTTCGAAAATTTTGGATAGTTTCGTGTTGTTTTTTGTTTTATTTCAAGTGTCATCGTAGTGTATTCTATCTTTCGCAAACCGGCTTCAGTTCTTACGTTAGAAAAGAGTCGCATAGAGTTTTGAATAGGTTTTTGATCTTTAGAAAAAGATTTCTCGGTTTGGTGTAAAACAAAAAACAACTCTGTTATCTCCTTTCTTGATGAAATATATTGTTTTTCAGGAGGATCCTTTAATCTCTTTACATTACTGTCAATCGATTATAAATTGTTTACAAGTTAGACAATCGCTGGGCTTAACAAGAAAAAAACCACGAATTATTCTGGTGAGAAATGGTCACTGTATTGTTTCTTTTTGATTTACAATGCTGCGTTTAGCTGTGCATATGGCTGTATGTGTAGAACATTGATCGAATAAAAACAGATTTTATTATATTGTTAATTGTTCACAATTTTAAATTACGTTTCTTTAAGTTAGGCGCACACAACTTATATTCCACAAATATAGATAATTTTTTTTTAATTTCTGCCACACAACCTCTTCCTCCTTCACATCCTCCTCCTTCTTCTTTTTCTTCTCCTATTTATCTATAAAAATTTACACACTCGCACTAACGGACACGCACACGTATATATGTATAATATATAGAAAGAAAGAGGAACTATATATATATATAAATATGAGAGTTTTGTAATTTGCTTGAAGCATTGTGTATATTATGTGTATGGATATGTCTAGAAAGCTATCACAATGCGTTTAGTAAAATCTCATCTTCAGAATGGTAGGACAGTTCCTACCATTTTATAAGATGAGATTTTGATCTTGAAATATTAATGAATAATAAATAGGTATAATAAATATATATATATATATATATATATATATATATATATATATATATATATATATATTTAGAATCGCCGACTGACACCACTTCGGTCGGGTTCCAATCCTGGATTAAAAAGCAATCAGAGTCTAACCGTACTGATGAGCTGTGATACAGCGAAACAGATCTGTCTGCGGATGACTATTTACGCTCTCACACTCTGATTGAGCACTCTGGAAGAATGGTAGACTTTGAAAAACAGTAGCTATTTCGGCATGTACTCATAACTCGTTCAGTAATGAATTGGAGCACTCTGGCTATTGGGCGTGTTTAATGATAATATGCATTTTAAAAGGTCTACCTTCTTCTACCGAGCACCCATAGCTCAAAGGTAGAATCGCCGACTGACGCCACTTCATTCGGGTTTTCAATCCTGGGTATAAAGCAATTTAACCGTACTGATGAGCTGTCTGCGGATGACTATATATATATATATATAGATAGATAGATAGAGAGAGAGAGAGAGAGAGAGAGAGACAGAGAGAGAGAGAAAGAAAGAGAAGCACTATATATTAAACAAGTTTCCTCAACAATCAGAAGAACTAGAGTTTTGAAAGTTTTTTGAAAAAATAGACAGACGCTCCCATGATGCCCGCCGTGCGCATCACGTGACAGCTATAAAGAACTCTCCTTTTTTAAAAACCAAAAAACAATAAACCGAGAATAAATTGACTTACAGTAAAAACATGAGAACATAACAAAACCGGAAAAATAACATCCTTGAAAATGGCCTGTGAAGAGGCTGAAAGCGCTTGGAAAGTCGAAACTATGTAACATTTTTACATTCCTTATCTGCAGCAAATAGAAAGCATGTAAGAATACTGGATAAATTGAATGAAAAATTAATAAAATCTTCGTTTTTAACAAAACAAGTTTAAATGAAAGACTGCTGCCAAACTATATATATATATATATATATATAGTAATTTTCTTATTATTTATAAGAAAAACATTTTTTTCGCTACACAATTTTTGTCGATTTTCTGTGTTATATGCAGCATATATACAGTTGCAACAGTTATGAAAAATATGTAAAGAAATTACTACCTATTTTTTCCTTTTCTCTAGTGGGTGTGGCTAGATATACGAATGGAAATTTAAGTTAACTATGGATATTGGTATGGGTTTTGAGGGTAGATGGTAGAAATTTGAGAGATCACTACAAGTCATAAATTTAAGTGATGTATAGGGAAGGGATTAGAGGTTATAGGTGGGTAGGAGGTACTGAGAGGTCCGAAAAACGTAGTAATTACATTCATAATGGAAAAAGTGATTAACTATACTTTAAGGTGAGCGAATGTCTGTGTTGAGAATTGATTGTTAATTCGATTTGTTTGTTTAGCAGGTTTAATTTAGGAAACTGGATAATTTGTAATTTTTCCTGTAAACATATGAAACAGGGTTCGTGTTAAGATTTACAGTTTCTGACGACAGCTCTTGCGTATCAAAATAATTTTTATTATAAATAATAAGATTATTACTACAAATATTGATCTACAACGTATCGATCACTCTCAAAAGTAAAATGTTACGAACTGTAGAATGTCAATCCACTGGTTCTTACTACTACTACTACTACTACTAATAATAATAATAATAATAATAATAATAATATTATATATATATATATATATATATATTAAATAGGATTTATTCAAAGATGTTGTATGAACATTTCGACATGAAATCCCCACAGGGGATAACGCATCACCTCAGCAACGAAAAGGATTTTTTTTTCGTTGCTGAGGTGATACGTTATCCCCTGTGGGGATTTCATGTCGAAATGTTCATACAACATCTTTGAATAAATCCTATTTAATTTATATTTGCTCTGTAATATTTTATTACATGGAGCTCTCTTCCTGTATCATTTTTAATATTAAAATAATTTTAATATTAATTAGGATCGGGTTTTTGGAATTTAACTTCAGGCTTTTTCCGCTTGGATTAAAGTATTTGAATATATATATATATATATATATATATATATATATATATATATATATATATATATATATAAGAAAAATTAAGGCAGACACGTTATTTCATGGTAAATCGGAAGTATGGCCTATTTCAAGCGAACCATCATCAGCTCCCGTCTTTAATGCACAGAAGATTTTACACGAATGAAATTCACAAAGACTTCAAAAAAATTCCAATTTCTTATAGTTTCACTGGTAATATGTAAATATTTTTTTAATTTTCTTGGGTTTTTTAAAATTTCAATTTCTTATCCTTTCACTAGTAATATGTAAAACTACCTTTATTTTCATTCCGGTGGGATCTAGTTGCTAATCTAGTATCTCGTGCAAATTAGAACCTAGGGGGCACCAGTGATCTAAGTTCATCGGAGCAGAAGCCGTGAAAGTATTTATAGAAGAGACACAGGGAAGCCACGTCGAGCCGGTGAGACATAGACTGCAGGCGGTCTGATAAGTCGGTATCGATCACATTACAGACCCTCCGCTGTACCTTGCCTAGAAGCCCAAGGAGAATAGTAGGGGCACCCGACCAGATATGGCCACAGTATTCAATGCACGGGCGGATGGTAGATTTATAAATGTGCAGGATAGATTCAGACGGAAAAAACCTCCGGGCCCTGCACAGAGAACCGACTTTCATAGCAGCGGATTTAGCAATGGATTCGATATAGTCATTCCACTTGAGGTCCGCTGAGAGTGTGAGACCAAGGAGGCGTAGTGTTTTACTCTCTGGGAGGCAAGCCTGGTCCATGCTAATAGGAGGTAGGTGCGATTGTCTATGATGATTAATTGATAGTAGCTTCGTTTTAGAAACATTAAAATTTAAGAACCATTTCTTACCCCAGTCCACTACAGATTGGAGGTCCTTTCCAAGCTCGGCTGCAAGGTTAGCTTTGTCGCCCGCACCAGATTTTTGGTCGAGGCGAGAATAAACTGTGGTATCATCGGCGTACATATCTTGGGATCTTATCTCGAACTAAAGGACTTTCTCCTTTTTTCCTTGATACTCCAAAGACATGAATTTAAGTGTACTACTAGATTGCCATCTGGGCTCCATTCTTCTGCCATAGAAATAGTTAAATTCAGCCAGCCCTTCTTCTCCAACAGTTTTTCTTCTCGCATTTTCTGCCTGTGGAAGTCCCTTCCGTTTACTTACTTACCTGATAGTTACAATCTCCAAACATTTAAAAGGAAAATCAGTTGCTACCGTCCATCTTTTCAAATCCCGTTCATCTTTTATCTTTTCTTCAATAACCCCTGTTGACAGTCTTTTCTGTCAATTTAACGCCCTACGCACTAATGGTGGTCCCGCTTTCCATGGTATGAAATCATAATATATCCATACATATATAGATAGATAGATAGATAGATAGATAGATAGATAGATAGTAATAATAATAATAATAATATATATATATATATATATATATATATAGTAATAATATTAATTATAGTAATAATAATATTATTACTATAATTAATATTAATATGTATATATATATATATATATATATATATATATATATGAGGGAGGATGACAAAGTAGAAAGCAATTTTTCTTATATAGTCTATGGTTTCATTAGTTTTTTATGTTTTTCTTTATACAGTTAATTACTTTTATTATTCAGTCAGTTAAGTGCCATACGTGGTACACGCTGGGGTGGTCATGTCTCGAAAGAGATATGACTGACTGGGCAGAAGATTATCCCGCAGTAGGTTAACATTAATTCCTGCGGTAGACTGGTTGTCAGCCAAGGCTATAGAACCAAATCAGTCGTGCTATTTAACCCATAACTGGTGGAAAGATATGGATTAATACCTTTCGCAAGGGTATTTGTGCTTAATTGAATTCGAAGTCGGCTCCCCGATTTCTCCTTCCGAATCGATATCCACTTCAACACAACGCATATGCTGCACCTTTTTTCATTACGTCTCCCATTTAGCTACAATAAAAGATCTTAAAAGAATGGTGAAATGTTGTAAGTGGACGCGATTTTTAATGTAGCTGTTCTAGTGATTAAAGCCAATTCTGTACACTTTCGTTTGCGTCAAGTGATTTCTCTTTTAATTAAGGTAACATTTTCTAAATTGAAAAATTGGTCAGACTCATCACGGTCAGCCATGAATGCATAGAGTGCGTTTTCTCTAAAATATATCTTTAAATTCCTCAAGGTTTCTCCAAGTATACCCTGTGGCAATTATCACAGGTGATAGTGTAAATATCAACGTCGATGTTCGGTTTATTATTTTGTCTTGTGTTAATTAAGCATTTTTTATACAAGAAGTCATAACAAATTTTAGAATAAAATTAAATAATTTTTTCAATTTTAAATTTGATAGATATGAATATATCGGAACAGATATTAAAAATTAAGTCGAATGATTACAGTATCAATGTCTGTTCTTAATCATGGTCAAATGTAGTTATATCAACCTAATCATTTACTCCGAGAAAATGCCTAAGGAACGGAAGGCGTCAGCCGAAATGTTTTCCATTTCATTATTGATATTCCTGTCATTAGTGTATATATATATATATATATATATATATATATATATATATATATATATATAGTCATCCGCAGTCAGATCTGTTTCGCTGTATCACAGCTCTTCAGTAAGTTTAGATTTCGATTGCTTTTTAACCCAAATCCGACCGAATTGGCGTCAGTCGGCGATTCTACCTCTGAGCTATGGGCGCTCTGTAGAACGAGGCAGACTTTTTAGCGTGTATATTATCATTATACACGCCCAATAGCTGAGAGTGTTCAGTGCTGAATGAACGATTCGTAGATGCTAGAGTACCTACTGTTTTTCAAAGTCTACTATTCTTCCAGGGTGCTCAATCAGGGTGTGAGAGCGTAAATAGTAATCCACAGAATATATATATATATATATATATATATATATATCCAGGTAAAAGGCCCCACGATTTTACGATGTTGAGTTCCCTGGCATTTACTTTTTTATAAAAAGTGCAAAATACAATAAATATTGTAAAGCATAATATAATCATATAATTATGAATTAAATGAACATTGCGACACGGAAATTTCTATGTTTCGAGATTTCTATCTCCTCATCAGGCAATATTGGATCTTAGATGTGAAAATGATTTACATTTAGGCAATGTACTTTTAATTCATTCTTATATATATATATATACATATATGTATAATAAAAATATATTATATCAAGTCAATCAGTATTGCAAAGAATGCCGATATTTGAGAGAAAAATTACGAAAATCTGAGTTACTAATAGATAGGTATTTGACGTAATTACTTTCAATTTGAAAATATTAGTCATAATATTAGTTATAATATATAGATATAACCTGCGATGTGTTGCCATTTAATATTTTGCCGCCAAAAAAATTGGAGTAGATAGACTAAACTATCGCCCGGTTCAAACTCCACGCACGTCTTTTGTACAGGTATAGAGGCTCATCCCTTGTTCCCTGTTTAGGTTGTGGTTTCCGGCTTTCTCGTTTCCAATCTTTTCACTTTTTTTTATCCTTTTCTTTTTATTTTTTTCAGTTGGAGTAGATAGACTAAATTATCGCCCGGTTCACACTCCACCCACGTCTATTGTACAGGTGTAGAGGCTCATCCCTTGTTCCCTGTTTAAGACGTGGTTTCCGGCATTCTCTTTTCCAATCTTTTTACTCTTACGTAGCCCCCTGCACATCAGTGGCGTTACCGCCTTGCTCGGGGTGATATGATTTTGTTCTTGATTTTCTCGACTGCTAATAATAGTATGGTCAGTTGGGCACTCTCTGTGAGAAATAAAAAGAACCACGACGCAATTCACTAGGCTAGGTGTTTGGAAACGGCATGTACTTTTTTGGCATTCGCACCTGTACCTCTATTAAGAACATTTCAGAGTGTTTGTGTGTCAATCTGAGGAACGTAGACATGATTCGTAAATAATTAGATGATATATCCAGTCAACGTTGTGGCGTTTGGAGTCATCGCTAGTGATGATAACGTTATGCTTTCATTCATCATCCAACAGAGCTTCAGACACAACACGGAAACGTACATTTAGTGTCTGAAGGATGTAGTGCTGACCTAAATCAAGAAGGTGACTGCTGGAAGACCGTAAGTCTAACAACCTGCCTCTGCACCATCCCACACAAGCAGGTGAACCCAGTCATGTCTTTTCGACAATTTCTGCAATCACTACATCCCTTACATCTGGTCACCTATATCTTGTGTAACTGGGTCATCGTTCTCGTACACATAAGAATTGTCCAAATACTTTTGTTCGAGTGCTTTCAGCTATTTGGTTGGCCAAAATCAGTATCAAATATATTTTAGGTATGGATAGGTTATGGAATGTTTTTCTATTTAGACTAAATAAATCTTTCTGTCTCTCTTTCTCTCTATCTGGCCCGTGTGTATTAAATTCTCTAAGCCCTCCTTCCTTATTACATATCCCATAAACTTCAAATGTCTTTTTATGAGGCTTACGGCCATATCACGTAGAATACATCGATTTTCGTTCGATCACAGAAGTTAAGCAACGTTGAGCCTAGTCAGTACTTAGATGGGTGGCCGCTTGGGAATACCAGGTGCTGTAAGCGTATAGTGACGGATGTGCGTTGTGGTGTAGTGGATATCGACTCGGAAAAAGAAAACGATGAGCCGAGTTCGAATTCCAGTTGAATACACTGCATTCACTTAAGCGCTGGGAAAAATATTAATCTATCCTCTCCCTCCAGTTATGGGTTAAATAACAGAGTAGGACTTGGGGACCCTGTCCTTAAAAACAAATCCCAATTAATCTTGATTCTCGAAAAGAAAAAAGTATTACTAGACACAAAAGCTATATAAAAAAAAAACAACAATAAATTGTTGAAAGAAAAAGGTATTACCAGCAGTAAAATAAACAGCAATAATTAGTTGTCAAGAAATGATCCGCCTATGTTGATATGTCATAAAAACAAAACAACCAAACAGCAATGTTTTCATGATGTTAAGTATTAGTTATCTTTTCGTTTCAATCTTCTCCAAAACCTCACATATTCTGTCCAGGGTATCCTCAGCTCCCTTCAGTAATACCGCATTTCGTTTACTTCAGAGTAAAGCAACACGTAACACACTTGATGGGCTATAGCAAATGGATGGCAAAGCGAAGTCTAGTATGGTTAACAGGAGAAAGCGTATTAACATCCACCATTGATAAAGAGAATCTGAAGGCCATCATTGTCGAGGTCATGAAGGATTACGGCACATAGAGGAAAAATAAATGTTCTTAAAATATTTCAGACAGAAAATATCTGCATTAAATTGCCCATGCACCACACAAGATCTAATCGATTGCCACTTGCACTTCCGACCTAAATCATAACCCCGTATCGGCCATGTTTAATAGCAACCTATAGACAACTGAAGCCCAATTGTTACCTGACACTCCACAGATGTTTGAAAGTAGTTTATTTTTAATTTATGGCAAACTAGCAGTATAGCCCGGCGAAGCTCGAGTGTAATGAAAGCTTTAAAACTAATCCATGATCTTGGAGCTCAGACTCTTTGGACGTTAGCACGAAAGACTAAAAAGTAATAATTGTTTGCAGTTAAAGCGAAACTGTAGAGTGAAAGAAAAATGAATGGATCAAATAAGTTTTTCGTCGTAAACTGAATTTTGAAGGCTAAATAAGTCCTCTGAGTAAATGGTATCATCGCTGAGACTAAGAACTACAATTATACCTACTTAGAGCCAAACCCGAAGCAAAAACTGAAATAAGAGGGCTGAAAAAGTACAGACATACAGGCAGATAAACAGACACACACACAAACATCTTGCCTTTTATATATATATATATATATATATATATACATTATCGATTTTCTGCACTATTGTAAGAACTGCAACCTTGAAACTTCTGAATATCGTTTCTTATGTCTTTGTCTATGAGTGTATCAAATTTGATTAAAATCGGACAACTCCTTCTATAACACGATTTTTTCGATTATCGATTTTCGATATTTATCGGGGGTACCTCGACACAAAACCTAGCTAAGAACACTTGCAGACGCTTATAGTACAACTGTGTAATTTTCAAGAAAATCGGTTCAGCCGTTTCGGAGTCTATAGGCAACGGACACACACACAGACACACACACATATACACAGACACAGACAAATTTCCATTTATAAATAAGTTTAGATATTAAAAAATACAAAATCATTTCAATTTCATTGTTTTGTCTTTTTATGTAATTCTTTACTATGTTTTTGGCATTAAATTAAACATGCAGTGTAAAAACGAATTGTTTTCTCTGACGTGCCAAATATCATGGGAAGCAGGATGTAAATACAATAGTAAGTCCAATTACCATTTATTTGGTTCCTGAAAATACCCAACAAATAAAATATATGCATCGATTGTGCGAACGCTGGCTTACGTGTTCATGGTTAGGCGACGGGAATTATCGAAATAAGGACTGACAGATGTAATTTACCAAGGGATACAAAGAATAAGGTTTTGCAGAGATCCATAATCGTCTTAATGCTGACGAAACATGTCACATAGAAGAAGTGATTGATATACTGATGGGATATACCATTCATTGTGGGGATATCTGATACTCCACGAACATGCGTCATGTGTGCTGGGGAATGTTGATGTAAGATCATATTACTACACATAGTGATTAGTGCAGAGGCCAAAAACAGAGTCGAAATCATCGTAACAAGAGACGTCGGATATGACAACAACATTTAATGCAAGAAGTTCTTCTTTTCCTACGGGCTACGTCGCACCAGATGTTTGTCGATCGTGACTCTCAACAGTTTATTGTGTTTTTTAGCCCGTAAAAGTTTGTCATTTTGCGATCTCACCTAATGGCTGTTCTACCTGCGGTTCACACAAACACCTTCTTCTTCTCCCTGTTTGTGTTGTATCCCCTCAGTATGAGGGTGATCATGACAATTTATTGTTCTTTTTACTCTTAACAAAGTTTGTTTTTACATATCTCTCCTAATCCTTCATTTAATATAATTTTCTATCAGCTTGTTTATTTATGGTAAACACAAAAAATACAAACACCATTTCAATTTCTTTGTTTAGTTTTGGTTTTTTTTTTGTGTGTGTGTGTGTGTGTGTGTGTGTGTGTGTGTTTTTAATATGGCTTTGGCATTACATTGAATCAAAACGTATAGTTCAATCTGACGTGGCAAACGTCATGCGAAGTAGGATGTGAAAACCATTTGTGAAATTATGGTGATACTTGATATTTCACAAATTTTTGTCTCTACTGGGAAATATTGATGTAATGTTTTACTATGCACAATGATTAGTGCTCAGGCTAAACACGACCGAAATGATCGTAACCAGAGTCGGTGTGTCCCTTGCAAACGTGGAGAATCATGGCTCCCCATAATATATTGTTTTCTTTTTCTAGCCATTAATTTTTTTCTTTTTTTTTTCCAATCATTCCTAATCACTGTTCTGCTAATAATTTACAAAAGATCTTTCTTTTCTGTGTGACCTGTCTCTTTAAGATATGAGCGATCATGAAACTTCACAATTTCATGTCCTTTTTTTGCTTAAGAAGTTTCCTCACGCATAATCCCTGTTCTAGAGTATGCAATGTTTTACTCTATCTCTCTGTGATTGTCAAATTTTCTAAGTTGTTTTCCTCATTTTCGGTCCTAGAAATTTTAACTACCTCTTTCTGAAGCTACGTATAAGAGCCCTTGTTTTCATTTTCCCTGAAATTCGTGATTGCTCACATTTCAGTCCATGGTATTCTCAGCATCCTTCTGTAGAACCACATATATTTTGCCCTAAATATATTCATCTGTGAAACACTTACTGCTATGTAAGGGGACTGCGATAACATAAATGTTCATTACTCATTTCTTTGTTTTTAAAGAAATTTTCATGATTCATAATATTTGTTAAAATTCAGAAAGACACCTTTTGCTATCGCAACTTCTGTACGGATTACAGTGTCGCCTTTTCTGTTCTCTGTTAAATAAATTACAATGTACTTAAACTTTTGTACTTGTTTGATTTTTTATGTGTAATTTCACTTCTCATGTTGCGATGTCCTTTTTTGCTGACAACTGTACATTCAGTTATATCACAGTTGATATCACAGTCGTTTTTTTTCACATTCCGTTAATACCATCTGCGGGCATATCGCTAGTTTTGGTTTCAGTAGATTGAGTCAATATTGTTAATTCTATGGAAGATTTTCAAGTAAAGTTATTTGGTAAAGTTCTTTATTAGCGATAATCTAACGCCAGTTTGTGAAGTTATAAGAGGGATGGTCAACGTTAATGGTTAGAGACAACGTTCACTCTAAGACATTTTCAACTATTCATCTGGGAATGCGATTCTATACAGGTAAAAAAATTTTAACTAATTCGTCGACATGCCAAGCATGCATATGAAAGATACCTGCTGTGTCAGGTGGGGATCATCATCCCTTAGTTGCGTCTCTCCTCGAGCAGAGTGCGGCTCCGTTGTATCCCTGTCCAAGGACAGACATAAAATTTAGAAAATTATACTGAGAGGTCCCCGCTCCCCGAGGAACAGTATCCCGAGGAGCTGTCACCCCATTGCACAAAAGAGGTGGATAGGTAGTCACCACTGAAGCTAGATTAAAGTGAAATTAAAAATTAGGCTGCAAAAATTGTGAAAGAGATGTTTTTTACTTTTTAATATCACAAACTGGCTAATGTTTTGTGTATTTTATCCTTTTCCTTTCGTCATTTTTTGCATTTTGGTAATAAGTAATATATTCATATCATTAATCAAAAATTAGGCTGCAATAATTGTGGGCCTTTTCGTTTTTAATTTTAAATATCCAACAGTTGTATTTGACTCCATTTTGTGTATATTATAATCTGCTTTTTTTTTTCTGTACTTTCGGATGATAAATTCATAATGTAGAAAAAATATAATCGTGGAAAAATTAGTGCATTCGGAAAATGTAATAACGTAAACCAATCTAGGGGAGGTAATTCAGTTTTTCGCATATGAAACAGACGAGAAAATAAAAAAAATGGGAAAATAACCCAGAAACTTTATTCCGTATCGGATCGAACACTAAATCTAATCCATCCGTGACATTCATGAGGCTAATCACCACTGAGAGTTTCACACGATTCCAGGCTGCAGGCCTTGAGATATCTTGACCACTGACAAACAGACAAACGGAACCGAAAACAATACCTCCGCTTTAAGGCGGGGTCAAAAATTGAGCTTAAGCTTGAAGATGTTAAGATTATGTTGCGTCTAACGAGATCGTTTTCCGCAAAGTGGCAGTTCTTTGTAAAATGCTAGGAGTGAGTCCTGCATCTTATTCAGTGTTGCACTGTATACTCTCTACTAATGTCTGATAATCTGCGTATCCTGCAAATCAAAAATGAATCATCGGCATATTTAGATATTGCTAAAACATATTTGAGATTGTCAGAATACGTATATGTTTTTGTGAGCGAATATTATATTAATAATGATTTCCATATTCATATTCTAATATTTAACCCATAGATATGAAAAAAAATTGTTATACTCTTATCTTTCCCCAGGGTCAGTCAGTCAGTTAAGTGCCATACGTGATACACGCTTGGGCGATCATGTCTCGAAAGAGACATGACTGACTGGGCAGAAGATTATCCCGCAGTAGGTTGCCATTGCTTTCTGCGGTAGACTGGTGGCCGACCAAGGCTATAGAACCCAATCTGTCCTGCTATTTAACCCATAACTGGAAGGAAGAGATGGATTAATACCTTTCCCAAGGGTATTTGCGCGTAAGTGAATACAATGGATTCAACTGGAATTCGAACGCGGCTCCACGGTTTCTCGTTCCGAGCCGATACCCACTGTACCACAACGCACATTCCCCAGGGTGTTTTGGTGTAAATGAATATACTAGTCTCGATAGGGATTTGAACTTTGAATTCTCATTCTGAGCCGCTATCTGTTACGCCACCAGCGCATCCAAGTTTACGGCGCATGGTCTGCCCAAGTTGTCACCCATTCAGATACTGATCAGGCTTGACGCTACTTAACTTCTGTGATCAGACAAAAAATGGTGATATCTCCGTAGGGCTTAGAATTCACTGGAATAACTATTAATATGAAGAGTCGATCAAGTGCAATATTCCCTAATGACATATTTCCAATTAATATTTCCCAAAATATTTTTGAGAAAAGCGCGCGGACATAATTTTGTATCACTTCACAAGGAACGAGTGATTAATGCGAGAATAATTGTAAACATTTTTTGATTATATAAATAGCAACAATAAAGGATGAATGAAGAAAATAAAATGAATCAATATGTGATTATTAAGAGATGAGTAGAGTTGAATCAATGAAAATCTTTATTTCTTCTTTCTTCTGCCGTGTCACTTCAGATCTTATGCAATCATGGTCCTCCACGACCCCCGTCTCTTGTAGCTCTTAATATATTTCATTTTGTTATTTCTCCAAAACTGCTCAAGCCCACCAAGTATGTCACGCACTGTTTTCCTTTGTCCTCTTTTCCCTCAATTTGTCTTGTGTGTATCAGATTTTCCAATCCCTTTTTTCTCAATAAATGTCCTAGAAATTTCAACATTCTCTTCTTGATGTTGAGTATAATTTTCCTTTGTGTTTCCATTCTCTTCACAGCCTCGTAGTTGTTCCCATGTTCGGTCTATGGTACCAGAAGCATTCTTCTTAGAACCACTTTCTGTTGCTTTGAATCTCTCTTTCATCTTTGGGATTGCTCAGCATACGATGCCATATAAGAAGACAGATATCACATTACAGTCCAGAAAGTCCCAAAGAAATTTTTCTGTCTCTCAATACTCCGCTTAGCTTCTAGAATGCGTCATTGGCTATCCTAATACGCCTATTTGCTCTCTGTTAGAACACATCCCATGCAGTTAAATTTCTGTACCTGCTTGATTTTAGCATCCCAGAATTTAATTGGTATTTTGCGTCCTCGTTTTACTGAAAAACATTCATTCCGTATTCTAGTAGTTAGGTTTAGTCATTTCTTCTCGCTTGAATACGAAAAAGATATTTTTCGCTTTTCTTTAATATCTCTAGAACAATCATCTTAAAAATTGTATTAATCAACAAATGTTGAGTAAGATTTAGTGACATAATTAAATTTACATATTAAACAATGCTATTTTGAGATTATAATATTCGTTTTTGTTAAGCAGACATATGCGGTTATTTTTTTATATAAGACTTTATTGTATAATTTGAGAGTTGTTCACTATACAATATCTAAAAAAATTTATAAATGGAAATTTGTCTGCGTGTGTGTGTCTCTGTGTCCGATACCTATAGACTCCAAAACGGTTGAAACGATTTTCTTGAAAATATGCACAGTTGTACTATAAGCGTCTGCGAGAGTTCTTAGCTAGGTTTTGTGTCGAGGTACCCCGGATAAATATCGAAAATCGATAATCGAAAAAATCGGATTATAGAAGGAGTGGTCTGATTTAATCAAATTTGATACACTCATAGACAAAGAGATAAGAAATGACATTCAGAAGTTTCAAGGTTGCAATTCTTGCAATATTGCAGAAAATCGATAATATATATATATATATATATATAAAAAAGGCAAGATGCTTGTGTGTGTGTGTCTGTTTATCTGCCTGTATGTCTGTATTTTTGTCAGTCCATTTATATATTTTATTTTATTTTTTCTTTTCAGTCCTTTTATATATTTTATTTTAGTTTTTGCTTCGGGTTTGACTCTAAGTAGTTATAATTGTAGTTCTTAGTATCAGACATGATACCAATTACTCAGAGGACTTATTTAGCCTTCAAAATTCAGTTTACGACAAAAAAAAGCTAATTTGATATCGATACCAGGAAATCAAAATTTGACTTACATCCATTCATTTTTCTTTCAGTCTACAGTTTTGCTTTAACTGGAAACAACTATTGCTTTTTAGTCTTTCGTGCCAACGTCCAAAGAGTCTGAGCTCCAGGACCATGGATTAGTTTACACCCGAGCAACGCTGGGCTATACTGCTAGTATGAATATATAACGAATTTTTTGAGAAAATGGGAACGAAAAGGTAACTTATGCGGAGAATCATTAAGAGACAGTTGAAATATCTAAGAAGCATTGTGGGAAAGACGGCTAGAAAAATTTGATACTCAGGAGAGATATTGAAGGCAAGAGAGACAGTGAAAAGTAAAACATCAGTAAGTTAAGTGTCATATGTGATACACGCTTGGGCGATCATATCTCGAAGAGACATTACTGAGCGGACAGAAGATTAGGTTGGCATTACGTTCTGCAGTAGACTGGTTGCCAACCAAGTCTATAGAACCCTGCTATTTGACCCATAACTGGAGGGATGAGAGAGAGATTAATATCTTTCCTATGGGTATTTGCGCGTAAGTGAATAAAAGGAATTCAACAGGATTTCGAACTCGGCTCCCCGATTTCTCATTCTCTAGCCGACATTAACAGCACCACTACGCACATCCGTCACCACCTACCTAGTGAGTTTTAATAAATGAATAAAGAAAAATGGAGAGGAAACAAAAAGACAATTTATTAGCTATAAAAGACACGAAATATGAGGAGCCCTAAGAGCATATGTCCTGAAGTGACATGGCACATAGAAGAAGAAAACTCTACTTCTTTTATTATATTTACAAGCACAATGTTACAAACTATGTAGATACAGAATGAGGAACCGGAGAGCCAAGCTCGAATTTATTACGTGCTAATACCTTTGAGAAACATATGAATCTATCTCTTCTTCTCCTCGCTGTTGTTAAATAGCAGAACAGACTAGGTTCTATAGAATTGGAAGGAAATCGTTCTAATACTCTGAATTCAAAACCAGCATAGAGGTTATCGCCAGCAGGATAACGTGATTTGCATAGTGTAAACACTCCTACCTGTTAAAAAGATAAGTTACAAAATCTTCGACAAAATGGAAACAGCCGAGGACATAGTGCAGTGGCAAAGGTTCGTCGATGGTTTTTGCTTGACTGGGAGTTATGGGTCTAAGAGACAGTAGAGAATTTTACAAACTGTTGTAACTTGATTCTGTCAGGGGGAATTCGACACACGCGGAATGTTGAGTTTGAGATTGATTTTTTTGTTTTGTTCAATGGCATATCAACCTGTTTGAGTTATTTAATGCCAAAAAGGTAGGATTTTGAGATATTTTTTCGTTATAGTGAGAAGGTTGATTTAGTCAGGTTTTTATGAAAATTTAAAGAACTTTTTTTTATTCCAGAAAACTGAAGATGTCTTCTAGTTTTGTATTTAAAAATGTATTGCTGGTAATAATATTTGTTTCCTTCAAAAATGTGTCATGGCAATTTTTTTCCTCCAAAAATGTACTGTTTGTAATATTTTCCCTTCAAAAATGTATATTTTTCTATAAAAGTATTTTTTATGTATATATTTCTATAAAAAGTCTATTTTATACTTTCGTAGTGTTTTGATCCCTGTTTATACATTAACTATTTACCCATAGGTGGGGCCCTAACAGGTGCTACTAATCCGGGAACAACAGCAATTAAGAGGTAGTTTCATGCTCCTCACAACCCCCAGTCAGAGGACTTGTTGTCGTATACAGTTTACCGTCAAACCCAGGACCCACGCAAAATGTTGAAAATACCATGGTCTGAAAACATGAGTAACGAAAGAGCCTTCATAAAAACGGAAACAAAGAAATAAACAATTAAAAGTTCTAAAGCACATAATGGGGGAATTACAGAGGAAAGCTTAAGGCAAGAAGAATAGTTGAAAGCATAGCATAACCTAACTTGTGGAAATGATTGGCAGAACGGGGATTAGGAGAGATAGCGTAAATACAATCTGTACTAAGAGCTACAATAGACAAGAAATTGTTGAAGGTCATCATTGACCAAGTCCTCAAAAAACAGAGCACAGATAATTTTATAACATTCAATACTCCGTCCAGACATCACTTGATTTGATTTTGATGTTTGTATAACAATATATCAACTCCTTATGTGTTATTTAATAACGAAATCTACGTTTTGTGGAGACTGGAAGTAATAGAAATATTATATATATTATTATTCTTTCACATTTAAAGATATGGCAGACGATATATATATATATATATATATATATATATATATATATATATATATATATATATATATGCATATGACAATATGTTTATAATCAACAATTTATATAAGAATCAGTATTAGACTACATATATATATAAAATTATTTCGCACTTTCCCTCTCCTGTTAAAACACTTTCTTGTATTAAATATCACTTAACATTAAAAAGGTATACATATATTTACTAACTTGCCTTCCTATAAATCTCGGTGATGGTTGCCCTTCTAGATTCATAAAAACTGATCCTCACTAGGGCCGAATCCATTTAGGATCAGTTTAGTGATGCAATATAAATATATTTTCCAATGAATCTACTGTCCAGTTTTATCGTCTCCTGTTGTATCTTTCGAGAAATATACTACTCTATAACAAAATTGCGACTGGTGGGACATATTATTATGAGTAGTAAATTAGGACATCCAAAATTAGCTTGTGACATTGAAGGAGAACAATCTACCCCAGTGATTGAAATAAAGTGTTCGTTTCAAAGTTACAGTTTCCTTGAAAAAGTTCGTAGCGTACAACGTGAATATCACAATAAAGATGAAGCCAAACAGTATATATATATATATATATATATATATATATATATATATATATCAGCATGCGGTGTACATATAGAAGAATTCATAGGAGTATTCTGTATATACAGTGGTAAGATAACTCTCTAAGAGAGCTCTTCGCATAAAATCTTTTGTACAATAAAGACGGAAGCTGATGATGGTTCGCCTGAAATAGGCCTACACCACCGATTTACCATAAAATAACGTGTCTACCTTAAATCTTTTAATGTATATATATATGTGTGTGAGTGTGTGTGGGTGTGTGGGTGTGTGTGTGTGCGCGTGTGTGTGTGTATGTGTGATTACTAGAGAGGAGTGTTTTATGTTGCAGTATAATTTCATTTGATAAAGATATTAATAAAATTTTATTTGCGAAAGATCGGATCGGGTAGCGAAATTGAGAGATTATTAGGCGCTGATTAGATGTGGCACAAATAAAAGTATGGTGCACACAGTGAGGATCAGTTTTTATTTATCTAGAGGGACAACCACCGAGATTTAGAGGAAGGCAAGTTAGTAAATATATGTATTCTTCTCTAATGCAAAATTGATATTTAACATGAACAGTTTTTGTATTTTCTTTACCTTGATAATAAACTTCTGGGTTGATGATCAGTTCAACGAAGTGCATTTTTCAAATTACTTGCAAACATGCACTGCCAGTGATATTCTTAATGCACTTGTCTTTCCTTTTCTGAACGTACTCAATACTCCTATTCTTGTAGGTACAATAGTTCTAAAATTGCAGATTTATTCAATTCAGTTCCAATATCTTTATATCTGTTTATTTTTTCCCTTTTTTTTAACAGATATGTTTTTATCTAATGGCGCAGTTATGTCCATGTGAAAAAAATTGATTCTTGTTTGCAGGCCTTAATCATTATCTCGATTTTATTAGCATTAATACGTCCCTCGGCATCAATGTTAAAGTCGCAAATCTCATGGCTATCTATGAATGTTTCAGGATGATGCTCATACGATTTTTCAGCATGTGATGCAATCTAATATAAATATATTTTCCAATGAATCTACTGTTCAATTTTATCATCTCCTGTCGTATCGTCCGGGGAATATACTACCCTATAACAATATTGCAACTGGTGGGACATATTAATAAAATTATTATTATTTCCTTTGATATCTGTTGTATTTGCATTTCATACCGGGTCCCAAACAAAGATGTAAAGTTAGAAATGACATTAAGATATTTTATACTAAATATTTGTGTAAAAACAATAAAATAAAATGAAAACAAAATAACGTAAGAAACACACTCACACATTTTATATAGATAAAACCCATGGCAAGTTGTGAGTTGTGCTTCTGATATTTTTTTGTGTTTCTTTAAGGTATGGGCTGTCAGAGAACAAGTCAATGTGTTTATAAGAATATTTTACAATTAAACCTATTATTATTATTATTATTATTATTATTATTATTATTATTATTATTATTATTTCCTTTGTCTTCTGTTGTATAAATATTTCCTTATGGAAACAAAGATCTATGTTCACAAATTGGTCCATGATATTTTACACTGATCACTTTTGTAAAAAGAATATCTAAGCTTTATATAGATAAAGAGTACAATTTTTTCTATTACTTTAAGGCATGGAAACCAGGAATCTCTTCAATGCATCTATCGGAATGTGAATGGAGAAACATTATTATTATTATTAGTAGTAGTAGTAGTCGTAGTAGTAGTAGTAGTAGTAGTAGTAGTAGTAGTAGACATATTTTTAACAGTTATGTCACATTTACGTTGGAATGAGGGTCACATCTCCTTAAATTGTAAATCATTTGCTCTACATCTTTGCTGGATTTTAACTTTTTTTTTCTAAGATTATTTGTTTAGTTTCGGTCTTCAATAATATTCATTCGTTTTTTTTGTTTGTTTTTTTTAGATAAGAGTTCTTTTTTATAATTAAAGTACGAGGTTAAAATGAAGCTTCTACTTTCGTTCCCCGAAACACTTCCCTCGTTTTCCACAACTTTTTTTCAGTTTTCTGGCAATCCTTCTTCAGATTCTTACTGTCATTCGTCTTTTTCTCTTTCATGTAATGGCACATCGATATCTGATATTTGTTTCCTCACTTCTCCTCTCTGAATTCACAATACCTCACAATTACAGAATATTTTTGCTTCTTTATGGCAGATTCTGATTTAATCATAAAATGTTGGTTTGCCTGTCCAAATCCAAATCGTTTGCATCGCTCGGTAAGGATCACCCATCCAACTCATTCATGTTTATTTCACGAGCTTTTTTTTTTTTTTCGTTTTTCGCCTAGTGTTCACCCTATACAATTCCTGAGTACCACTTCGGGTAGAGGGTTACAAAATGAGAGGCACAGTTTATGTGGGTGTGTGGGAAGATATCGGTTAAATTTATACTTGAACAGGTTAAGATTGCAATGATCCGTGAAGCATCCTCTTGGGAGTCGGTTCCAAAATAGCGATAGAACAGTGAATGGTTTTCAACTTCCCGTCTCTGAGATAGGGTTGCAAGGTGGAAAAAAATTCGTCCCCTACAGGAAAGAGAGGACACTTTTGGACGCTATCGAGAGTGAAAAATGAAGACAGCAGATCTATATTGCAATTGCACCCCATTTTCAGCCTGGTCTGGCTCTTGTAATGGTAGATGTAATCAGGACGAGTCAGGAACCTATAGAAGCGGTACAGGGAACCGATCATTTTCCCGGCATCTTTAGCGATAGATTGTATGTACAAGTTCCACTTGATGTTTGATATGTCACAATAGGCGCTCAAGGCGACATGTCTCCACTTATCACAATTGGTGAGAAATATTGGGCCAAATGGATGGTTAGTTCGTTGTAACTCTTCAAAAAACATTTGATGCTTCTTGCTAAGCAAGACTCAGATCAGATCACAAATAGAGTATTCTTGCCATATCTGTACTGGCGCTGCACGATCTTCACTTTTGCTTGAGGAATTACTTTCAACAATTCAGATCCTTTCTCACAGACGAAAAAATCACGATTATTGATAGCTTATCGTTATTTCCATGGAAAATGTTCTGATGTTCTTGCCTCATCGAATCATCCTCATCCCGTTTCAGACCTTCACTGCTAGGACCCTTTTGCCTCGTCGAATCATCCTCATCCCGTTTCAGACCTTCACTGCTAGGACCCTTTTGCCTCGTCAAATCATCCTCATCCCCTTTCAGACCTACACTGTTATGACCCTTTTGCCTCGTCGAATCATCCTCATCCTCTTTATCAGTAAAAGCATGAAAGAAATTCTACGTGGGTAAATTCGAGTACCGTTAATTCTTATGACATACTCCCAAGAGTGTGCTTCCTCGATCACTACAAATATAACCTTTAAATCTAAAAACTTAAATCTTTGTTATATAAACTCATTATATGCAGTTAATTCCTCCTCTGCTTCTTGGCATGACAGTAAACTGCATCCGGAAGCAAGGCGTCTGATTGGGAGGTTGTGAGGATCAAGAAACCACCTCTTAATTGCTGTTGTTCTCAGATCCACCCTAACCCGGAGTGGTAGCACTTGTTAGGGTCCCAGCTATGGACAAATAGTTAACTCCCAAACTAGGGTCAAAACATTATGAAAATATAAAAATAGACTTATAGAAATATATACAAAAAATAGACTTTTATAGAAAGATACTGAAGAAAAAGTATTTCCAAAAATACATTTCTTAAGAGAAAAGTATTTCCATAACACATTTTTGAGGGGAAAAAATATTCTCACCAAAATATTTTTGAATACAAAACTAGAAGACATTTTCTGTTTTCTAAAATAAAACAATAAAAACAAAAAGATTTCATTAAAATCTGACTCCTCACTATAACCAAACATTAAAAAATCCTTAAAACCCCCTCTTTTTGGCATTAAATAACCCACAGAAGTTGATATGCCATTAAACAAAACTCAAACTCAAACTAATTCCTTCTCTTACATCCACGCAGCAAACCTCATTCAGTTATATTCTATGTTGAATCACTTTTAGATTTTGAATTTGTTAAACATAGGTTATGTTAAAACCAGATATCTAGAGAGAAAGTAATAAGTATACTAATACTTTCATTAATAATCAGACTACCACAATGCACTTTTTAATTTACAATACTTCATCTAAACACTAACCAACTATCATTGACTTCTATACTAACTCTTTAGAATACAATAAAAATTATTGAGTTTACTTATTTGTGTACCCCAAATGCATAACAACTCTTTTTCATCATTTTACCCTTATTACAATTCCAACATGCTTTTCTTTGTCTTCATTTACGATGTTAACGCTGAAAGATCGTCATTCGTTTACAGAATGTTAAAAATGGCACCCACAGTTCTGTGATTGGTACTGATTTTAGCTTACAATTCAACACTTGTGTGCAGTTCATTCAATACTTACTTGGTGTGATACAAATGTCTACAGGAAATCTATTTCGAAAGGTTAACTGAATTCGTTTATATTGCTTTTAAAGACTAGTGAGAAAATTATAGAATATATAAGATTGCGACAATTCACATCTGAGCAAATACCTCTGAAAAAACGCCGAAAATGACAGAAAACTGTCTGTTAAATGTCCAAGTTATTAAATGTCACACACAAAAAAGACAATGAAAAGTTGAATTCCAAACACGAAAAAAAGTTATATGATGAATGTCAGAGTTGATTTTGATTACTTATATATACACATAAATATAAAAATAAATTAAAAAATAAGAACGAAAATAAAATAAAAAATGCAATTACAAAGAGACAGTAAATGTCTTCAAACGATTAGAATTTATGAAAAACCGTGAAATGTTATGTTCAGTTTTCCAGCTATAACTGTTTTGATGTATTAAACATAATTTTATGTTAAATGTATTAATTTAATTAATATAAAATGAAATAAGACATAATTAATTATTTACTTAAACTATTTTATTAGGCTGAGTTATAAATATTATGAACTAGGTCCCACCCTTTTACTGTGAAACCCATAAATTGTAAACACAAATTCTACTCCACAGCTTCTTTTCTCGCACTTTCCGTTTGTGGAATTCCCTTCCGCATACTTGCTTTCCCGATAGCTATAATCTCCAAGAATTTAAATGTAAAGTCAATAGTCATTTCCTGTCTCACTAACTTACATTCTCTCTCTCTCTCTCTCTCTCTCATGCTTTTTCTTCGTCCACCCCACTCTCATCAGTATTCTCTTCCTTCTCCTACTTTCCTCCTGATACCCCCTGCAATCTCTCACTCCTCATAACATTCCTCCCCGTCCACCTCACTCTCATCAGTAATCTCTTCCCTCTCCTATTCTCTTACTGACAACCCTGTAACAACTCACTCTTCATAGCAGTCTTCCTATGTAACCCCCTGCACAACAGTGGCAGTAAAATGCCTTGCTTGAGACGACACGGTTATAAAAAAAATCAGACTGTGTTTATGGAATATATCTTTAAGAAAATAACAAGCACATTTTATTCATTTAACATAATCATTATCTGCACTGACATCGAACCACTTATCAATCAAACCTTTTGTAGATGTTGAGTAATATTCGGCTTATTATAATGTGAAAACGTTTTCGACGAACACTTGAATCTGGTTTTTATAGGAGTATTTGGTTCCGTATGGAACGTTTAACAGCGATCAAAACAGAAGGTAATCTTCTTCTTCTTCTTCTTCTTCTTCTTCTTCTTCTTCTTATTTGTTCCTTGCTTTTTTAGGGCGTAAGCGACCATGGCTCTCCACGTCTCCCTATCTCTGGTGTCTCTTAATAGGCTTTCTTCTGTAACATCTCGTAACCTCCGTTCTGTCATCGACCTGATCAGGCCCTTCAAATATGTTATTCGCTTCTTTCCCCTGTCTCTTTTCCCCTCTATCTGGCCTGTTAGTATCAGGTTCTCCAAGCCCTCGTTCCTCATTGCCTGTCCCAGGAAATTTAGCTTTGTCTTCCTGGTGTTCAATATTAATTACCTTTTCATTTCCATTCTTTCCAAAACCTCATGATTGCTCATATGCTCAGTACATAATATCTGCAGCATCCTTCTGTAGAACCACATTTCAGCTGCTTCAAGTTTTTCCTTCGTCTTTGTTGATATTGTCCAACATGCACTGCCATATCGAACACTAGGTACAAATTCAGATAAATATGACGGAGCCATCGAAAAAAACCCAGACCAACCGATATAAAAATGCTTAATGTTATTTTTCTTTTACGCTGCCTTGCGTAGTCATTGAGGAGAAAAATATTTTACCCCATTTCAATGTGTACTCCTGCCTATTTCAAAGGAAAAACTAAGGTAGATTAGTGTACAGCTAATTTATTCGTAACTCTACGTATGATTAATTGTAGGAACAGTGTATTGGTCATTAAATTTGGTTAAAGAAAACAGGTACGTTACTAACGACTCTACCTAATACTGAGCTTACTGCATATCACGTTAAATACACTGGTTCTCGTTCAATCACCGAAGTTAAGCAACGTTGAGCCTGGTCAGAACTTAGATGGGTGACCGCTTGGGAATACCAGGCGCTGTAAGATTTCAGTGACGGATGTGCGTTGTGGTGCAATGGATATAGGCTTGGAAAGAGAAATCGGTGAGCTGACTTCGAATTCCAGTTGAGTACCCTGCATTCACTTAAGCACTGGTACTGTTGGGAAAGGTATTAATCCGTCACTTCCCTCCAGTTATGGGTTAAATAACAGGATGTGGCCTGGAGGCAACCCATCTAGTGTCGGTGTCTCAATAAAAACACCCTTGGTAGCCCTGTCGAAGCATCAAGTATTCAGCTATTTGACGAGATATGAATTTTGCTACAAAACTGCACCGGGGTTCCAAATGCACAGGGAATACTGGAGGGGTATAGTGAGTTCTATCTCGGCCAATTGCCGCAAGACGACAAATACTGAATTTAAGTGTACAGTGTGAGCAGGATATATTATTGTCTAAATGAGGCAAAAATTAAAATAACACTGAAATTTCCTTTTAACAGATATATTTACCAAAATTGCACAATAAATTCTTGAAATACTAAAAAGTAAATTTATGCAATAAAATCGCGATTGGCTTCAACAACAGCCTCCAGATTACTTCAGAATCTCCTGCAACTCTTCTAGATGGGCTCCTTGTTTATGTTCGTGAATGCAATCAAATCCTCGCTCAAGTGCACCTCGAACATGGGAGCTGTAGTCTTCGGGGTTAAATGGCGAGGTGTAAGGATTGATATGGTCGAAGGAATTGTCTGACATCCATGACTGGCTTATTCTACTCACGTGGCTTGATGCAGAGTCCTGTTACTAGACATAGAGTTATTCAGCGGTCATCCTCTTGAGCTACGGCAGTACTTCCTCTTCAAGTAACTTAATGTAAGCCTCTATGTTGCGTTTGAGGCCTTATGGGAAGATGGAGGAATAGCACCGCCATCACTAGTGATCCTCCCAAACATCTTCGTAATCACAATTAGACTCGTTTAACTCTTTCCGAATTTTTTATACTGTCTTCGGATTGAAACCCTAACTTTCTGATATGTGCAAATTGGTACTTTCGGGGCGAGAAAAAAACTGAGGTATGTTACTGTACGCCTAATTTATTCGTAAATCCCATGCATGGTAGAAACAATATACTGGTCATTAAATTTTGTTAAAGAAAACAGATACGTCACTTATGACTGGACTTAATACTATATGTAACTGTACACGCTGCGATGGATAAATTTTTGTCTAAATGACACAGAAGCTAAATAAACACAGATATCTTCTCTTAACAGATATATTTACCAAAATTACACACTAATATCTTGAAATACTAAAAGGTTAATTCCTTATATTGAAGCACAAATATTCTGAAGCGTTCGTATTAGAATTTCCGGCGGAAATTCCAAATTGTACAGCATGCCGTTTCCAAATTTCTGGCGGAGGGAATTGTGTCATGAAGCTGTTGTTCTCACTGACAGTTCCTAACGGACAGTTCCTAACTAACAGTTCCAAACTGACTATAGTATTCTGTACTGTAAACAAAATCAAAACAAACAATGCGAATAACTGAATTTGAAAATATTAAATGGCGGCAACTGACTCATTACAACTAAATTAAATTAAAATAAGGTGAAAATAATTTTCATTATTTATAATATCTTTTTCAATGTGCCGTGTCCCTTCAGAATCATGACACTTCACACCTGTGTCTCTTGTAGCACTTAACAACCATTCTCCTGTTAAAGCAATATGTTCGTATTGCACTTCCGGCGCGAGAAAAAATCTCGAGGTATGTTACTGTACGCCTGATTTATTCGTAAATCACACGCATGGTAGAAACAATATACTGGTCATTAACTTTGGTTAAAGAAAACAGGTACGTCACTTATGACTGGACATAATACTAAATGTAACTGTAAACGCTGTGATGGATGAATTTTCTTCTAAAGGACGCAGAAGCTAAATTAACACAGAGATCTCCTCTTAACAAAATTACACAATAATATCTGGAAATACTAAAAAGTTAATTCCTTATATTGAAAATCACACACTCTGAAGCGTTTGTATTAGAGCTTCCGGCTAAGATACAGCACGCCGTTTCCAAATTTCTGGCGGAGGGAGTTGTGTTATGAAGCTGTTGTTATCACTGACAGTTCCACACTGACCATAAGTTTTTCTGTACTGTAGACAAAATCGGAGGCCACAATTTGAACAACATAAGGTACGCGGTTGATACAGTGCTGATAGCAGACACGGAAAGGAAATTACAAGAACTCCTACAGAAGGTAGCTAAAGAGAGTGACAAGAAAGGACTACAAATAAACTGCAAGAAAATCGAATGCATGGTCTACAGCAAAAAGAGCAGCCCAAAATGCCAAGTACAGGTGGGGGATACTAAAATCAAGCAGGTACAAAAATTTAACAGAAGACTAAAATTGCAATACAGTGATCCGATGGGGAATTGGAATGGCAAAGGACGCGTTCCAGAAGTTGAGTAGAATATTAAGAAACAAAAATTTTCGCTAAAAACGAAGAAAAGAGTACTTTGCTATGTGATGTCACTTCTTCAATATGGCAGTGAATGCTGGACGATATCATCAAAAATAAAAGAAAAACCTGAAGCCATTGAAATGTGGTTTTACAGAAGGATGCTGCGGATACCATGGATTGAGCATGTTATGGCACTTTCATTTAAGTGTCAAAAAGTTGACTATCGAAATTAATTAAATGAAAATTAATTAAATGAAAATTAATTAAATAATAATTAACTAAATCATTATGATATTTATTTTATTAAACCATTATGAAAATAAGTTAATTCTGGATATTCAACATTTTTAAGAACCAGGTGCAGTAAACCGAGGGCATTAAGTATAAAGATATCTAGACCCAAGCGGAATGCTGACGTATAAACTGTCACTAAAACAAAAAACTGCAGGTGTAATGGCATGTCAAAAATTACTTCAATTTCAAAATATAAACATATTTTGACCGTGACAAACAGGTGGGTTGCTTCACACGGGGATTGAGTGCAAGTATGGCACAAGGTAATAAATCATTGATCAACCAACCACAGGGCCTGCTTCTTGTTAGCCAACATTGATGACTGCGACTAATTGGTTGATTATCTAAACAATCGGATGCAACCCAGGGGGGTTGTTACGACGATAGCCATTGGCCGGTGATCCCTATTGGCTGACCAACCAGGAGCTAATTATTCGGGATTCGGGCCCATAAATAGAGAACACCCAGAGCAAAAAATCGAGTCGATCATTCTTCGCTACCCAGAACCGAATCCGTTGCCACTGCATATTCCATCATTGACACTGCCTAATTGCAGTTAAGATTTCTTCGAGTTTAAGAAACTTTTTCCGCCAGTCAACTACATGCACCCCTCACTTCGCGGTGTTAGTTTTAACTTGATAAGAAATTATTGTATGCCAGTGTAAATAAATGTTTGTTACTGTTTATAACAAACGCTCTTCTTCATTTCTTTGATGGTGTGGCAACTATTCTTCTACTCCGACGCCAAATTCAACACTCCATCGACTGAATTGTATGCCTCCCACCTTTCGCGGATCTTAAGAAACAACGTGGGCGCGGAAGGGATCAGAGAACATCCAATCTGGGACAGGTGGTAATCACGAAACCATTGGCCAACCCGGTATCGTGAGGATATAGTACCACACATGTGAGAAATAATAAGGTTTTGGAAAGGATGGAAACGAAAAAGAAATTAATACTGAGCATCAGGAAGATACAGCTATTGTTCCCGGGACATGCAGTAAGGAAGGAGGGCTTGGAGAATCTGATACTAACAGGCCAGATAGAGGGGAAAAGAGACAGGGGAAAGCAGCGAATAACATATTAGAAAGGCCTGATCAGGTGTATGACGGAACGAGTGATGTGTGGTGTAACAGGAGAAAGTGTGTTAAGAGCAACCAGGGATAGAGAGACATTGGAGGCCATGATCGCCTACGTACTGAAAGGACAGGGCACATAGATGAAGAAGAAGACAAAATCAAAAACAAACAACGAAGCTGAAAATATTATATGGCGATAATTTACTCATCACACCTTAATTAAATTGAAATAAGCAGGAAAATATTTTCATTATTTATAATATGTTCTTCAATCTGCCGTATCCCTTAAGAATCATAACTATTCACACCTCAGTGTCTCTTGTAGAAGTTAACAACCGTTTTCCTGTTGAAGTAATTGATATATTTAAATACATTCAGTCGTGTTTAATTATTTTTGTTGTAAATTGTTATTTTTAAATTTTTAAATGTTCATGATGCAGAACATCTTAATTTAAATAATTCAAATGTATATTTATCTCTATATGCGGAAGGATGTTGAGTAAAGTTTAAATTCAACGCGCCCAGAATTATTTTTTTCGGAAATCATAGACAGCAGAAGATATTTTACTAATAATTCATTAAATTTATTAAACAACAGAATAGATAATTACTTTTCGTATGATAATCCGACTTTAGATATTCTAATATCTGCCTGTTAAAAACCGGGTGGAAATATGACAACTTAGAGGCAGAACATTTGTTCAAATTTCATCTTCTGGGTTTAATATAAACGACGAGAGAAAGATGAATAAAAGCATACAGATGGTGAAGATATTAAAGCACACAGCTATCTAAACTTATTTAGAAATGGAACTTTTTCTCTGTGTGTGTGTGTGTCTGTGTTTGTGTGTATCCGATACCTATAGACTCAGAAACGGCTGAACCGATTTTCTTGAAAATTTACACAGTTGTACTATAAGCGTCTACGACTGTTCTTAACTAGGTTTTGTGTCGAGCTAACCCCGATAAATATCGAAAATCGATAATCAAATAAATCGGGTTATAGAAGGAGTGGTCCGATTTTAATCGAATTTTATACACTCATTGACAAAGATATAAGAAACGGTATTCAGAAGTTTCAAGGTTGTAGTTTATCTGTCTGTATGTCCTTTATACAAATCCACAATTTTTATCCGATTCTCACCAAACTTCACACAAATATTCTTTAGGCTGAGTCTGAGCTACAGGACCATGGATTAGTTTTAAAACTTTCATGAAGTTTTGAAGAGTCATGATCACCTACGGTCAAGGATTCTATATCATTTTCAAAAAATAAAAATAAAAAAATAAATTAGTTACTCAAGACTATTAGCGATCAACCAGATTTCGAAAATTTTAATTTTCTTTCTTCTTTTATAATGATCAGTTTTGACGCAATATATTCTTACTTATACGCAAAATTAAAGTTTAGTAAAAATTTAATAAAAAATTTTTGTCAAATAACTGTTTTTGCATCAATCCTGGAAAGACAGAATTTTTCTAATAAGGTTTGCAAACTGGGAATGAAATGTTTCCGTTGTTATTTTTAAGAATCGATCAATGTTCGAAATGACTACCATGTTTAATGAAAAAGTTTTATGTGTAAACTATTGGCTACAAAAAAAAAACAGAAAGTTAAATGTAATTGAAAAAAATATGATTTACAAAATATAAACGTTGTTTCCTGAGTGTAAAAAGGTATAAAATTAAATTCCCAATTCAATAAGACATTTAGCTGACGATAATGTAATCGCTGTTTTGCACAAAAGACGCTGGAGAGAAAAAAGTAATTTTTTCCCAAGCGTCAGGAATGGGGAAAAAAAAACAAAAACAGAACATAATGTTAATAAAAATTGTTATTCCAAAAAAGGTTGTCTAATTCAGGAGAAAATAATTTTCGCTAAGCCGAAAAAATAATAAAAACATAATAATCTTAAATACCGAAGAGAGATATTTGAAAAGTTTGCCATCTTTAAATCATCCTCTTAGTCATATTTTGTCCTGTTTCTGAATATTTTACGTTGAATTTAACCCAGTGGGAGACACGGCGGAATAATGGATTGGAGTAATGGATATATATATATATATATATATATATAAATATATATATATATATATATATATATATGTGTGTGTGTGTGTGTGTGTGTGTGTGTGTGTCAAAGACAATAGGAAAACTGTAACAGTTGCCAACGCGTTTCATCCAGTCTGGATTTATTCAAGGCAAAAACGAAAAAGTCCACACTGGAAGTAACGCTTTGGCAACTGTTACAATTTTCCTATTGTCTTTTATATTTATAAATATTGTCTTTTCTACAGGTTAACTCTGAGGTATGTTTCAAATATACCAGGCGCTCGACAAGAATGGCGAAGCCCGAACCTTGGATATCTAAAGCGTTCGACAGAGTCTGGCATTCTACACAAAGTGCGGAGCTATGGTATAACTGGACATTTGTTTAACCTAATCCAGTCTTTCCTCTGTAACCGCACATTGAAGGTGGTATAAAATGGACATACCTCCCATAACTACCATTAGACAGTATACTAGGTCCTACGATCTTTCTGATCTACAATAATGTTACCCCCGATCCCATAAGATCCAAAGTAGGCATGTACAGTTTACTCTCGCCTCGGTCAAAAAATCTGGTGTGGGCGATAGAGCGAACCTCGCTGCCGAGCTTGAAAAGGACCTCCAATCCATAGTGGACTGGGGTAAGAAATATCTCGTAAATTTTAATGCTTCCAAAACGAAGCTGCTATCAATTAACCATCGCACCTACATTCCCATTAGCATGGAACAGGCTTGCCTTCCAGAGAGTAAAACACTACGCCTCCTTGGCCTCAGACTCTCAGCCGACCTCAAGTGGAATGACTATATCGAATCCATTGCTAAATCAGCTGCTATGAAAGTCGGTTCTCTGTGCAGGGCCTGGAAGTTTTTCCTGTTTGAATCTATCCTGCACATGTATAAATCTACCATCCGCCCAAGTATTGAATACTGCTCCCACATCTGGTCGGGTGCCTCTGCTATTCTCCTCGGGATTCTTGATAAAATAAAACGGAGAATCTGTAATGTGATCGATACCGACTTGGCAGACCGGCTGTAGTCTCTCTCTGTCACCTGCTTGACGTGGCTTCCCTGTGCCTCTTCTATAAATACTTTCATGGCTTCTGCTTCGATGAACTTAGATCAACCGGTGCCCCCTAGGTACGAATTTGCACGAGATACTAGATTAGCAACTAGGTTCCACTGTTTTACTGTGAAACCGATAAAATGTAACCGCAATTTCTACTCTAGCAGCTTTTTTTCTTGCACTTCCCGCCTGTGGAATTTCCTTCCATATACTTGGTTCTCCGACAGCTAAAATCTCCAGGAGTTTAAATGTAAGGTCAATAGACACCTCCTAACACACTAACTCGCATCCATTCTCTCAAACACTCTTCCCATCTACCCAACCCTCATCCTCAATATCTTTACCCGTCTAACACCCTCCTTCTGACATTTCCTATATCTAACCACTCTTTCTCATGACTTTCCCCTATGTAACCCCCTGCGCAATAGTGGCAGTAGAATGCCTTGCTTGGAGTGAATTAATTAATATATATATAGCCAGGAAGAAGCGTAATTTAAATGACATTTTTACTAAAACCTAAAAGAAAACCGGTTTCGTGCCAGCGATTATCAAGTTTATTTCTGGGAATAGGAGACATGTGTAATAAAATATGCTTAATTTGGGCGAGAAAAAATTCAAGGAACACTAGACACCAATGACATTCAAACCCAGCCAAGGGTCCTTCTGTTTGCAGAGGAAACGGTTGCGGGATTTGATGTATAGTGACTCTAGCACCTTTTGAACAGATAAAGAGCGGGACCGATATAAAATAGTAAAATAGTAAAACAGTCCACATCCAGCCCCAACTAGAACCAACGGACCTACCTAGGTTTCACCTAACGGGTCGTCAGGGTAAGTTGATTTGTTTGCTCTGCTATTGTATTGAGCGCTTTGGAATGTTAGGGTTCTCGTCTTGGGTTTTTTCTCTCAACGAGTACTTTGACTTATGTTCAAGTACTTAGTTCGTTTCTTTTTTTCGTTTCCATTTTTCCCTCCGTCTTTATTCTCGGTGGGTTTTTCGAGACGGGTTTAAACAAAAATTTATTGTTATTTATATATATATATATATATATATATATATATATATTGTGTGTGTGTGTGTGTGTGTGTGTGTGTGTGTGTGTGTGTGTGTGCTGTATAATGGACGACCCGTTTGAATATATATATATATTTATTTATATATATATATACAGTACTGTGCAATAGATATATTTGCGTAAATTATATATATATATATATATTTTCCCTCCGTCTTTATTCTCGGTGGGTTTTTCGAGACGGGTTTAAACAAAACTTTTTTGTTATTTATATATATATATATATATATATATATATATATATATAAATAACAATAAATTATATATATATATATATGTGTGTGTGTGTGTGTGTGTGTGTGTGTGTGTGTGTGCTGTATAATGGAACGACCCGTTTGAATATATATATATATATTTATATATATATATACAGTACTGTGCAATAGATATATTTGCGTATATATATATATATATATATATATATATATATATATGTGTGTGTTTGTATATGTGTGTGTGTCTATGAAGGTGGATCGCGTTTAAAAATTGTAGAAAAAATTCAATAGATTTAAGTAATTTCCTGCCACCATCAGCAAGAATGATTCTAACTCCTGGACAGCAACACACTGTGTCACCTTGAGCTCACTTTTTCGACCAAACTAAAATAGAACGACTACATTGACGTTATTGCAGCGTTTACTGCTTGGAAGGTTGGGTCACTGTGCCGAGCTACGAGTTTTTCTCGTCAAAATCTATCTGGCACATTTATAAATCGATCATGCATCTGTGCATTGAATACTGTTAACATATCTGGTCGGGTAACCTAGCTATTCATCTCGAGGTTGTTGACAAAATCCAAAGGATCTGGAATATTAATCTTGGCATCTCAGCTTCCGTCCATTTCTCACCGACGTCGTATAGCTTCTCGATGTCTTTTCTACAAATAATTTCGGGCCAACTACTCTTAAAAGCTTTTTCTCCCTGGTGCCTAAAACAAATAATAAAAACCTATCACTAGACCGGCATCTAGTTCTCACCTTTAAACCTTTGAAATAGCTACATACAACGGTAATTTCTACGACAAGAGTTTCTTTCCACGCACTTCCCCATAGTGGAACTGTTTTCTGTTTACTTGCTTCTCTGATATCTACTATTTAAATGCAATTATAGTCGCTTTTTTCTATCTTCTTGAATCCTATTCACCTTTTATCATTTCCTCAATACACTCTATTCATAGATATTTCTCTCTCTGTAGAACCTGAAGAATTGTGCCGGCCTCGCCTTGATTGGAATAAAGAAATATCACTAAAAATCAGTTTCCTGCCAACTTAGCCTCACGCAGAAATCGACCTATATTTATACAGTAACTAGCAGTATAGCCCGGTGTTGCTCGGGTGTAATGAAAGCCTTAAAACGAATCCATGGTCCTGGAGCTCAGACTTTTCGTCGTAAACTGAATTTTGAAGGCTAAATGAGTAAATGATATCATGGCTGAGATTAAGAACTACAATTATACCTACTTAGAGCCAAACTCGAAGCAAAAACATAAATAAAAGGACTGAAAAATACAGACATACAGGCAGATAAACAGACACACACACAAACATCTTGCCTTTTATAGATATATATTATCGATTTTCTGCACTAATGTAAGAATTGCAACCTTGAAACTTCTGAATATCGTTTCTAATGTCTTTTCTATGATTTTATCAAATTTGATTAAAATCGGACCACTCCTTCTATAACCCGATTTTTTCGATTATCGTTTTTCGATATTTATCAGGGGTACCTCGACACAAAATCTAGCTAAGAACACTCGCAGACGCTTATAGTACAACTGTGTAAATTTTCCAGAAAATCGGTTCATCCGTTTTGGATCCTATAGGTAACGGACACACACACACACACACACACACACACACAGACAAAGTTCCATTTATTTTTAAATAAGTTTAGATAGTATCTCACGAGCTCTAATTTTAAAGTTCCACATTAGCATTTATTAATCGGTCAGTGATGTAATCTCAAATCCATTTTTGAAAAAGCAAATGACCATCTACTTGTTTGCTACAATTAAAACCACTCTAGAAAAGCATTTACCATAGATATTTTTTAAAAATATATATTTTTATTTAACAATAAACTTCTAAGTTTAGAGAGTGTAACTTTTAGCTTTTTTCTGTTTTCTTAAAAATATCGTAGCGTAATTCACAAAAACAGTTTTCAGTTTTTTTCGGTAAACAGTTTCCCAGGAATGTTTGTGCGCATTTCTGATTTCTCACATTTCGTATACTTATTAAGTCTAAATGCCTTCTTAAGTTTTTAAAAGGAGACCATACAACACGAGAAACGTATAAACGAAGATATGTAAAACAAACGAATATTACTAGCATTAATAATAATAGAGACCATCGATGACAGCTGGGAAATTACCCGCATGCATAAAACAGCGCTAATACGTTGTTATGTAGTCGCATACAGCATCTTGCTCATACTAACGCAGTTCTCTTGTGTTGTTAAAAAATATAAACAATATATTTTTTGATGACTTTGTTTGTAGGAAAACTTTATCTCGTTATTTTTTTAAATTTGAATGAAAGCAAAGATTATTAAAAATTATTTAAATTTCTAGAGCTTTGCTTGAACAGTATTTATTATTACGTTAATTCCTCTGCATAGATTTATTTAATATAAAAATAATTAAAAATAATGTAAAAATCTTACTCACACAGTTATGACTAATCAGAATCAAAAAGAAAGCATAATAGTTTTATACTAAAAAAAACAGTAGCCTCTCAATCTACAGGGTTGCGGGAAGCTGTTCAAATAAGCAGTACGAAGTGCGCAGGTACGCTAGATACATAACGATTAACTTTTGACTTTGAGAGGTTAAGAATATATTCCACTGGGGAAGCATCTTTTCGGAATATGTTTTAAAAATGATCAGTTCTGGGAGTAAGAACTTCCTCTTTACTAACGAAGTTAAAAAAAAAAGCTATGAAGTTATTTCGACTGTGTGTATGCGATATGGTGGCGCCCAGCTAAAAAAATTCGACGTGGTAGAACTATCAGATGTAGTCCGTCTGCAACCTTTGCGATTTCACTCACCCAATTCGACTCAGTCGATTAAAAAATTAATTGAGCTATTAAAGTTTATTGCTTTACTCGCCCGCGGTCGATTAAAAATCTCGCAATGAAACGTATCTCTTCAAATATAGAAAAAGGAAATCTGATTCCTTTTACAACCTAAAAGTATGCCATCAAAGATTCACAAGTTACTTAGAAAGACCTACAATGACATTATTAAACTCTTTGGTCTTATGAATGGCGCCTGATTTACGTCGAAATGTGTGGTTAAACAAAAGACATTGACATCCAGCAATCATCAAAGCAAGATCTGACAAATGGAATTTGGATTTGGCACGTTCAAGTCTCGCTTTTATCGTCCCTGTCAGTGTAAACATTCGTTTAACAAAAGCTTCAAGAATAGAGCCAAAATATCTCTTTCGCCCTGATTAAAGCCACACAGAGATTTTTAGAAACTCATCTGGCAAAATATTTTCATGGATTTAACATCTATATTTCCTCCCCGCTTACAAAAAGTAAAAACGAACATTTGAAAGAAAGAAAAAAAAATACGAATACTTATTTCAACCACGCACCGAAAAACAAATTATACATTTAGGAATTTTTTATAGAAAATTGTTGAGAAAATCAGATTTGTTATTTTTGATCATCTTTAAGATAGAGATTTTATTCAGACAGAAGAAAGAAACTACAAATTTAGGTGCCTCCACTCATCTGCCAATAAAACAACATATCATGATGTTAAAGGGGCCTAAACTTTATAAAAACAAAGTTTTATCATCAAAATATTTATGCTGTTATTAAGAGGAACGATCTGATTTTGTTGTTATTATTTTTTTAAAAATTTGAATCCATTTCAACACGTTCGAAATATTAATTAAAATTTCATTTTTTTCCGTCAGCGATTCACGCTATCTTTACGTAAAGCGACTATTAAGAAAATGGAGTTGATCAAGTAAAATAATTTTGGGAGAGTAAATTTTCCCTCGCTCTCGACCGCCGATCGAGTGATTTTTTTCAAATTTGAAAGGCTGCCTGCCTGTATATATGACATGAATTAGCGATTTGTTTGCAAGTAATTAAAAAATGTTACATATGAGTAAAAAGCATTGTAGAGCGGAAAGTCATTCATCATATCAAAGATCGCGCGCATGCATCCGAATTTTTCATATTTCAGGCGAGTTTCAGGCTTCTGTAATGGTGATGATTATCGGTTGTCCTTTATTACTTTTTCTGCGTAATGTTTATTTTCCTATTTAAAATACATCTTTTTCTTTTATGTGTCCTGTCCTTTAAGGACGTAGGCGATCATGGCTTTCCACATCTCCCTATCCCTAGTTGGCTCTTAGCATGCTTCCTCCTGTTACATCACGCAACATTCGTTCCGTTATCCACCTGATCAGGTCCTTCAAATATGTTATCCGCTACTTTCCCCTGTATCCTTTTCCCTCTATCCAGCTTGTTTGTATCAGGTTCTCCAAGCCCTCCTTCCTCATCATATTTTTCAAGAACTTTAGCTGTCTTTTCCTGATGCTCAATTATTAATTTCCCTTTCGTTGCCATCCTTTCCAAAACCTCATCATTGCTCACATGCTCGGTCCATGATATTCGCAGGATCCTTCTGTAGAACCACATTTCTGATGCTTCAAGATTTTCCTTCATCTTCGATGATATTGTCCAGCATTCACCGCCATATTGAAGAACTGACATTGCATAGCAATCCAGTACTCTCTTCTTTGCTCCTAGCAAAATTGCCCTGTTTTTTAATACTTTACTCAACTTCTGGAATGCTTCCTTCGCCAAGCCAATTCACCTTCGGATATCTGTGTCGCATTTTCCGTCTTCTGTTTTAACACTTCCTTTAAATTTTTGTACCTTCTTGATTTTACTATCCCCCACACCTGTATTTGGCATTTTGGGCTGCCCTTTTTACTGATTACCATGCATTCGGTTTTCTTGTAGTTTATTTTTAGTCCTTTCTTAACACTCTCTTTAGATACCTTCTGTAAGGATCTTAAAAGCCACATAAGTTTGACGATTTTTGAATGTGACGTGCGATATGAACGATAGAGTAACAAATAGGAAGTCAATATTTAAAGGATATGGTAAACAGTTAATTAGTTGTTTTTGTTTGACGTGTGATCACTACAAAATATCCACTTTTCGTAACCATGTAGCAGTTGCAGTGCAGTGGACATCGGCTAGAAATGAGAAATTTGGAGTCGAGTTCGAATTCCTTTCAAATTTGTTGCATTCACTTACTCGCAAATAACTTTGGGAAAGGCATTAATCCATCACTTCTCCTTTTAGCTGTCGGTTAAGTAGCAGGACACATTGGGCTCTATAAACTTGATTGGCAACTAGTCTACCACAGAATGTAATGGGAACATAGTGCAGGAAAATCTGCCCAGTCAGTCATGTCACTTTCGAGACATGATCTCCCAAGCGTGTATCACGTATGGCACTTAACTGGCTGACTTCAGTCAGTTAAGCGCTATCTCTAGAAAGACATGACTGACTGTGCAAAATATTATACTGTAGCCGGCTGCCATTGCCTTTTGCCGTAGACTGGTTGCCAATCAAGTTTATAGAACCCAATCTGTCCTATTATTTAACCCATAACTGGAGCGAAGAGACGGATTAATACCTTTCACCAAGGGTACTTGTGTGTAAGTTAATGCAAGGAATCTAACTGAAATTCGAACTCAGCTCCGCCGATTTGTTGTTCCAACTCGATATCCACTCCACCAGAACGCACATACTGAATGACTTACATTTCGTATATATCCTTGTAGCTCACGCGGTCTGTAAATATTGTTCATACAACACCCTACTGTGTTCCCTGAATTAAAAATTCTGTTATGTCAAGGAAAGGCTATAATCTTATAAAAACACTCTTACAATTTGGAGGAACATTTTTCTTAAATATAAGTTAAATCCCTTATTTTTACTTACACAATTTGTTTTGTTCTTAGTGCAATAAAAAATAAACTCATTTCTTTTAATTCTCAAAAAAAAGATTTAAAAGAAACAAACAAATGTTATTCGGGGTTAAATAACCTACTTTAACTTTTGCCTTCATTTGACAATCCACGAATCCAAGGTAAAGATAGCGTGATGATGATTAGCTCTTAAAAGGTCACATCTGATTTTCAAATATCAAAGAGTTAATTTAATCATGTCTTCCCTTTCTTCTTAATGGATCATTACTGCCTAACTATATATATATATATATATATATATATAGAGAGAGAGAGAGAGAGAGGGGGGGGGAATAGATGTATGCCTTCAAGGCATGGCACTCAATTAGAGGCCTATATAATCACTTTCTTATAAATCTAAAGCACACGTAATCATTTAAACTAACTGTGCCTCAGCATGCGTTCATGCACGGGTATGCTTTTTCTGTATCCTTTTTTAGCTATACACGAAAAATTAAAAAAAAATATTTCCCTGTCGTACACTGTTATACCCCAGCAAATCATATTACTATAATATTTAAAAGTTAAGATCGTAACACTTCATAGGTAATAAAAATCCGTATATATTCTCCAGTATTAATGCATTCGCTGATCAGTGATACCCAGTCGGAGACTTTATATATATAATTGTAACGGCAAGATTGATTTTCGCTGTTGCCAGATAGGAAATATTCAAAATTTCTTGGCTGATCTACTACATTTGGTGTCTGCTGAAATTAATAAAATTCCTTTCATGAAATAGTTTTTTCTGGAAATCACACTTCTCGAATTAGCGAACTTTAATAGATCTTTCACGTATATATATATATATGGTCATTTCTTTGTAATCATTTTTGTTTTAAATTGTGCGCTAAGTTAGTGATAAGATTTTCTCATTCTGTTTCTCTCATAGTTGCGTGTACTACACATTTTTGTTTGTTGTTATTGTTAGATGTCTTCAAGGAAGGAATTTGTTTTTTTTGTTTTATTTGGTAAGTCTTTTGTTAATTTTGAGCGCCAGATTATCGGGTCTGAGGAATGACTGATACTTTAATCCAGTGAAGCTATTCTATTATAACTGTACTTACGATTTCTTCGTTAGTTGCACAACCGTTACGCCCTGCCAATGTCTGATAAATAATACTACTCTTCCGTTTTGAAAAAAGAGGAAATGCTCTCCTTGGTTACAGTAAGAAAATGAAAGAAAGAAAGAAAGAAAGAAAGAAAGAAAGAAGGGAACAATTTTAAGCCGAATTGATATGAGATGTCTCCGTAAACGAGCTTCAGACCACGGATATCCGACAAAGTAGAGTTGAAAATACACCTTAACCATACAGCAGGCCTATGTCCAGGCAAGAATACGAGATTTAGCAAAACAAAATGCTAAATGCTACTATACAAATGCAGAGAACTCTTCGCCTATCTTGCCAACCCCCAGCGTATGAAAAACTAGGCTTTCTGAAAACTCACTTTTTTTCTGTGGTGTCAAGAGATATGCAAGGTCATTATGCCCTGCCAGAAGAAAAAAATACTATACGTGCGAAAAGTAGGAAAATTGGGATAAAGTTTGTAGGAGGACAAAACGGAACAAAACGGTATCTTGTTAAACATCAGTAAATACACTTGTCAGTCTATTAATTTCAATGATAATGATAACGGCTAACAAACATCCACAAAGAAAACTGATTGACAAAAAGAGCACAGAAGATTTTCTTGATGCAATCATTACGAAAAATAGAGAACCTACTCGTGCATAAACAATTTGAAGATAGCTAACTGGTCTCCTTCCATAAAATTACTAGGGTACCGTTTGGTTGACTTAAAAATAAAAGGCATTTTATACCGAGGACTAAGCTGTCTACTATTGAAGGATTTATGTAGTGACTTGATATTAGGGATCAACTATTAGGTAACTTTCTTGCGTCAACATTCATGGGGAGAAATATCTGTTAAACATTCGTTAGACGATATTTTTGAGAATCATGTATTTGCGCTTAGTGACAGATATTTTGAAATTTGAGTGCGCAAAACATGTTCACATTAGGATTTTTATGAAATGATTTTATTTTGTCTACTTTATTTTTTGTTCATTTTGTCTACCGGGGTCAGAGGTTTATGTCCCACATTTAAGGTTGTATAAGAAGAAAATAGCTGTCAATAGCACGGAAGTGACATCAAGCTGATCTAAATCTTTAGTAGTAATATTAATTTTGATTTTGAAGATTTAGATCACAACCGTTGAAGTGTAAGTTTGATTAAAATCGGGTCTCCCTTATGTGGGGTGCTGACAACTCTGATCAAACAACATCCTAACCTGTCACCGAAGATTTCTTTGCATGAAAATAAAATATAATTATATATTATTTTACATATGGATCTGGTCCTATTTTTTCGACATATGTGTTTGTTGCAGATTTTATTTATTGTTGCTGACGGTGACGACGAAAGGACAATGAAGATGAAAAAGATTATAAAATGATTATGTGAAACTGGTTTTTGTGAAGATGGCGGGTTGAGTGGTCCCCGAAGAAAAGCATTTATGAATTTAGTTGAAGGTTTTAAGCGTCACCCCAGAAGTTTTGAGAAGTACCGTCGTCGTAGCGGTTGCAGTGAAAACCGAGTATATGAAGTTCAATATTAATCACCATCCAAACATCGTTGTCTAACATTTGTCGTTCGTTTTACTAACATCATTGATTCAGTACCGTGGACCCAGAATTGTAGCCTTGTATTTTACAGAACTGTGTTAGCAGAAGAATTATTATCACCATCGCAGTCGTAGTGAGAGATCACCGAATCTACAGCAATATTGTTTCAGAAGAAATATATATCCGAGAAAGTGTTATATAACATATCCTTCGGAGACTCTAAGTCACCATTTAAAATCTGAGGCCGAGCATCCATGGGAATACCGTACCCAGCACTGTTTAACAGTCTAACACTCGATTGTAAACCGGTACCTAATAAATCTAGGTCATACACGGAGGAGGATAAATTATTCATCCAAACTGAAATTACTCGTATGTTGGAGGAATGTATAATAGAACAAAACCGTGGAGATCTCACTTTTCTAGCCTCTTCTGGGAAGAGAAAAATGCTAATGGCAAACATCTAATCACAAAAGATAAAAGGATTTATTTAGTAGGAAACCTAGAATAGACGAGATGATAGATAAATAGCTCAAAACAGTCTATTAAGTACTCTCAACCTAGAAGGTGTCTATCATCAGGTAGCTATAAGGCTCAGCAATAAACCGTACAAGGCCTTCGAGACGAGCGATAAACTCTAACAATTCCGCAAAATAATGTTTGGCATAACTAACGGGGTAGCTAGCTTTCAGTACGTGATAGACCATATAATGTCGACTTGAAACCTGCAAGGCACTGATACATACTTCGATAATGCAACCCTTTCCGGGAAAATCTAGCAGGACATCGCAGACATCTCAACTTATGGTGGTTGTCAAAAGATACAAAATGGCGCTTTAATAAGACAAATGTAATGTTAGGCGTAAAATGGCGAATGATGTCGAATCGCCGAAAAGATGAAAGGTATTATTTGATCGGGAAAAACATAAAACTACAGATCAAGCATCAGTCGTATTCATGTTTAACATTAAAATGACCGGCAAAATCAGAAATAAAAAGATAGTCAGAAGGAGGATAGAACTCTCGTGTTTCTTCCTTGGACGTAACATACCGCACCGGTAAAGAAGATGCATCTCTCTCTCTCTCTCTCTCTCTCTCTCTCTCTCTCTCTCTCTCTCTCTCCACACACACACACACACACACACACACACACTCACACACACTTGTATATAGGTTTGATGCTAGCAAAGAATAATTTAAGCGATTGCAAAGAGGGAATCGAATTTGATTTTCAAGGTCCTCTTTTGTCAAACGTCGTAACAAATATGTTAACAATAATTGACGAATATTCATGGTTTTCTTTTGTGATACCCGCTACACAGACGTATCCTAAACCATAGTCAATAAGCACTTTGGTCATTGTCGTAGAACAACGCCATATAACTCCCAAGGCGATAGCTAGTGCGAGAGGTATAATGGAATAATCTGGAAATCTATTGCAACAGCAGCTGCTGATAAGGGAGTAACTATACAGACTTAGGAACAATAAGTCCCATAGGCCCTGTATGATATTGGAATACTGCTTTGGACAAACACTAATGCATCACCCCATGAACGATTCCACTCGTTTCCAAAAGAAAGTTCCACAGGGGTGTCTCTACCTTCTTGACCCTCGAAACCGGGGGTTATATTACTAAAGACATGCGACCGAATAAAAACGAAACCTTGATTGATTAACTAGATCTTCTAGTTGTCAATCTCTAATACACGCATGTCCGTTATAAAGTTTGATGGAGAGACACAGTCTCAGTAAGAGACTTGACCCGAATAGGGGACGAATAGGGATCAATATTAATAACCGAGGGCTGTCTGCAGGATATCTTAATAGATTTTGAAAGGACAAAGACATGATATCCTTCTGAAGATTATGAGGAACCCTTGAGTTCTTATATCCCGGGTAGCGACGAACATTTTCTCAGAAGACCAACCTACCCATATTCAAAGGACGAGCATAGTCACTTGTAGGCTCCAAAAATGCAGTAGATTTGAATCCGGTTCGAGCGAGAATGAGAAAAACTTTATCATTCTTTCGGCCTTGCAGATATCAAATAATGCATGTTCGGTTCAAGTACTTTTTTCCTCAAGAGAGAATGTACCGTGGTCCGTTTCCCCTTTTAATGTGTCTGTCCTTAATACACATATATAGGTAAACTCTGCTTGTATTCAGAGTTCATTAAAGCTCTCTGTATGTCGGACTATCTGTCTTGTCTGGGTTAAGCAGAAAAAAAGCCCGACCCTATCGTAACTATTCTCTACGGAATATTTTTAGCAGAGATTGGCTCGGATTTCCAAATTAATTGGCTTTACGTCGCATCCGCCCTAGTGGAGAGGTAGTCAATATTAGTTCATTTAAGCTCTCGATCAACTCTCTGCCTCCGGGCTGAGAGGAACATAGACGAAGCTCTGCCGAAGGTAAGAGACTTGTCTGAGGTGAACAGAATAAACCTGACCCTGCCCTATGCAGTCTCTACGGGATATTTTTGGTTGAGGCTTTGGATTCCCACTTAAATTGGTCATATGCCACATCTGCCTCCGGTAGACTCTAGTGGTGAGGGAGAGAATAACAGTGCATTAAAGTTAACATTTTCAGTCAATACGATTTTTCTTTAAAACATTCTATTACAATGTTAGTCAGGAAAACAAGAGATAAACATCTATTACTGTTAAAAAAGACCTGCAAGGAATATGAACCAGTTGATTCCTATTTAGAAAATAAGGAGTAAATAAAAGTTCAGACATTTAGGCGACTACATCAGAAGTATAGAGTTTAAGTAGACTTTAGAAGGAAACGGAAACGCATTCCCCATATGATTAATACTTCAACGTGTATTTTTATCCTCGTTGTTACACATTAAAAAGAAGTAACTTCATCATTCGAAATACACGTTTTGGACGATCATGTTTCGAAGAGACATAACTGACTGGGCAGAGATTATCCCACAGTAGGTTGCCATTGCTTTCTGATATAGACTGGTTGCCGACCAAGGCTATAAAACCCAATCTGTTCTGTTATTTAACCCACAGCTGGAGCAAAGAGACAGATTAATTTCTTTCCCAGAAGTATTTGCGCGTAAGCGAATGCGAGGAATTCAACTGGAATTCGAACTCGGCTCCCCGATATTTCGTTCCACGCTGATATCCACTGCATCACAAATGGTTGCTAAAGAAATTGCAATCTGCTTGCAAGGTTGCGTTTGTACAGAAGCAGCTGCAATCAATGCATCATCCTCCACAAAGCCGTGTAAATAATTTTGAACTTAATCAAGCTGGAAAGTGAGGATCTTGGGTGTAATTCAATGTGCTGTTTCCTAGACAGGTTATCTTAGCAAGACCGATTTACTAGTGGTTAGTAATCATTTTTTTTTATTTCTATTTTGTTTCTTAATACTGTGCTTAGATTTTGGAAGGCATCATCTATTTAATTCCGTCCTCCGTCAAAACAATTCCTATATTCCTATAATTATTCTCCCAATTAAAAGCACTTCTAAGAATCCGATAATTATTTTTCCAATTAAAAACACTCCCTATAATCCTATAAATATTATCCCAATTCAAAACACTCCCTATATTCCTATAATTATTATCCCAATTAAAAACACCTCCCATATTCCTATAATTATTCTCCCAATTAAAAGCATTTCAAATAATCCTATAATTATTTTCCCACTTAAAAAAACTCCCTATATTCCTATAATTATTCTCCCTATTAAAAACGCTTCTTATATTCCTATAATTACTATCCCAATTAAAAACATTTCCTATATTCCTATAATTATTATCCCATTTAAAACACTTCCTATATTCCTATAATTATTCTTCCAATTAAAAACACTTCCTATATTCCTATAATTATTCTCTCAATTAAAAACCCTTTCTATATTCCTATTATTATTCTCCCGATTTCTTTTCTGTCATACGTAGGGCTAGGACGGGAGTTTAATTAGATATCTTGAAGTCTATTATTATTAATATGCAACGTCCTTCTCTGTGTTGATAAAGGGTGATGAAATTCAGGTTGGCCTCATCAGGGCAATTACTGCTTAACCCAGATAATATATAGTACGCATAAGATTTTTTTTTTTTGCTTTTGGTCGTTGATAATAATTTTTCCTATCAACCTCTTTGTTTTATATTGCTGACGATTAATTTTCTGACGAAAAGCACCTGAAATTTCCCCTTTTTTTAAAAGCAAGCTCCTTTTCTGTTTATTTTAATAATAAAGGGAAATGTGATCTTTATACTTAAATCAATTTTATATTATATTACTACGTCATACATTGCTTGTGGGGCAAATATATTGTTTCATGGATATAATCTCAAGCCGCAGAATTCGTTTGCCTGGCCGATAGCTGTTTAACCACACGCACATCGTATCCAGGGCGAAAGATAAAGAGACTAAGTGTGAAAAAGATCAAGATTTTTTTTGGTTTGCTAATAAACAGAACATGGTTACAAGGATTCAGAATATGTAGCACATTGGCAACGGTTCCAAAGAGCCTCATAGATAAAGTTAAGTACATACATTTGCAATATGAGAATGGGAATAATTAAAAAAAGCTACGCTTTCAAATTCCAGTGTCTGCTTGTTATTCAGTAGACTTTTTTCCGTCTATTTCCAGAGAGAGTTTCCAAAATATTCTGGTGTTCAATATTTGAATAACATCAATAATATCTTACTAGAATCGTGCATTGTAAATATATATAATACGATAAAAAAAGACTATCGTATTCTACAGGGGCTATAATTCATCGAGAACAATAAGAGTCGGAATACTGAGAAAGGATATAGCAGAAAATAAAAACGAAATTGTGAAAGAAAAAATCCGATGATGAACTGGAAAATTATAAAACTCTGTAAAAAGCACTGCTTGCTGTACGAGATGAAATAAATCGGAATATTTCATCTCAGGAATAATGTAGATTAAGTGAAACAAAATAATGGCGGCAAATATTCTTCTGCTATGATTCGTGTTCTTTGGGGACGTGGATGATCGAGGCTCTCCACAATTTCCTGTCGTTTAGATCTTAGTAAATTTTTATCTTTTCATTATCTCTCCTAATCCTTCTTTGACTAGCCAATTACGCAAGTTTGTTAGATATATTTTGTCCAGCTTTCTTCTGCCATTATCGTCTTCAATATCCCCTGTTAGTATCAACTTCTCTGAGCACACTTTCCTCATTATATACCTTAGAGATTTCAGTTTTTCTGGCGTTAATCATAAGAGTCATTTTTGTTACTTTCTCTGAAAACTTTGTCGTTGCTTCAAATGGTATCCTCAGGAACCTTCTCTAGATCCATACTTATGCTGTTTCAACTTCTTCTTCAGCGGTGAGATTTTCGTTGCTACATAGAACTACTAGTATTAAATCAGAGTTTAGTAGTATTTTCTTTGTTTCTATGTAGGGCATTTTGTTTCTTAATACTTTGCTCTGCTTTTGAAATGTGTCATCTGTTTGTCATATTTTCTGTTTTCTATTAAAACACTTCCTATATATTTAAATCTGAGTACTTTCATATTTTGGCATTACCGATTTGTTATTTGTATGTTAAGCTCTCTTTTCTGGTGAAATCTATAAGTTACTTCTCACAATCGATTTTTTGGCATGTTTTTCCACTTTCCACCTTTCGTCTGCTATCAACACTATGTCATCTGCTTACTCTACCTTGTTAATATTGTGACCAACAATAATAAATCTAGTCGGGCTTTTTAAGGAATCCTTTCAGAACCATCTCACTGTATAGGTTGATTAAATCCGGTGAAACAACAAATCATCGTCTTAACCCAATCTTATTTGTGCATGTTTACAGAATTATTTTTCTATCCCTTTGCAGGCGGTTTACTTCTTGTATCATATATGGATTAAACTATACCCAGCAGTTCCTATTGTTTTTTTAAGTACCTGATCAAACGCATTTACATAATGTATAAACAGCAAGTACACATACGGATTCTACTCTGATGAACTTAGCTCACTGGTGCCCGCTATACACGAATTTACACGAGCCATAAAATTAGCAACTAGGTCCCATCCTTTTACTGTGAAACCAATAAATTGTAAACGCAAAAAAAAAAAAAAACTCCAGCAGCATTTTTCTCGCACTTCTCGCATGTGGAATTTCCTTCCATTTACTTGTTTCCCCGACAAATACAAGAAGAATTTAAATGTAAAGTCAATAGTCATCTCCTCTCTCACTAACTTGCATCCTCTCTCTCATGCTCTTATCTCATTTCTGCAGTATTCTCATCCCTCTCCCACCCGCTTCCTGACACTCCCTGTATTCTGTCACTTCTTATAAATTTCCTCCTATGTAGCCCCCTGCACAACAGTGGCAGTATAATGCCTTGCTTGGGGCGATACGATTATAAGAAAAAATTGTATTTATCTTTCTGATATCCATCTGGAACCTGTACATTATTTAGAGTCCTTCAAAAGAAGTAACCACTAAAATGGATCGCACATATAAACCAGAAGGATAAACACTGATAAAATCATGGTGTCTACTTTCATAAATTATGAAAAATGATATCAGTTCAGGAAAGAGCTATAAATTACATTTTATCAAATTGAAAAACTGTTTAACCAGGAATAGGTCATGTAATATTTTTTTTAACTGTCAGTAACTATATGGTAAATGAATGCAGAATATTTCCTCAGTGGAAATCACTAATATCAGTATTCCCATCCAAAAGTCAGTTGGCTAATATACCAAATCACGGTGGAGTTGATAATCAGTAAATCCTTATAACAACAAACTACTCTCTTCCCAAAACCTATTTTATAGGGGCTAGCACCTAATTAGCATATTTCTCGAATAATCTAGAACTATCTAGTTCCTTCTTGAATATTCTGGAATGATCTAGAATCTTAAAAACGTTCTATTTCTATTTTCTCTATTTTACAACTACTTCATGAATGAAAATTTTTGTAATAACAAGTAGGAGACATAACAGTCCCGTACTATATGTTTTTAACCTTTGTGTAGACCTCATTAATTTTTGTATACATAAATGCATGTTCGTAACAAGTAATTATAATAAAACGTTCGTCAACATTTTCAATGTTAGCCGAAATTTCGTATGGTGGCTGCTGCGCATTGTTTGCCGTCTTCAACAACCGCAAGCAAAGTTACTCCATTATCGATGCTGAAGAGTTAATTCATGCAAACCGTGTCAGACTGACTTTAGCCACACTGCTGAATAGCGTGAACACTTAAAAGTCTGGAATGACGGGATGAGTTCTTCTAAAACTGAACAAAATTTATTCCAATAGTCCAGTTGGCCAGGCGACCAGCGTGACCGTTATGTCAATATCAGCACGTTCCCCTGAGCGTTTTACGCCGAGGATAAGAAGCGTTGACGCTGAGGATAAGGAGTTCTTTCCGTGAACTAATTTCATTTCAGGCCAAAGCTGCTTACGTTCACTGATGACATTTGCGGTAAACTCTTGACCATTACCAAACTGTAGAATTGTAGGTGCAGCACACAAGAAAAATACATCCATTAACTGGTGAGCAGCTTCAGCTGTACGATTGCAGTAAGAGGCCATAAAATGAAGAGCCTGAGATAGAGCCTAGTCTTGATAAAGCAATATCCATTTATATTTCGCATACGATATGGCCTGTAGGGGAATAAGGTCAGCTTGACATGTAAAAGGAAAAATATGGCTTAACATTGTTCGCACCAAAAGATTCTTCATTAATTTTTTAATTCCTTTTTCATTTTTTAAAAAAATCAAAGTAAAATAATCAAATTCTTTCGTTGTAATGTCTTTATATATATATATATATATATATGCTTTGATAATGTTCACCCTAAAAGAAGTCCCCCAAATCACTCGAGGTAGTGGATTACTCAATTTATAAATAAATTATATATATAGTCACCCGCAGACAGTTCTGTTTCACTGTATCAGAGCTCATCAGTACGGTTAGACTTTCGATTGCTTCCAGCCAGGTTTGAAAAAGATTGAAATATGGACGATTAGATATCAGCCATATATATATATATATATATATATATATATATATATATATATAGGCATCTGCACTGTGAGGGAGAGTTGCGCGCATGATCGTCAGCATCACTCTCTCTTCCCATTCCTCTGGGTCCTGTGGCACGACTTAGGCGAGACTTGCCGGAGACAATCAGGGATGGGAGGCAGTGGATGGCCAACAGTGATACTATTTATTTTCACTATGCCCTGAATGCGAATATATATATATATATATATATATATATATATATATATATTTCTTTATGTTATATTATAATGTTTGTGAGGTTTGCTTTCGAATTTTTTTGACTTGAAAAATTTCAACCTACATTTATTAGTTTAATTCGTTTTTCTTGACAGACTTCCAGAGGCGTAACTGACTGCACACATAGGAAGTGAACACGTGTAAATTCCAATTTTATTTAGCGTCAAATATCTGAGTGTCAACATGTGTTATAATTAGTAATTATTTTTTTGTTCCCATCTCCAACTGAAGACAAAAATCTGAAACTGTCAGATAGAAACTAACACAAAGGAAGGCCGTATTCACTTCTTTCCAGAGTGGATATTATTTAGAGAAACGTTGGAAGGAATCCGAGGCAATTCCTGCCATGTTGTATTCCGCTAAATATTATGTTTGGCTCATTGAAATTGAAAGAGGCAACAATTCCCGGAATAGGCTTTTGAATTAGTTGTCAATTTACAAACAATTTTACGTCTTTGTCGCATTCAGAATAAATGATGTTAAGAGAAAAGCTGAGAGCTTCTTTTTTTTTTTTTTTTTAATCATATATATATATATATATATATATATATATATATTAATCATATCACCCCAAGCAAGGCGGTAACGCCACTGATGTGCAGGGGGCTACATAAGAGTGAGAAGATTAGAAAAGAAAAACCGGAAACCGCATCCCAAACAGGGAACAAGGGGATGAGCCTCTTCACCTGTTCAATAGACGTGGGTGGAGTGTGAAACCGGGCGATAGTTTAGTCTATCTACTCCAATTGAAAAAAACAAAAAAACAGTAAGATTAGAAAGGAGAAAAACCGGAAACCGCATCCCAAACAGGGAACAAAGGGATGAGCCTCTTTATTCAATAGACGTGGGTGGAGTGTGAACCGGGCGATAGTTTAGTCTATCTACTCCAATTGAAAAAAACAAAAAAAACAGTAAGATTAGAAAGGAGAAAAACCGGAAACCGCATCCCAAACGGGAAACAAGGATGAGCCTCTTCACTATTCAATAGACGTGGGTGGAGTGTGAACTTGAGCGATAGTTTAGTCCTATCTACTCCAATTAGAAAAAAACAAAAAAACAATAAGATTAGAAAGGAGAAAAACCGGAAACCGCATCCCAAACAGGAAACAAGGGATGAGCCTCTTCACCTGTTCAATAGACGTGGGTGGAGTGTGAACCGGGCGATAGTTTAGTCTATCTACTCCAATTGAAAAAAACAAAAAAACAGTAAGATTAGAAAGGAGAAAAACCGGAAACCGCATCCCAAACAGGAAACAAGGGATGAGCCTCTTCACCTGTTCAATAGACGTGGGTGGAGTGTGAACCGGGCGATAGTTTAGTCTATCTACTCCAATTGAAAAAACAGTGAGAAGATTAGAAAAGAAAAACCGGAAACCGCATCCTAAACAGGAAACAAGGGATAAGTCTCTTCACCTGTTCAATAGACGTGGGTGGAGTGTGAACCGGGCGATAGTTAAGTATCTACTCCAATTGAGAACAAAAAAAAACAAAAAAAAAAGTTAAAGATTTCAAAAAAAGAAGAAAAAAAAAAGTGACTTATTAAGTTTTAACTTAGTTAAAGTCCAGTCAAAAATTTCTAAAAAATAAAATCAAACTTACAGTTAGACATGAAAAGTTCTAAAATTAAGCAAAAATATTGGGCAAAAACGAATAAAATAAAAAAATAAGCGAAAAATATCTCACAGTTTAACACAGGAAATTTGAATTAAAGTTTCATTCTTCAATTCTTGCTTTTCCCAAAAATCAACATCAAGTTAACTTGCTTGGTGAATTCTCATTCAAAGAACAAACATGGCGTGGGGGGGGGACTAATGGCTGCTGATACCTTGGCCAGTGTAGCTTCGCATAACAGAATAAATAAAAAACTTAACAATTATTGCATTGCGAAGATGATGATGACTTCGTATAGCAGCGGTCAATACGCCCGGAAATTTCAATTCAATTAAAATTTAATAAACGACGGAATGTGCGACACAGATTCCAAAGACATTTCGGGCTTGCCACTGATGCATTCCAAAATATAAGTCGAGTATTAAGAGACAAAAGATTTTCATTTGAAACAAAGAAAAGAGTACTGAACTCTAACATAATATCGGTCCTCCTGTACAGCAATGAACGCTTGACAATCTTTTAAAAGATGAAAAAGAGTTTTGAAGCAACAGAAATGTAATTCTACAGAAAAATGCCAAAGATACCATGGACTGAACATATGAGAAACAACATGGAAAATGAAAACAAAACATTTCATTAGAAACAAAGAAAAGTGTACTGAACTCTTATGTAATATCGGTCCTCCTGTACAGCAATGAACGCTTGACAATCTTTTAAAAGATGAAAAAGAGTTTGATGCAACAGAAATGTAATTCTACAGAAAAATGCCAAAGATACCATGGACTGAACATATGAGAAACATGGCAAAAGAAAACAAAACATTTCATTAGAAACAAAGAAAAGTGTACTGAACTCTTATGTAATATCTGTCCTCCTGTACAGCAATGAATGCTGGACAATCTTTTAAAAGATGAAAAAGAGTTTTGAAGCAACAGAAATGTAATTCTACAGAAAAATGCTGAAGATATCATGGACTGAACATGGGTGAAACAACAAGGAAAAAGGCAAGAAAAAAGTAAAATTATAAATAACATTAAGAAGAGACAGTTTAAATTTCTTGGGCATATAAGTTTCTTTCTTTTCATGTGCTACAATCTCACAGATAAAAAATAGTAATTTGAAGTAACAGAAATGTAGTTCTACAGAAAGATGCTGAGAATACAATGGAACAAACTTTGTGGGGCAAATAATTTTCTGTTTCCTTAATTTCTGAATGATAAGGAAATAACTTATGCTTAACATTAGAAAGAGACATTTGAAATTTAAACGTACACAAAATTCTACCTGATTCCATCCAAAACAAACGATTAAGAGATACAAGTCATCAGCATGTAAAAAAAAATTATTAAAAATAATGTAAGCCCGTACATGAATGCATAAGCGGACTTTTATTTGACGTATTTTAAACGGCTAGATTGATATCAATCTTTTATGAAGTTTATCCTAAATTCCTCCTTTTTATGCATTTTGTTTCTCTTCTTGGGATGCAATGAATATCGACTCGGAATAAGAAATCGAAAAACTGAGTTCGAATTACAGCTGAATTCGTTGCATTCACTTTCGCGCAAATACTACCAGAAAATATATTAATCTATCTCTCCTCTTTCCAGTATAGATTGAATAGGAAAACAGATTGAATTCTATAGCCTTGCTTGGCAAAGACATAGCAACCATCAGTGGGAAAATGTTCATCCTAGTCAGTTATGGATCGGAAGAGATATGATTGCCCAAGCGTGTATCCCATATGGTTTTAACTGACCGACAGATATTTCCCCCAGAATGTAGGGATATGAGCATTCATGACTGTCTTCTGACTGTCTTTTATTCTCACTACATTAATTCTACAATTCATCAGTTTCTTTTTATGAGCCCGAAATTTTCGAAAGGCCATCTGGAGAGCATTAAACATTTTGCGAGGCTCTTATAACCCTTGGCCTTTTAAGCAGAAATTAATGTCATCTTATTCATCATCACAGAGGAACACGCTTACGAGTAGATCTTGACAATAAATACATTTGTTGTGCAGAGATAAAATAATTTTTGTGCTGAAATTAAGCAAAAGTGTTTAGCAATGGCCAACGGTGACAGATGTTGGGAAATTCTGAAATGAATGCCGTCCAAGAAAAAACTCTAATTTGGGGATTAGCTATCAAGATGCTCACTAATCGCAATTTAATCATCGTCTGTGTTACGGGAAAGTTCCTCATATCTCTTCTTGACCAACCAAGCAGATGGCAAAAATTCTTTTAAAAATCCAATTAACCCTTTCTTGCATGTTAGTTACAATTGTAACCAATATGCAGCTAAGGGTTAAAACACAGTTCATTACAAAGATATATGCAGACTATAGAACAAGAGGGAAAAATAGTTAAGAATTTACTAAAATATATCAATTTCATTTTTTCGATCGGGTTATGTTTTTCAAAATGTAAGTCAGTAGCAGTATAACCCGGCGTTGCTCGGGTATAATGAAAGCTTTAAAACTAATCCATGGTCCTGGAGCTCAGACACTTTGGACGTTGGCACGAAAGACTAAAAAGACATAGGTGTTTCCAGTTAAAGCGAAACCGTACACTGAAAGAAAAATAAATGGATGTAATTCAAATTTTGATTTCCTTGTATGGATATCAAATAAGTTTTCTTCGTCATAAACTGAATTTTGAAGGCTAAATAAGTCCTTTGAGTAAATGGTATCATAGCTGAGACTACAATTATACCTACATAGAGCCAAACCCGAAGCAAAAAACTAAAATAAAAGGGCTAAAAAAATTACAGACATACAGGCAGATAAACAGACACACAGACACAAACATCTTGCCTTTTATATATATATATATATATATATATATATATATATATATATATATATATATATATTATCGATTTTATGCACTATTGTAAGAACTGCAACCTTGAAACATCTGAATACCGTTTCTTATGTCTTTGTCTATGAGTGTATCAAATTTGATTCAAATCGGACCACTCCTTCTATAACCCGATTTTTTCGATTATCGATTTTCGATATTTATCAGGGGTACCTCGACACAAAACGTAGCTAAGAACACTCGCAAACGCTTATAGTACAACTGTGTAAATTTTCAAGAAAATCGGTTCAGCTGTTTAGGAGTCTATAGGTAACGGACACATACACACACACGGACAAAGTTCCATCTATAAATAAGTTTAGATAATGAGAAAAACTTTATAATCGATGAAAAATAGGATGCAGGATGTACTATCAATTATAGATATGATTAGTTTTATTGCAATATTGGCTTTGTGATTTTAAAGTAAACCATAACATCTGGAATATTTAGGGTGCTATTCTGTTTATTATAAGTATGTCTAGTTCTTATCTTTAACTGACTTTCTAACAGCTTTATTGTTTTTTTTGTCTATTTCGTGAATTTTATCATAAAAACACTTTGTATCTGATGTGGAGCCAAAAGTGGGTCCACGGAAATATAACACGGAACACGAGGTGTAGTTTAAAGAAAGATGTATTTACAGAAAATATTACAAAGAAGAAAAGGTACAGTAAAAAGAGCTTACGAATCCAGTATAGTCCTTGGTAGTCGGCTGCGGTCATGCGCATATTGCTACGGTATTTAGTCACCTTCGCACTTAAGTCGAAATGTGACACAGGTCTTTTTAATATGGGTCTTCCGGGCCATATAGCCCGGCCAAAAATATCTGTCTATCTTTCCCCAGTCGTGATTCTACCCTTCGGCGGAACCACGACTGTGTTAGTGCTCATCATCCCGAAGGCAGAGAGCTGACAGTGTCATAGTAGCATGCGTACAGTGCTACTGTCTGGCGATCCTTTCAGCTACCACATACCTATTAATATAGCAGTGAGTGAGTCCATGTTGAGGTGATTATGGGTCCCACAACAGTATCATAGAGAAACAGTCTTTTTTTTTCCTTGCGGTCGAATTTTACATGAAAATGCTACCAAATAATTTGTCCGAGGCTATGATAGAAATGCACTTATCCTGGGTTAAATCTTCTAATAACACATATAAAACAAAAAAAAATTCAAATGGTATCGAGACAGTAAACATCTTTTCTTAGCTAATTTGAGGACGCTAAACCTTATAATGAACTTACTTTTGCTTGTTTAGCCATTTTTGCTGTACAGAAACGCCTCCTTTTTTGGGAAAAAAACTATTTTTATTTGTTTGTTGTATGTATGATATTGACCAATGGCAACATTTCTCAAAGCAAAATCGTAGTAACTTCCCAATTTGTATTTAAATCCACAAATATCGTCACCCATATATTGGTCTGTATATTGAGAAATACCATTTTTCAGTAACAATCAGATCTTAAGTCTTAAAAAATGACACGATTGAATATATATATATTTTTTAATCATTTCACCCCAAGCAAGGCATTCCACAGCTACTATTGCGCATGGGGCTACATAGGAGACGGTAAAGAGAAGGAGTGGTTCTTCCGATCTTTGGCAAAGTGTTCGAAGCCGTTATCAATGCCGAGGTGGTTCAGCATCTCACAGCACACAGGCTCCTCTCGGACAAGCAATATGGTTTCCGCTTCACCAGGTCTACTGCTGATATGCTAACGATCATCACCGAGTACATATACCAGGCACTCGACAGGAATGGCGAAGCCCGAACCGCTGCATTGGATATATCTAAGGCGTTCGACAGAGTTTGGCATGCTGGCCTTCTATGTAAACTGCGGAGCTATGGTATAACTGGACATTTGTTTGAACTAATCCAGTTATTCCTCTCTAACCTCAAATGAAGGTGGTATTAAACGGATATGCCTCCCAGCAACTACCATACAAACGCAGGTGTCCATCAAGGCTCCATCTTAGGTCCTACGCTGTTTCTGATATACATTAATGATCTCCCTGATTCCATAAAATCCCAAGTAGGTATGTATGTCGATGACATCACAGTTTACTCTCGCCTTCGACCAAAAATCTGGTGTGGGTGACAAAGCTAACCTCGCAGCCAAGATTGAAAAAGACCTCCAATCCGTAGTGGACTGGGGTAAGAAATACCAAAACCATGTACTTTCATCAAATCATTTAATAAATTAACAGCAGAAATAAAACCTTCGTGTCATTAAAAACAACAGTAAAATTATTCTCTTTCTTGACTCTCTGTCATGTTCAATTTTATTTACTTGTTTTGATATCCTGACGGAATAGGCCACCCTGCTCGTCACTAACATCACCGCAATTATCTGGAAATTTATCTAGATAGCTATATAAAAAATAAACCTTAATGGTCATATTAGCGTATTATTGATAAGACGTGCCAGTTAACTTTAATTTTGGCGATAAATTGGAAACATTCGCTACTTCTATTTTAAAGTTTTTAACTCAGAAACAGTTTTTAAGTTTATTTTAGGTGGTTGACATAAATTGCTAGGCATACCTGAAAATTGATTTATTTCTACGATCTTTATTAACTAATAGCTGCTATCAGCAAAGATCGTAACTTGATTTTTTTTCTCCCAAAACGAGCCATTTCAGTACAGCAAAAACGGTAGAATGCCATGAAAATCTAAGGTCATTTTCGAAATCAACACCATCAAATCAACTAAAAGTTGGGTTGTTTTTCGTGCAACTCAAAACCGTGTTGACCTGTGTAATCATCCGGCATACATCGTTTAGTCATAAGATTTCTGTTATTACAATGTGGGTTATTTAAAACAAGTATCGATAAAAATAATCACAAAATCAATAGAAACCTTAATGAACTCGGTTTCGTTATGTATCGGGATGTAACAAATGATTAGAATGTAAATTTGTCGAAGGCAGAAAAAGAAATGCACTATTCTACTAATAAATTTCTGAGTATTGTAGAAGCATTTTTCATTGCCTAACCTTAAATTCATTTAACATAAATACTGTTTGTGATGATGACATGTGGGTGTTGGCATTTTCTTTTTTGGAATTTTTGTAAAACAAGTATGCAGGGAATTTGAACTATGTTAATTTTATTGAGAATATAGCAGTAAGAAAATTAATAAGACTAGTAAAATATTTATGAAACAAAGGAAAGTATATTAGCAAACAAGTACTTGTAGAATTAAACAAAGGAAATAGAACTAATGTTTTCTTCTTTATTGCCATGACGTTTCGGTCTTTGTACGTTCCAGCCTTCTTCAAATGCTAGGAATATCAAACCAAACCCTTTATTTCGAAATAAACTGTTCGATTCAAAATTCTGAGCATTTGAAGAAGTCTGTGACGTGCAACGGCCGAAACGTCATAAACATGGCAATAAAAATGAGGCAATAGCCCGAACTGTAAAAATACTGTAAATAATACTTTATCTAACAAGTATAGACTAATACTTAAAGAGATAGGAATTAAGGATGTCACTCATTATAGAAAATTTAGGTGCAAAGAACTTATTGAAAAATCAGAGATTATTTCCTGCCTCACATCATCTGATGGCTTATTGAACAAGTGTTTTATTAAATATTATTAGAATGATTGACTAGCTAATCAAAAGACAAGTGTTATTGAGCTTTCTGATGGAAAATAATTTTGAAAGAATAATTTCAAAGATAATTTTGAAAAGTTTGGTGCTAGAATGTGGACTCTACAAATCCGAAATAATTTTCTCAATCAATTAATGACTATAGAATGTGCTTCCACTCGTAACTCTAATTTTGGTCGATTGTCCCCTTTAACCCCTAGATGTGAATTTACTATTCACAGTTTCTATTTATTTCTTATTATGACATATTTTTTTACTGCTTATTGATGTGGACCGGTAATGGGACCACGAAACAATAACTCGAAACACGGTGGTAAGGTTAACAACATATATTAAGTCAAAAATAGATACAAGACAAAAGAGTAAATATAAGCTTGGCTTACTAATGACTGACAGACCTATATATATATATATATATAGTATTTCAATTTACTACAGAAATTCATTGTGACTAGATTCCCTTTACAAGTGAAAAGAAGCAGATGTAAATAAAAGTATAGGCAATAAACCCTATTTCCATCGTATGGTTGGTCACTCATACCTTGTCTATTAGGGCGATTGCTAATCCCTGTTGTAGACGCTTAATCAGGCACAGTTTTGTTTGCTCCTCACCCACAGAGCCAACCTGTGATTTATACTACTTATGCTGAGCAGATATTAGCTACAGTTTCTGGGAGAGAGCATGTTATCTAGCGTGAACAACCGTCTGAACAAGGCCAGGACGCTAAAACCCTCGGTTACTGTTGTGGAACCCATACTCACCTCAATATGGACTCACCCACTGCTTTATTAATAGGTGTGTGTTAGCAGTGGAGAATCAGACTGTAGCACTGTGCGCATGTGCTTCTATTGATACTGTCAGCTCTCTGCCTTAGGGCAGAGGGCTCTCTCTGCTTCCGAGCAGAGAGCAATAACCCAGTCGTGGTTCCGCCGAAGGGTAGAAGCACGACTGGGGAAAAATAGACAGTCATTTTTTGGCCGGGCCATATAGCCCGGAAATCCCAGTCATAACTGACCATGTGTCACATGTTGCCCTTACTGGGAGGGACAGCTAAATAATGTAGCACTGTGCGCATGCTACTATGACACACTCAGCTCTCGCCCTTCGGGCAGCGAGCACTAATCTAGTCGTGGTTCCGCCGAAGCGTAGAATCAAGACTGGGGAAAGATATACAAACATTAAAAAAGACCCACATTAAAAAAAGACCCACATAAAAAAAGACCTTGTGTCACATTTCTCCTTAAGTGGGAAGGTGACTAAATACGGTAGCAGTGTGCGCATGACCGCACTCTACTACCAAGGACTATACTGGATTCATAAGTTCTACTTATTTGTACCTTCTTCTTTGTAACCTTTTCTGTAATACATCTTTCTTTAACCTACACCTCATGTTCTGTGGAGCCAAAAGTGGGTCCACATCAGTTACGATGGCTAACACAATCATCGATCAAATGGTTCCGTCTACCAAATTTCATTTACAGGCTTGAGACAACCCGTGATATGCTTTTCAGGCACTTTCCAAAGGTGCCTCACGCAGGGATTACCTCGTCTAGACCAATAACATCAAGTCACCTTCCTGACAAATCGACTATGATGCGATTCGAACTCTCTGACGTTCTAACCACTCGGCCACACACACAGCCTCTTACATACTTCATTAAAACAGGGCCACTCATTTATCTAATAAAAAACATGCCAAAAATAAGTAAAAAGTACAAAGTTCACGGTTTAAATCAAAGTGTCTATTGCTTAGAAATTTACATCACCATCTTAAATAATTGACCAATGATAGGAAAATGAAACCCAATTTTCCTCGAGCCTACTTTCGTGAAAAAATCTTATAAAACCACACAGATATGGATTTTCACCAGTTGAGATGTGCCTTTAACTGAGTAGTTCACACACGAGGAAATACAAAACTTTTTTCCTTCTCCCCACCAGCGCTTACTATAAGAAACATGTGTCGACGACATCAAACAAATGGTCGCCAATAAAAACAACACGTACGGTTAGTGATTCTTCACTAATGACTGGAAGTCTTTATTATACCATAACTTTTTAGTTAAAAGTATTTTCTCAAACACAACTTTTAGGACCAACTACTCAAAAATCAGCCCCAGTGCTTTGCTGTGAACAACCAACTAAAAGTCTTTGCTAAACTACAGAATCTTTTTTCTGTGGACCAACTACTCAAATAATTTGACTTGACTAAAGATTAGTTTAAATCTTTTGAATCTGTGTATATAAATGATGATATTTTTATATAGTTTAATGTGGTCAGTTAAGGTAAGTGTCAGACGTGATACACGATTGGGTGATCATGTCTCGAAAGAGACATGACTGGCTGAGTGGAGGATTATCCCGCAGTAGGTTGCCATTGCTTTCTGCGGTAGACTGGTTGCTGGCCTAGGCTATAGAACCCAATCTGTCCTATTATTTAACCCATAACTGAAGGAAAGTGATGGACTAATACCTTTCCCAAAGGTATTTGTGCGTAAGTGAATGCAATAAATTCAACGGGAATTCGAAGTCGGTACCACGATTTATCGTTACGAGTCGATATCTACTGCACCATAACGCACATCCTAGATGTGGTGCTAAGCCAAAAATATGAAGCTCTCAGTGAGAATCGAACTCACTATTCGGTTGTAATTGTTCTAAAAAGACAAGCTTGTTAACACGAAGTTGAAGTGCGTAATATCGTGTACATAAGTCTATAAATAAAAATGTTTCATTTATATATATTTTATTATTGTTTGAAATTTAGAAGTTCAGATTTTTATTTATTTATTTATCTATTTTTATTTATTTATTTAAGCAAGACGGTACCGCCACTGATGTGCAGGGGGCTACATAACAGAGTTTAAGTTTTAGGCAAGAGGAGAGTGAGGAGGCGGACAAAACAGTTTAAATTGGTGTCATAGAAAGAGCAAGAGATCAATGTGAACATAGGAGTGAAGACAGTTGCGAAGGTAGAGAGAAAGGAAAAGAACAAGATATACGGGGTGAAGTAGAAAGGAGTGGAGTCATGTGGATAAGAGGTGGGAATTGGCATTGCATTTAAATTCCTGAGTGTTGTAGCCGTCAGGAAACCAAGTATATGAAAGTGATTTCCACGGACAGGAAGTGCGAGAAAAGAAGCTGATGGAGTAGAATTGTCGCCTGCATTTGGTTGATTTTTTTTTTAATCATATCACCCCAAGCAAGGCGGTAACGCCCCTGATGTGCAAGGGGCTACATAAGATTGAAGAGATTGGAAAAGAGAAAACCGGAAATCGCATCCTAAACAGGAAACAAGGGAAGAGCCTCTTCACCCGTTCAATAGACGTGGGTGGAGTGTGAACTGGGCGATAGTTTAGTCTATCTAGTTTTAACTGTAAAAAGGTGAGATCTTGTTGCCAGTCAGGTTGTACGAGTAAATTCTTGTGTAGGGGGTGCCAGTGATCAAAGTTCGTCGTAACAGAAGCCATTAAAATATTTGTAGAATAGACAGAGGGAAGCCAGATCCCGCCGGTGAGAAAGTGGCTGGAGTCTATCTGCCAGGTGTTGACCGATCACATTACAGATTCTCCTTTGAAGCCTGTCGAGAACACTGAGATGAACAGAATGGGCACCAGACCAGATATGACAACATTATTCCATTCACGGTCAGATAATTGATTTGTATATGTGCAAGATGGATTCAGGCGGAATAAATTGCCCGGCACAGTGACCCAAACTTCTTAGCAGCTGTTGAGTCAATGTAATGGTTTCACTTGAGGTAGGAAGATAGTGTAAGGCTGAGAAGGCGCAGTATATTGTTTTTTAATATATATAAAAAAGAAAAAGCAAAACTTGTCTACAGAATTGTTTACATGTAAAATAAATAATAATAATAATAAATGGAAAGTTTATGTAAGAAAATGTTTGCAATGCATATTTCACTGTTCTTTAGAATGTCTTTCAATTGTTTATGCAGAAATTATTTTTGCGCAGCGCATGATAAATAGTAAGAATATATTTCAAATATTAATAAGGTGAGATTAGTTGTAAATAAAGAAAAGCTTTAACGAGCTATAAGCATATAGGATGTGCGTTGTGGTGCAGTAGATATAGGTGCAGAACGACAAATCGGAGAGCCGAGTTCGAATTCCAATTTAAAGCGTTACGTTCGTTTATGCACAAAGATATTAATCCGTCACTTCTCCCGTCAGCTATGAGATAAATAGCTGGACAGGCTAGGTTCTTTATCCTTGGTTAGCAACCAGTCTAAGTAGCGGTGACCTACTACGGAGAATCTGCTGTTCAGTTCGTCATGTTTCTTTCGAGACATGATCGCCTAAGTGTGTATCACGTATGGCACTAACTGGTAAATGTATATTTTGGCATGTTTAGGAATATTAATCTATAATGAATTTAAATAGAAAAAAGTCCCCTTTTTCAAGTCTAGAACATTAAAAAATATTATACGTGATCTAGAGTACTTATTCGATAGCAGTATTAAAGCAGTGAATATTTGTTCAAGGCATACGTTTCTGTAGAAAATTCTAGTAAATCAAATAGCAGTTACGTACGTTTTATTGCTGAGTATTGTTTTAATAGTTCAATTTATTATTATTATTTTTAAAATCTCTTGTTTATGAACTTAGTTTTGTCAAATGTATGTCAGTCAGTTAAGTGCCATACGTGATACACGCTTGGGCGATCATGTCTCGAAAGAGACATGACTGACTGGGAAGAATATTATCCCGCAGGAGGTTGCCATTGCTTTCTGCGGTAGACTTGTTGCCGACCAAGGCTATAGAACCCAATCTGTCCTGCTATTTAACCCATAATTGGAAGGAAGAGACGGGTTATTACCTTACCCAAGGGTATTTGCGCGTAAATGAATACAATAGATTCAACTGGAATTCGAACTCGGCTCCCCGGTCCGAGCCGATATCCACTGTACCACAACGTACATCCTTACAAATGTATGTAGGTGTACAACATATCTAGCATGATCAACTTTCTCAGAACGTCCTGCAACTTATTGTTCTCCAAGCAATATTTTCTGTTTTTGTGGCTAGTTAAATAACTTCAATTCAACACTACATTTACTGTTAATAACAGAAGCAACCATTATGAAGACAATTCCCAGCTTGAAACGATTTGGATCAACAACAAACAAATGGTATCATGTGCACATTATTAAATAATAGCGTTTTGTTGACATTGAAAGAAAGACGGATGAGCCGGAAATGCTATGAGATTAAGCCAGAAACAATTTCGTTTTCGTTTATCAATGTTCAACATTGTTCTTTTTGCTGAGGGCGTGTAAAGCTAAAACATCCACCTTATCTGTTCTAAGTGTCGGCATATGATAGATTGTGGCGTGCTTAACATTTTTTTTTTACTAATTACCGAGTACTTTAGCGTGGATTGCTTTTCAGTAATGACTTCAAAGCATCACCGAGAAAATCTGATGAATGATCTTGGCTTGGTTAATCTTCCATCAATGTTTCTCCAGAACGAATATTTGTAAACCAATTTCGTACATGCTCGTCAAAGCAATTTCGTATTTGTTCGCTTCTTGGCTATAAGCAAAATGTGTCTTTTCTCTAGATTTATCCATACTGTATTCGCTTGTTTGAGCACCCAGCACATTATGTGCTGCAAATGCACTTTCAACACGCCCATTAGTAGATTTTCTAAATGCCGCTTAGATGCGGTACAAGGCCGAAAGTATGAGGTACCCAGTACGAATCGAACTCAATACTTAATTGTCATAGGTTTTAGCAAGAAGAGCTTGCTAACCATTACACCACGCCGAGGTGCCCAAAAGATTTAGCTGTGAGCATAGGTTGTGGTACAGTGGATATCGGCTCGGAATGAGAAATCAGGGAGCCGAGTTCGAATTCCAGTTGAAGTCGTTGCATTCCCTTACGCTCAAATAATCTTGTGAAAGGTACTTCTCTCCAGTTATGGGTTAAATTAACAAGACAAATTGGGTTCTATAGCCTTGGTGGGCAACCAGTCTACCGCAGAAAGTAATGGGAACCTAATGTGGGATAATCTTCTGCCCAGTCAGTCATGACACTTTCGAGGCATGATCGCCCAAGCGTGTATCACGTACGGCATTTAACTGACCAACAGACAGAACAACTATTATATTGATTTTCTAAGTGCCAGTGAGATGTGGCCAAGGCCGAAAGTATTGAATATTCAATGAAGATCGAACTTACTACTCAGTTGTAACAGGTTCTAGGGAGTGAAGCCTGCTAACTATTTCACCACGTCGGGGTAACCCACAACACGCCTATTATTATTGTTGTAAAATCTATTCTTTACCTCACTGCTTATGTTGCCTGGTATCCTAGTGTGTCCCAAATTTATTCCTCACTAACACGTATGATTATAAGTAAAAACGATTCAGCTTCTTCTTCGTCTATGTAACATGTCTCTTCAGTACGTAGTTGATCATGACCCTTCACACCTACCTGTTCCTTGTAGCTCTTAATATATCCTATCTCGCAAACTCTCTGCCATCCATCTGCTTAAGCCCGTCAAGTATATCATGTGCTGTTTTCTGCAGTCTCTCTTTTCATCTATCCACCCTGTGAGTATCATATTCTCCAAGCCTTTTTCCTCATTACGTGTCTCAGAAACTGTCTCTTTCTGATGTTAAGTATATGTTTCCTTTTTTGTTTCTATTCTCGCCAAAACACCGTCGTTGCTCACATATTCGGTCCATTGTATTCTCAGCATCCTTCTGTAGAACCAAGTGGCTTCGATTCTCTGCTTCATTTTCGAGAAGATTGTATGTACGTTATTCAAATTGGATAAAGGGAGATAACTGGTACTGAGTCATCTGGAAGAAGCTTAGCGCGTGGAACTAAAAAAAAAAAAACTACCCGGAGGACGAAATATAAGTTCAGTTACTTTCCATCGCTTGAAGAAGGCCGAAGTGTTCAACTGCTGAACACCGTGAATATGTCAACGAAGATGAGAATAACAGTGCAAACAATGTAAATAGAAGATTAAATTTGACACTCATTTTGCTTATTGAAAGTAAGAGAAGCATAAGAAAACACAGTTGATAAGATTGCGCAATAGGATTGTATTACTAAAAGCGCAGTGATACAACGTATATAAGTAAGAATGAGTTGAGCAGTAAAAGACAGGATATAGTGAGGAGCTTAATAAAGCAAATTAAAAGAACTCACCGCCCACAGACTTTTCTCCGACAGGCAATATGGATTCCGCTTTGCGAGGTCCACGGCCGACCTGCTAACAACCGTAACGAAGTACATGCTACAGGCCCTTGATGAGTCTGACGAGACTCGCGCGGTTGCTCTGGACATCTCCAAGGCTTTCGACAGGGTTTGGCACTCTGGCCTTCTATGCAAACTACGCGGTTATGGTATTACCGGTCGTCTGCTTGACCTAATCCAATCTTTCGTAAATAACCGCAAAATGAAGGTCGTTCTGAATGGGCGTGCCTCTTCGTCCTACAGCACGAATGCTGGTGTCCCAACGCTCTTCCTTATTTTCATCAACGACCTCCCAGATGAGATCAAGTCCCAAGTAGGCATCTACGCAGATGACACTACAATATACTCCCGCTCCAGTAAGAAACCTGTCGTGGCAGACAGACATAATCTCGCTGCTGACCTTGAGCGGGATTTACACTCTGTGGTGAACTGGGGCAAGAAGTGGCTTGTCAACTTCAATTCATCTAAGACCAAGCTGTTGTCTGTCAACAATTACAGGCAACCTCTCCTGCCTCCCATAAGCATGGACCAGATTATTCTCCCGGAGAGTAATACACTACGCCTCCTCGGACTTACCCTCTCCTCAGACCTCAAATGGAACCACTATATTGAATCCATAGCAAAATCTACTGCTCAGAATGTTGGGTCACTATGTCGATCCAGGATGTTTTTTTCCACCTGAATCCATCCTGCATATATACAAGTCAACCATCCGTCCGTGCATGGAGTACTGCTGCCATTTATGGTCAGGTGCCCCTGCCGTTCTCCTCAGTGTTCTTGACAAGCTCCAAAGGAGAGTATGTAATGTGATAGATACTGATCTGGCGACTCGACTGCAGCCACTTCCCCATCATCGAAATTTGGCCTCCCTTTGTCTGTTCTATAAATACTTTCATGGCTTCTGCTCGGACGAGCATAAGTCACTGATGCCTCCTCAACAGGTGTTTACTCGTGCAACCAAACTGGCAACTGGGTCCCACCCATTCACAGTCAGGTTAGCCAAATGCAGACGACAATTCTACTCCTGCAGCTTCTTCTCTCGCACTTCCCGCCTGTGGAACTCGCTCCCGTATTCTTGCTTTCCTGACGGCTACAACCTCCAGAAATTTAAATGCAAAGTCAATACTCATCTACTAACCACTGGACTCTAGCTCTCTCCCCTCCCCTGTATAACCTTTACTTTCTCTCCACCTATGTATCTGTCATCGCACCTGCTTTCTCAGCTTTCTATTGTTCCTTTCTAACTAGTTTGTACTCTTCACTCTTTTCTAATTAATCTTTTTAAATTTATGTAACCCCCTGCACATCAGTGGCGTTTCCGCCTTGCTCGGGGTGAAATGATTAAAAAAAAAATAATAATTTAAAATTTAAAAAAAGATGCGTGCTAATTGTGTTCTTAGATTGACTTTTTTTGAGCAGAAAGACTTTTTATAATTCAAATTGGCAATGAATATAAGGTTAAGTAACTGGCAGTTTCAAGAAAAGTAGTAAACTGTAGGAAGACATTATACATGGTTGTTACGAAAAAGATGAGCCCAAAATCCAAATTACCCATCGAAAATACCAAACTTAAACAAGTATCAAAAATTTAAATATCTGGGAAATGTTCTAACCGATGACAGAAAAGGGTGAAAACAAAAGGCTCATTCGGATAGCAAAAGATACATTCGAAAAGAGAGAGAGAGAGAGACTATCCGACTTATGGAAAGTAAAGTTGTAGTTTTTTTAAAAATCTAAACATGAAACGACATAAAAGAGAAAAAACGTCACGATACTACAAAATTAGAACTCGACAACGTCTCTCGAAAATTAGTCAAAAAACAAAACATACAACTATTGACGTAGCACAAAAATCTACAAAATAATTCATTGAAAATCCTTACGAAGGTTAGTCAGTCAGTTAAGTGCCATACGTGATACACGCTTGGGCGATCATGTCTCGAAAGTGACATGACAGACTGGGCAGAAGATTATCCCACAGTAGGTTGACATTACTTTCTGCGGTAGACTGGTTGCCAGCCCAGCTTGTAGAACCCAATCTGTTCTGTTATTTAACCAGTAACTGGAGGAAAGAGACGTATTAATACCTTTCCTAAGGGTATTTGCGCGTAAGGAATTCGACTGGTATTCTAACTCGGCTCCCTGATTTCTCGTTCCGAGCCGACATTCCCTGCACCCTAATGTAGAAAGCGCAAATACCATAAAAAATATACGTATAAAATTTCCTTCGCCAAACAGGAAAATGAACCTGACAATCGTAAAAATTATACAACACAATCTAAAGAAATTTCGATGATTATCAAACCTGTATCATATATATATATATATATATATATATATATATATATATATATATTAATCATATCACCCAGAGCAAGGCAGTAACGCCACTGATGTGCAGGGGGCTACGTAAGAGTAAGATTGGAAAAGAGAGAACCGGAAACCACATCCTAAACAGGGAACAAGGGATGAGCCTCTACACCTGTTCAATCGCCGTGAGTGGAGTGTGAACCGGGCAATAGTTTAGTCTATCTACTCCAATATATATATATATATATATATATATATATATATATATATATATACAGAGAAATGTTGGTTCTCGAACGTTCCACATGTCGAACAAATCGGTTTTCGAACAGAAAATTCGAGATGAAGATGCCTCGGTTACTGAACAAAATTTCGGTTCTCCAACAACACTGCCGAGCCGTTCCGAACCGATTTAATCTGAATGGAATAATTTCTGATTCGACCGCCATGTTGTATACATTCGTGTGTTGTACTGCGCTTTTCCTTTTTAATTGTACTATTTGTACTCTTTGTATTTTAATTGTCCTATATGTACTCTTCATTGGCTCTTAGCCATATCTGTAAAGAGAACTAACAGTAATAGAAAAGAAATCTTGAGAGAAAAACATCTGAAGTGAAGAAAGATATGACCTTAAACAAAAGCATTTCTGTGGTCATCAAACATACGCTGATTGAGCACCCTGGAAGAATGGTAGACTTTTAAATACAGTAACTACTCTGGCATACACGCATCGCTCATTAACTAATGAATTAGATGGCTCTGGCTATTGGGCGTGTATAATGACAATCAGTCAGTCAGTTAAGTGCCATACGTGATACACGCTTGGGTGATCATGTCGATCATGTCTCGAAAGAGACATGACTGATTGGGCAGAAGATTATCCCGCATTGCTTTCTGTGGTAGACTGGTTGCCGACCAAGGCTATAGAACCCAATCTGCCCTGCTATTTAACCCATAACTGGAAGGAAGAGACGGATTAATACCTTTCCCAAGGGTATTTGCGCGTAAGTGAATACAATGGATTCAACTGGAATACGAACTCGGCTACCCGGTTTCTCGTTCCGAGCCGATATCCACTGTACCACAACGCACATCCTAATAATGACAATATACATGCTAAAAATTCTGCCTTCTTCTACCGAACGCCCATAGCCCTGAGGTAGAAAAGCCGACTGACGCCAATTCGGTCGGGTTTCGATCCTGGGTTAGAAGCAATCGGAGTCTAAACATAATGATAAGCTGTGATAAAGCGAAACAGATCTGTTTGCGGATGACTATATATACACTCCTGTTCAAAAATTTAAGACCACTTAAAAAGATTTTTTTTTTTTACAGATAGATTTTAAATTCCTCCCACTTATGGTTACCAATACTACAATCTAAAAGATTATAGAAACAAAAAGCTACATTCCAAACATTTTATAAAAAAAAAATTTCTTAAATTTTTGATCGGGAGTGTATATACATATATATATTTTTTTTTTTAATCATTTCACCCCGAGCAAGGCAGAAACGCCACTGATGTGCAGGGGGTTACATAAATGTAGAAAGATTAATTAGAAAAGAGTGAGGAGTACAAGCTAGTTAGAAAGGAACAATAGAAAGCTGAGAAAGCAGGTGCAATGACAGATACATGGGCGGAGAGAACGTGAAGATTATACAGGGGAGGGGAGAGAGCTAGAGTCCAGTGGTTAGTAGGTGAGTATTAACTTTGCATTTAAATTTCTGGAGGTCGTAGCCGTCAGGAAAGCAAGAATACGGGAGTGAGTTCCACAGGCGGGAAGTGCGAGAGAGGAAGCTGCATGAGTAGAATTGTCGTCTGCATTTGGCTAACCTGACTGTGAATGGGTGGGGCCCAGTTGCCAGTCTGGTTGCACGGGTAAACACCTGTTGAGGAGGCATCAGTGACTTAAGCTCATCCGAGCAGAAGCAATGAAAGTATTTATAGAATAGACAGAGGGAGGCCACATTTCGACGATGGGAAAGTGGCTGCAGTCGAGTCGCCAGATCAGTACCTATCACATTACAGACTCTCCTTTGGAGCTTGTCAAGAACACTGAGGAGAACGGCAGGGGCACCTGACCATAAATGGCAGCAGTACTCCATGCACGGACGGATGGTTGACTTGTATATATGCAGGATGGATTCAGGTGGAAAAAACATCCTGGATCGACATAGTGAGCCAATCTTCTTAGCAGTAGATTTTGCTATGGATTCAATATAGTGGTTCCATTTGAGGTCTGAGGAGAGGGTAAGTTCGGGGAGGCGTAGTGTATTACTCTCCGGGAGAATAATCTGGTCCATGCTTATGGGAGGCAGAAGAGGTTGCCTGTAATGGTTGACAGACAACAGCTTGGTTTTAGAGGAATTGAAGTTGACAAGCCACTTCTTGCCCCAGTTCACCACAGAGTGTAGATCCCGTTCAAGGTCAGCAGCGAGATTATGTCTGTCCGCCACGACAGGTTTCTTACTGGAGCGGGAGTATATTGTAGTGTCATCTGCGTAGATGCCTACTTGGGACTTGATCTCATCTGGGAGGTCGTTGATGAAAATAAGGAAGAGCGCTGGGCCCAGGATAGAGCCTTGTGGGACACCAGCATTCGTGCTGTAGGACGAAGAGGCACGCCCATTCAGAAAATCCGACATGTTTTAAATATATTTGTTTAAACGTTATTTTTAATGGATAAGCATATCTTTGTGATGGTTTATTTTTATTAATGAACAATTCATTTAATTATTTACATTTACTGGACTGAATATTCGAGAAACCTTACCAGAAACATATGTGTATTCCATCTGGATTTAAACTCTCCTCCCCTTGGATACATAACTTTACATCTAACGAGCCCTGACCGCTTGGCCCCGTAGGACCTACTGATCAAACAAAGCCCGAAAAATGATTTTTGAGCACACACTTCTGATTCTCGTAATATACTTATCTGCTCTGTTTTGTACTATAAGATACACAGACAATTATTTAGTTAAATGGATTAAATCCGACATATTTTTTATTTACTTGTTTAAATATTGTTTTTATATGATACTCATATTTTGGTTCGTGGTCTGTTTTTATTTTTAATGGATACTCATATTTTTGTACATGGTCTGTTTTTTATTTTTAATGGACTTGTTGGGGTCTCATATGCATAGAAATTTAGGTTTGAATTTCACATGGCACAAGGCCATGTCCCAAAGAACTTCCTAACTAAATTTCTGCATTCCAACAATTATTTTATACGGTTGAAATCATTTATAAAATTAGTAAATGGAACATAGAGTAAAATGGTCAAAGCATTATTTGTATTTATAAAAGTGTATTAACAAAGATCATGAATTACATACTTTGTACAGACGTTAAATGTGTCTGATTAAAGTGTCATTCATTCTCTGCATATGATAGTGTTACAGCAATTGAGGTAAGTTGTAAAGTTCTTTTTCACTGGAAGATTTATCAGTGTCATATGTAAGTTGTGTTAGGAATAATATTGTTAGAAGATTGGTGAAAATTTCTGAGTCCGTTGGTAAGATCCTCTTTGTAAAGTTTAGAAGAATGATTATTAAGAGAAGATGAGTTGGTCTTACATGTTGTGCGTGTTAAACTTCTTGTACCAACTGTAGTAATTTGTACAAGTGTCATTTAAAGAAATAAAAGGCACCTACTTACGTCCTACAATTAGTGCGGGTGTGTGAGAGAATTGCTTGATATTGAAGAGCGCGAACCCCGCAATAGCGGCATGCTATTGGGGCCAGCTGTAAACAGCCTTCCTTTGTGTGCTGTGGTTCTGCTGCTACCGTTTCAGTGTACCAAGTGTTTGCTATATATACATCCCGAAAAAGAGCGGGAAAGCAAGACTCTCACGTGATTGTCACGTGTGTATAAGTAAAATGAGTGAATGTAGCTGTATGGAAATACAAGTGACTATAGACTCTTATATTTTAGTTCATGGTCTGTTTATATTTTTAGTGGATACTCATATCTTTGTATATGGTTTGTTTTTATTTTTAATGAGTACTCATATTTTTGTATATAGTCTGTTTTTGATTCTAAAGAGCATATTTATATATTTACATCTCCCGGTCTGAATGTTTCATATATGTTGTCAGAAAAAATATATTTCCTTCCATCTTCATTGATTAGGATTAGAGATTTGTCCCTTGTTTCCTTTTTGGGATGTGATTTATTGGTTTCTTTTATCGTAACTTTATTGTCATAACTTTTTTTTGTCTTTCTGATCTGTAACTGCGACATTTTGCTTTGACGCTACCGGGTTTTTCTTTTTTTTTTTTTTTTTGGTTGTTGCTTCCCAAATGATAGCATGATGCCCAAACACTTTTAACAGTCGCATAATATCGCGATATATATTTTTTTTAATCATATCACCCCAAGCAAGGCGGTAACGCCACTGAAGTGCAGGGGGCTACATAAGAGTGAAAAGATTAGAAAAGAGAAGGCCGAAAACCACATCCTAAACAGGGAACAAGGGATGAGTCTCTACACCTGTTCAATAGACGAGGGTGGAGTGTGAACCGGGCAATAGTTCAGTCTATCTACTCCAATTTTCAGTGCCATGTCACACATTGATATGCATCTCTGCATCTATTCCAGTGGGCAAACCTGGGGCCTCATTATGCATTTTTCTAAACTGTTTGTACTGCTATAGATGTCGGGGCCTCGGCTATGCTTGTTAAATTTGCCTTGTGTCAAACACATCCGAAGTCCCCATAATTTAAATATTCGAAGGTTGAAGGTTGGATGTTGAAATATGGAAGGATAAAATACTTCGTTTCTACATTAAAGCAAAGATTTATTGACCGAATAACAAAATTGTTAGAAGAAAAATATAAGTGAAATTTCTTTAACTCAACTCCATAATATATTTGTGAGAAGAAAAATGTTCATTGAGAAAATACATGTAGTTTTGTAGTTAAAATTGTTCAAAGAGAAATGTATTTAAAATGTACACAGAATTTTAGAGTTCATGGATTGATAGTATGTAGCTAAGTGTCCCAGGCGTATAATGATAGTAGCCGAATGTAAAGTCTTATGCTCCTTTCCCTTTTTCTGTAGGTTGGCGGCAGGGTAAGAAAGAAAGTTAAACAAATAAAGAAATTGTACTTAGCACATGCTGTTGTCGTCGTCGTCGTTGTTGTTGTTGTTGTTGTTGTTGTTGTTGTTGTTGTTGCTCACTTTGGTGGCGTGGAGTGAAAATAAAAATTGGAAGAAAAAGATCGAATGAATCTGTGACGCGCCCTTACGTCCGGGTGGCATGGGGTAAAAAATTAAAATAAAATTCGGAGAAGAGTTCGGCGAGACGTGACCAAGTCTGCTTGAAGTTTCTTCTTTACATCGTGAGATGTTATCAGATACCACTCCCATTTAGGGAGTCCTTAAGTATTGAGTGAATCTGGTCATATGAAAAAACGTCTGGTCTAAAAAAACGTTATATATGAATTTTCTATTTCTAATCCAGTCAGTATCCATAATTTGGCTTTTCACACTGACTTGTGAATTTGGCCAATGTCTGGCTTTTCCCAAATTTTTGTCGTTTGAATCCACGGGTGTGCAATTTTACTTTATGTGTTTTAGATGACTGCTGGATTATATAGGATTTGTATCCTATATAGACGGTAATTATGTTGGTCGTTTTTATCTAATAATTAAATTAATACTTTCCAACAGTTATAATTGAAATAAATAAGAGTAAACCAGTAAATAAATATCACTTACCCAATTAATCTTTCTTTTTCTAATATTCTTGCTATTCATACCAATAGACTAGTATAAAATATTTTGTCTTGAATCCTTCTCCTAATATCTTACTGCTTTTTGAAACTGTTTTAAATACTTCTATCTCTACAACTGGAGTTCTTTGTTTATGGCTATATTCCACTTTGCGTAAAGAATCTAGAATGCATATATTTGGCATTGGTGTTTACATCTGGAATAATTTTCGAGACTCTCTGGAGTCCACGGATGTTTCTTTCAGTTGATCTGGACTTTGTTTATAACAATGTTTCAGCTTTCATCGGTTTCCCTCTTCTTGGGACTGTAATATATTAGACAAAATATTTGACAGTTTAAAAGTTTTGTTGATGAAAATGTCTGTCAAGCTTTAAATAAGAATGATGGAACTCCAGCTTTTGTTTTGTATATCTCGGTTATGTTAGACAGTTTTTTGGAAGCTGGTCTGCTTCAGACATTATGAGTCTATGCTAATTCAGGAATAAGTTTTAGATACCCTTCAACTCATCTTTAAATCTTTTTTACATTAATGGCCCATCCTCTGACCTAATTCGTTTTTTATGTTCGTCATTTACCGCCTTGATATGATCCGTTCTAGAATTGTTTTTATGCTGATGACAAAACTATTTACTTTTGTCTTAAATGTGTTCATTTTTAGATCAACTTCGAATTTGCAGTTGATCTAAAAAATGAACACATATCTGTTAAATAGGGCAAGAAATAACTTGTTCTAGATTGTCGGATATGTTTCATCATTTAACAGTCGAAATTACTAGATTTAATAATAATTTCTACGCTAAAAGTTTCCTCTTTTTCATTTTTTCTTATGTAATTCTCTTGTTGCTTAATTAAATTTTATCTTCAAAAGTTTACATACATTGCCAATTGTCATCTTCCCTCTCCTTAAATCCTGTTCTTTTATTGTCCTCACTTCTTAATATTGTTCTCATTGTTTCACAAGCAATAACATATTTACTTAGTTGCTTTATTGTCTTGCTTGGGGGTTGTTGCATCACAGATGTGGATACAATACAAAGAAATTTATATGCTGTTGGGGCGCTCTCCACCTTTGTCTGCAGTAATGGACTGTGCTAAGCCCTACATAAAGGAGTGGTGATAATATCTCGGGGAATATCTCGAAAGTCAGCCGAGTGAACAAGTCAGTCGGGTATTTCCGGTATTGGACCGGAAGTGTTCTATTGGTCAAACTCACGACAATACGTTCTACTAAACCCTTGTTCTGTATTCTACTAATGACCTCTTTGTAAATACGTCTGTTCCTAGTAATACACCTACTTTATACAATTACGTTGTTTGTATTGATTTCACAATAATTCTTACATGCAACATAACATATGCATAAAACATTACAATAGTTACAATGACAGACAAGACACAACTTACAACACTGAATTAGGGGGGATAGATCGCAATAGTCTTCAATGTAATCATTTTGAATAGTACTAGAATGACACTCGATATTAGGCCTCGACTGCTACTATACTTTATTTAAATAGACCATAGTAGACCATGGGTTATTCAATCATTGAGAGTGTTGTAGGGGTGTCAGCCACTCTACAACAGGGATGAAACGTTTAAGAAAATATTTAACCAAAAATTAATGAGAGTTTATGCTAAATTCAAGACTAAGTTTCAAACTTAAATGAAACAATAAGAATGCATTAAGATATTTAAAACAACTTAATATATAAAACAGGCTAAATAATGAGTTTTAAATAATAAAGAAAAATATTTGAATTATCTATTGAATACTACTTGAGATACTCCATCAAAGAATATGAGAAAGAAGTGGCTCCCTCTTGTTATTATTAATCGGCTATCAAGTTTTAGAAGAAGCATCTATTCACTTTTAAAGTTAAGGGCAAAAATTATCTTGTAAACACTTGATTATTTCAAATGCGTTCAACTCATTATTCACGAGGAAGAAGCACTGTTGTTCTTAAAAGTGAATGCTTAAAAATTAAAATTATATATAATTTTTAAATTATATTTCATATGAAATGCATTAGTGTTATATCTTGAAGTTTAAACAACTATCAAAAATTTGAATTATAAACTGAAAGTAAAGAGTGATATATATATATATATATATATATATATATATATAACTTTAGAAGTTATTATTAGCGGCGACACATATTTGAGTAGACGCTGCATTTATTTTAAATCCTTATGTAAATGTTCGTTTGTAGATCTGTGAGCGTTCAGTGACGGATGTGCGTTGTGGTGCAGTGGATGTCGTCTTGGAAAGAGAAATCGGTGAACCGAGTTCGAATTTCAGTTGAGTACCCTGCATTCACTTAAGCACTGTTACCCTTGGGAAAGGTATTAATCCATCACTTCCCTCCAGTTATGGGTTAAATAACAGGATGGGGCTTAGAGGCAATCCATCCAGTGTTAGTGTCACAATAAAAACACTCTTGGTAGCCCTGGCGAAGCAACAAGTATTTAGCTATTTGCCAAGATTATGAATTTCGCTATAAACTGCGCTAGGGTTTCAAATGCACGGAGAATACTGGAGAGGTGTAGTGGGTTCTATCTCGGCCGAGGACGTAGATCTGAATATCCGAGAAATTCTATTTAAAAAATTTACCTTCGGGCCGGATTCAAACAATCGCCCCACTTTGCAGGAGAAAACGACGAGCTTTACATCTAATTGGTCACGAGAAGTGTGCCCGTTTAAACAATATATATATATATATATATATATATATATATATATATATATATAATAAACTTACAGTAATTATATTATTCGGACTATTGTACTCGTCTTTGTTGCCATTTCTACGACATTTCCGTCGTTGTTCAGGCTAAGGATATCGAAACGAAACCTTTATTACAATCATTGAGGTATATGAACTTCATTGGAAGTCATGAGTTATCTCCCTCTAACCCTGCAAGTTACTTGTTCGCTACTGCTGTAGCCTGGTATTGAACTCACAGCTCTAAGAGTCAGGTCAGGAACTATCGAACGTCTATATTCACTGGCCCAAAATTTGAATTTTGGGGACTTATAAACCTAATGTCTAGTAACCCTTTACATATTCCTAACACATAGTACAAACGGCAGCAAACATGAGGACAATAGTCCGAATAAGGTAACTACGGTAAATGCTACCTATCTCAGAAATATAGACAAATAATAATAAAAATTATATAAATAAATATCTCAATATTGACCAAATCCACCTATGGAAAATATGTAAACAAACACAGTTATGAACTTCGCCCAGCACCGGTTACAAAAATAGAAGATTTCACCATTCTGTGGTATTACACCATCTATACAGACAGAAAAATTGAAGCAAATAGACCAGACATTAATATTAAAAACCAGACAGAAAAAAACTTGCTTAATAATTGATATAGCTTGTCCAACGGATTGTAACATAGCAACCAAGGAATTCGAAAAACTGTCAAAATATAAAGACCAGGAAATTGAAATAGAAAAATGTGGAAATTGAAAACAAAAATTGAATCGTGCCAGTGACAGTCGGTGAACTTGGAATGATAGAAATGGAACAAAACAAAACATTGAAAAAATCCCTGGAAACCCCAGCTTAAGAGATATACAAAAATGTGTCTTATTAAGTACAGCCCACACGCGAAGGAGAACTTTGTCTATGTAACGCTAGGGATGTTAGGGGAGATAGAAAGATAGAACACACCACAACTTGCCTTAGGTCTTCCTGCAGACTTGGTTGGTAGTGCGACCATAGCAGAAATCGAAATATGATGAAATATGACGACATAATGAAATTGGGAATTTCTATATTAACATAGACGTGGCCTAAACAAAAAGTATGGGAGACTCAATAAGGATCGAACTCCCGTAATCCTTTCCGAGAGATAAACCTACTAACAATTGCACAACGTTGATGAGCTCCCGGTGATTCAAATGATCTGATTGAAACAACGCATTGATGGTAGAAATGTTAGCCTCAGATGATTAAATAACCTTATGGTTAAAAGTCAGTGGGACATCTGTGAACCAAGATTCAAAGAAATTTTATTGGTGGCTTGTTGCCAGCGTTTGTTTGCACGAGGCTCCAAAACGTTGAATCGAAATTTTGTAAGAACATCCTTTCCTCACACACACACACACACACACACACACATATATATATATATATATATATATATATATATATATATAGCATATGTTCATTTAGACATGTTTAATTGAATAATATAGATATACGTGTTGGTCTGTGCCGTCAAAAATGACGGCAAAAATTTTCAAATTGATATGCTGTCTAACATGATGCAACATATATATTGATGTACCTAATACTGAGTATCTTATATTAAGAGAATATATATATATATATATATACATTTATTGAGCATTTTGGATGTATAGTAGACTTTGTAAAACAATAGCTACTCTGGCATCTACGCATCGTTCATTCAACAATGAATTAGAACACTCTCAACTACTGAGTGTGTATAATGATAATATACGCGCTAAAACGTCTGCCTCCTTCTACCGAGCGCCCGTAGCTCACATGTAGAATCGCCGACTGACGCCAATTCGGTCGGGTTTCAATCCCTGGTTAAAAAGCAATCGGAGTCTAACCGTACTGATGAGCTGTGATACAGCAAAACAAATCTGTCTACGGATAACTTTTTATGCTCTCACACCCTGATTGTGCACTCGGGAAAAATGGTAGACTTTGAAAAACAGTAGCTACTCTGGCATCTACGCATCGTTCATTCAGTAATGAAATAGAACACTCTCAATTACATGCTAAAATGTCTGCCGCCTTCTAACGAGCGCCCAGAGCTCAGAGGTAGAATCGCCGACTGAAGCCAATTCGGTCGGGTTTTAATCCTGGGTAAAAGACAATCGGCTGTCTAACCGTACTGATGAACTGTGATACAGCGAAACATATCTGTCTGCGGATAACTATATATACATTTTTAGCCATTGTTTTTAGAGACATGTTAATTTATCCGTTAAAGTCAGAACACAGTGAAGAAAAGTTTGTCTAAGCTATATATATTAGATACATGTAAACCTAATTTCGATGATAGAGTGGGCAAGAGAGATATAAAAATTAAGTCAAGGCAACAAAGTCATATTTCATTGCATAAACATGTAAATATAATTAAATATATATGCACGCAAATTTACATGCAAAATCAAAATACGTATGCACATAAAAAAACAAGAAGCATATACAAAATCAAATCACATATACAAATCTACTTATAGACAGTCAGTCAGTTAAATGCCATACATGAAAGACGGTTGGGCTATCATGACTCGAAAGAGACATGACTGACTTGGAAGAAGATTATCCCGCAGTAGGTTGCCATTGCTTTCTGCGGTAGACTGGTTGCCAGCCAAGGCAATAGAACCCAATCTGTCCTATTATTTAACCCATAACTGGAGGAAAGAGACGGATTAATACCTTTCCCAAGGGTATTTGCGCGTAAGTGAATGCAATGAATTCAACGGGATTTCGAACTCGGCTTTCCGATTTCACATTCCGAGTCGATATCCATTGCACCACAACGTACATCCACTTAGAGACGACTCTATGCATGAATCCACCACGATGGACACAAGAACGCCATACACACACCATACACGTAGATGCATAAACAAGAAAATATGTATATCCTCTTTTGGGACCCGTTTTAGCCAATATCTTTGTTAGATTACATAACGAGTGTGTACTATCTGAATTTAATAGATCTGGGGTTTATTTCCGTTACGTAGATGACACCTATTATTTCTTTAACGATGAAATTGAAGCGGAACAATTTCTTTTGTCCCTTAATAATATACGCCTAGCTTTAAAATTTACACAAAAGAAGGAGATTAATTTTTTCCATTCTATTTCTCTATGTTTTGGTGAGCAGATCTTTCTTGGGTTTTCTAACTTCAGTTTACCGAAAACTAACATTTATTGGTTTGTATACCAGGTGGGGTTCCTTTTGTTCCCAAAAATGCAAAATTAATTTAATTAAGACCCTTACCCCTCAGGCCTTGATGATCTGCTCTAAAACTAAATTGGATGACGAACTCATTACCCTCCCACTCTGTAATAATGCCTATTTATTGGATATTGTCGAATCGTTGATTAGGAAGAAGGTATTAGAATTCAGTAGGGTTAAAGCAGCAACAGAACCAAGAATTCGCTTCTACCTTCGCCTTTCTTGGCTGGTTTCTGTTAGTGATAAATTGGCTAAGCGGGTTTCGACAATGTTACTTTCTTGTCATTAATCGAGTGATTTTTTTTCTTATAAATCTATCTGTCCTTTTATACGAAAGGATGTTCTCCCACTAAACCAGAATAGCTTATGGATTTATATGTTTTCTAAATATACTTGTAGAACTACACAGAGACGAGATTCTAGAATTAAACAGTATGTCCCTACAAAAATCAGGAATTTGGACTATTCTAATGGACTGACCAATACATACGAACCTTCTGTTGAGGAGCACCTTATTAATAAGCATAATTGCGCCGCTAGCTTCAGTGTGGACACATTTTCCATTTACCTCTCAAGTTACTACCACAAAGTTTTAGAGACCATCTACATTCAAACTTAAAAGTGTGTAAGCAAAGAGATCATAAATGAGGCAACCAACTCATATACATTCAGTTTTTTTTTTATCTCCATACATTTTCCATTTTTTTAAACTCTAATTTCTTCACTCACCTAGATTCGATTCTGTTGAGCTGGTGTGAAATCGCTTGAGCAGAACTTTTTTCGATTTTATAACAAAAAAGAAAAATATTTTTTGTCTGTCTATATCGGTAATTAAGTTTGGTACCACTAAATATATTTTCAAATATATATATATATATACAGACATACATACATATATATATATATATATATATATACACGCACACAAATACATATATATACGGTCATTCGAAAAAAACCCGGTTTTGTTGAGTCACAGAAATATTCGTACGGTTAGACATCCGACTGTTTCCAGCAATATATATATATATATATATATATATATATATATATATATGTGTGTGTGTGTGTGTGTGTGTGTAAGTAAAACAATGTATCACTAATCATAAAGACCAGTAAAAAACAACCACAAAATACATGTACAAATACAATTTAACATAGATGATAACAAATTCAAAGACCAATATATATATATATATATATATATATATATATATATATATATATATATCAGTTCTCTAATCAGTTTCTTGAAGTTAAGCTGAAATTCATTCTGGAAGGAGCCGTAATTATTCTGAAAAGAAAAGAATAATCATCAGATGTATGAAATGTTAGGCCATCTCAACATAAACGAAGAAAAAAACATGACGCAGCAGAAATATGCTTCTACAGAAGGATGCTGAGCATACCTTGGACTGAACAAGTGACTAACAACAAAATTTTAGAGAAAGTAAAAAAAAAAAAAACAAGACACGTGTACGTAGTATCAGAAAGAGATTGTTGAAATGCCTAAAACAACTGATGAAAAAATTGTTTGGAAAATTCGACACTCACAAGAAATACAGCAACAAAAGAGGCAGTAAGAAGCAGCCCATAACTTATCTGACGTGGCTCTCCTGTGTCTCTTCTATAAATACTTTCATGGCTTCTGCTCCGATGAACTTAGATCACTAGTGCCCCATAGGTTCGAATTTGCACGAGATACTAGATTAGCAACTAGATCCCACCCTTTTACAGTGAAACCGATAAAATGCAACCGCAACTTCTACTCCAACAGTTTCTTTTCTCTCACTTCCCTACTGTGGAATTCCCTTCCACATGACTGCTTCCCCGACGGCTACAATCTCCAGGAGTTTAAATGTAAGGTCAATAGACACCTCCTAACACACTAACTCGCTTCCATTCTTTCAAACACTCTTCCCATCCTCCCAACTATCTATCACTCCACTTCTAACATTTCCTATATCTAACCACTCTTTCTATTTACCTTCCCCTTTGTAGCCCCAAGCGCAATAGTGGCAGTGGAATGCCTTGCTTGGGGTGAAATGATTAAAAAAAAAAACCTAATGAGTTTTTGTAAATTGATGGCAACACATGTATTAGGAGATATAGTAAAAATACAAAGAGTTGCATAATACAAGAAACCGTGGAGAGACATGATCAATCACGTCCTGAATTGATAGCAATTAGAAGACGGATACTGACTGAGGAGGAAGAATAGGAAATAGTTGTCAGTGGATTATGTAGAAAAGACAGGGTTGCTGTACATAACGGGTGTAAAATCAAAGAGTAAGAAAAAGAACTATTAGAAGACATCATATATTTCCCCTGCAATGTCATTAAATCGACCTAATATTATATAATAAACCAAGGTGAATATTTAAATGCCTAGCCTTCACTGATGGTAAACAGCTTATTTACAAATTGCTTGTTCTGGTTTGGAAATATCTAAATTTGTACAAATATGTTTTGCCTTGCATGACATATATCGATTAAAAATAGAACAGATCTCTGAAAGTTCTGACGTCATATTTAAACGGACCTTATTCGGAAATGTGAAACCATTCACGATAATGAATCTCATTCATTCAATAAACTTTTCAGAAATAATTTAACGTTTTAAATGAACTGATTTGTTTAACGACACATTTAATGGTTCAGTTGGTTGTTTCGATTTCTGATAAAACACGATTTTCCGACGATAATTTTTTTTATGATAATTCCCTCGTTAAATTTCTGTCATTGACCTGAAAATATTTTCATGAATTTCTTTTAAATTGACCTGAATTATGTGTTGTCTGCGACAGGTACACATTTTCATTCTTATGTTTTCAAAACACTCAGCTGTAGTTGCTCTCTCACCGGCATCATGTTTTTTTTTTTTTTTTTAATCATCTCACCCCAAGCAAGGCATTCCACTGCCACTATTGCGCATGGGGCTACATAGGGGAAGGTAAAGAGAAGGAGTGGTTAGACATAGGGAATGTCAGGAGGAAGGTGACGGATGAGTAAGGATACCGAGGATGAGGGTTGGGCAGATGGGAAGAGTGTTTGATAGAATGGGAGCAGGTTAGTGTGTTAGGAGGTGTCTATTGACCTTACATTTAAACTCCTGGAGATTGTAGCCGTCGGGGAAGCAATCGTGTGGAAGAGAATTCCACAGTCGGGAAGTGCGAGGAAAGAAACTGTTGGAGTAGAAGTTACGGCTGCATTTTATCGGTTTCACTGTAAAAGGGTCGGATCTAGTTGCTAATCTAGTATCTCGTTCAAATACGTATTTAGGGGGCAATAGTGATCTAAGTGGCTTCCCTGTGCTTCTTCTACAAATACTTTCACGGCTTCTGCTCCAATGAGCTAAACTCATTGGTGCCCCCTATGTATGAATTTACACGAGCTACTAGATTAGCAACTAGGTCCCATCCTTTTACAGTAAAACTGATAAAATGTGATTCACCAGGAAATTCAAAAGAGAAAATTGTAAAAAAAATTCAAAATTGTCCTTAATGAAATTTTGTAAGTCATCTTTACTGTTGTACATCATTAAACTTTCAAAAACCCAAACATAATTTGATGTTTCGCATTTTATAAAACTGTTATTATTTCTTTGTGTATATACAAAGAAATGTTAAATATTTTCATTTTCTTAATAAACTACAAAGAAGAATCTGCAATATTTTCCCCTGTCCTCGCATCTATAATTCAGTCACATTTCCGTCGCTGTAACGTAGCTTCATTGTACCTTTTCTATAAATAATTCATGGTAATCTTCCTGTGAACCTTCCTCTATGGTACATAGACTTTATTAATTTAAGCGCAGTACTAGGTTGGCGGTAAGGTCATCTCATTTTAAAAATAGCTAGGTGTAACCGTAATGTCTATGCTATGATAGTTTCTTCTACCACACTTCTCGCTTGTGAGATTCTTTTCCGGCTTTTGCTTCCCAGTCAACTTTGATCGTGAAACATTTAAACGTAAGGTTAATCGTTATCATCTGTCATTTTAATTCCTGTTCTTATATTGCTTTCTTTGCTTAATACTAATTTATTCCTCATATTCTCTAACATTCAGTCTGAATAACTTTATTGCTTTTTGGGGGGTAAAATGATAAGTAAATACACAAATCTGCTTTCGACTAAAACTGAATATTCAGTCAGTTAAGTGTCATAAGTAATACACGTTTGAGCGATCATGTCTCGAAAAAGACATGACTGACTGGACAGAAGATTTTGAAGTTCCTGGGACATGCAATGAGGAAGGAGAGTATGGAGAACCTGACAAGCCAGATGTAAGGAAAAAGAGAAAATGGAAGGCAGCGGATAACATATTTGCAGGGCCTGATCAGGTGGATGACGGAACGGGTGTTGCGAGGTGTAACAGGAGCAAACATACTAAGAGCCACCAGGGATAGGGAGACGTGGAGAACCATGATCGCCTACGTCCTGAAGGACAGGACACATAGAAGAAGTTTGTCATTGCATTCCTCGGTAGATTGGTTGCTGTACAACCCAATTTGTCTTGTTATTTGACCAATAGTTGGAGAGAAGGGACGATTAATACCTTTCCCAAGGGTATTTGCGCGTAATTGAGTGCTATAGAACTCTTTTCTGCTATTCAAACCATAGTTGGTGAGAGAAAAGATGGATTCATACTTTTCCCAAGGGTATTTGTGCCTAAGTAAATGCAACTGGAATTCAAACCTCTGTCTCTGATTTTTCGTTCCGAGTCGATATCCACTGCATCACAACACACACAATCAATTATACGGTTCTCAAAATTTAAAGTGGACTCAGTTTGATGTACTCATTAAATATTACCACAATTAGGTCCCATTCTTTTACAGTGAAACCTAAAAATGTAACCGAAACTTTTACTTTAATAGCTTCTTTTCTCGCATTTCCCGCATGTGGAATTCCCAACCGTATACTTGATTCACCGACAGCTACAATCTCCAAAAATTTAAATGTAAGGTCAATAGTCATATCCTATCTCACTGACTCGCATCCTTTCTCTCAAGCTCCTTTCTCCGTCCACTCCACTTTCATCACCCCAGTATTCTAATCCTTCTTTCACACACTTCCAGACACCCCCTATAACCTGTCCCTCTTTCTTATCACTTTCCTCCTATGTAACCTTCTGCGCACCAGTGGACGTTAAACTGCCTTGCTTAGGGTGAAATGATTAAAAAAAGGGAATTATTTGAAAATTGTTCTGCACAGCTTCGACATGTTTTCTGATGTCATTTCAGTACGTAGGAGATCATGGCTCCCCAACCACAAAAATGTTATTTTTGTTGCTGAATTTCTGGAATGAGGAATTTACATTATTCGCATGCGGAATATTATCCTCACCTTTGTTGTTATCACAAAGTCTTAGTTGTAGTGCTCTTCGGCCTTCTTTAGGTGTATGTCGATACGGGTAACCTACGGATAGTTTAGATTTTAAATTCCTCACAGAATTTCTTCATGTGAAAATACCCCAGGGCATTAAAGCGCTGATATGTGAATCGTCGTCGTCCTGTGGCCTTGGCAGAGATAGAACTCACTACACCCCTCCAGTATTCTCTGTGCATTTGGAACCCTGGCGCAGTTCATAGCAAAATTCATAATCTTGTCAAATAGCCGAATAGTTTATTCTTCGCCAGGGCTACCAAGGGTGTTTTTATTGTGACACCAACACTGGATGGGTTGCTTCCAGGCCCCATCCTGTTATTTAACCCATAACTGGAGGAAAGTGATGGATTAATATCTTTCCCAAATGTACCAGTGCTTAAGTGAATGCAGGGTACTCAACTGGAATTCGAAGTTTGCTTTCTCTTGCGTTGTGGTGCAGTGGATGTCGGCTTGGAAAGAGAAAAATATGTGAATAGGTGACATGGTAATTGTGAGTTCAATCCCCAAGCTAGGCATTGTGTAGAAACGAGTAGGGACGAGAAAGAAATGAGTGGGACAAAAGTAAAAACTAGAGATATACCCAGATAAGTCAGTAAAGCGTAGATTAGATGTAGACTTCAGTTTGAAATCACAAGTCTCTTACTGGAATCGAGATGCACCTGATGAAGCGAAACGTTGAGATAACAACAAAAATGATGAAAATAATAGTCCGCATGTCAGTCAGTCAGTTAAGTGCCATATGTGATTCACGCTTTGGACGATCATGTCTCAAAATAGACATGGCTGACTTGGCAGAAGATTATCTCGCAGTATGTTGCCATTGCTTTCTACGGTAGACTGGTTTCCAGTTAAAGCTATAGAACCCAATCTGTTCTATTATTTGACACATAACTGGAGGAAAGAGACGGATTAATACCTTTCCCAAGGGTATTCGTGCAAAAGTGAATGCAGGGAATTAAACTGGAATTCGAACTCGGCTCCCCAATTTGTCGTTCTGAGTGGATATCCACTGCATCACAGCGCACATGTAACCGATGTAATTTTTTTTGGTATTATCTGCGAAGGCCCGTGGAAAAAAAAAAGTTTTTTTTTTCCAGTTTGTCCTCGATTTTGAGTTGTAGGAATTTTTTTCTGCTTAAAGGACCAATTCGTTCATGCATAGAGTGTACGAGAAAAAAAAATTATGATTAAAGTATTTTCCATTGATATTAGTGAGAATGAACTCATTTCGCTGATTTGCCTTTGAGTTGCCAGTATATCCATTTCTGTGCATACCAATAGCTGAATATTCTACAAGGAAAGTTGGGTAATTGTGTCATGCCAAAAACATATTTTCGTGAGAATCATTCTTATATATTTACAAATATATCATTCGCCCTTTCATTGAATTCTGTTGCCATATCATGTCTGGCGCTCCTGCAAACTAATCTCAAGGTTCCTCACAAAATCCAAAGAAGAATTTGCTATGTAATCGATCCTGACTTGCCATCTCAACTTCCGTCACTTTTTCAAAGACCTGTCGGAGTTTTTCTTTATCTATTAGATTGGAATCTAGATCCAAACCATTTATTTTGAAATAGCTAAATACAATCTTCACTTCTACTCCATAGTTGCTTTTCTCGCACTTCCCACCCATGGAAACCCTTTCCATTGAATTGCTTTCCTGATAACTTTTTCTTTATGGGTGGTGTTCTTTCAGGAGATAGGCAGTCATGGACTTCCACTTGGATCTGTCTCTTTTTCTCTCTGTATCTCGACTAAGCCCCGCTCCGTCAACCATTTGCTTAGATCTAATGTCTCACGCTGTTTTCCCCTGTCTCTCCCCTATCTCTCCTTTCATTTATCCGACCTGTGTGTATTAAGTTCTTCAGGCCTTTCTTCCTCATTCCGTGTCCCAATCACCTCATTTGTCTCTTCTTGATATTTAGTATCAGTTTTATTCTCGTCTGCATCCTTTCCAACACCTCGTCGTTGCACACGTGCTCTGTCCATGATATTCTAATCATCCTTCTGTTAAACATTTCTGCTACCTCAAGCCTCTTCATCATTTTTGATGAAATCGTCCAGCATTCATTTCCATACAGAAGGACAGATATCACATAGAAATCTAGCACTCTTTTCTGTGTTTCCAGTTTTTCTGTGTTTCTATTGGTTCCTTGAGACAAATCCTCCGAATCCCCTCCGGTTAATTGTCTGGATATGGTAAAACCGTGTTGTCTTTAAGTTTCTATACATAATGATTCCTGACAGAAAAAATATGGTAATAAGATAGTACCGAAACATAACGGCTCTTGTGTTGCAGTAAAGCATGTATTTATTATAAATATATAACAAAAATATCACACACACACACACACATATATATATATATATATATATTTCATTAAATACGACAACAAAGAAAATTTCATGAAATATTTATTTTTTGCTAGCATCTTTACATTTTTTCGTCTTGTACAAGTTAAGGAATATAAAACTATTTTTTATGGTCCCAATTTTTACATTCCTTTTCTCGTACAAAACAGAAAAATATTAAGATGTTAAAAAAACTTAATAAAAAATTATTTAAATTTTCCTTGTCAGCCGTATTTAATGAAAGATGGTTAGCTTCTGAAATGCGTCATTGGCCAATGCGTCTTTGGATCTCCACCACGCAATTTTCATCCCCTGGGAAAACAAAAATGTAAATTTAACGTCAGTTGGCGTCTTATATCTTCTTGAATTCTGTTCATCTTTTGTCCTTCACTCAATCCTCCCTATACTCAGTGTTTTCTCTCACTGTTATTCCCTGTAATCGCCTACATACTAGTAGCATTTCCGCCCTTCCTGGGTAGAAATGGTTAAAATATATATTATCATAATTATTCACGGGAAATACAGTGAAAAGGTTCCCAGTTTTGGCTTTTCCAAGTGTGTTTGTAAGAATCTGACTATTTTGCTCAAAGCCGGTTGGAAACGCAGTATTTTTTTTTTTAACTTCCTCACGGTATGAATCGAGGGTCGGTTCTATGGTTGGTTGTTTTATTTTTATGGCATATCAACCACGGCGGGTCATTTATTGCCAACTAAACTGTATTTATTCATTGCTGGTAATACCTTTTGATTTCAACAATTTATTGTTGTTTTTATATAAGTTTTGTGTCTAGTAATACTTTTTTCTTTTCGAGTATCAAGATTCATGAAGGTTTTTCTTTTTAAGAGCAAGGTCCCCAGGCCCTACTCTTGTTATTTAACCCCTAACTGGAGGGAAGGGACGGATTAATACCTTTCTCAAGGGTACCAGTGCTTAAGTGGATGCAGGGAATTCAACTAGAATTCGAACTCGGCTCACCGATTTCTCTTTCCGAGCCGATATCTTCTGCACCACAACGCACATCCGTCACTATACGCTTACAGCACCTGGTATTCCCAAGCGGTCACCCATCTAAGTACTGACTAGGCTCAACGTTGCTTAACTTCGGTATTCCCAAGCGGTCACCCAACTAAGTACTGACTAGGCTCAACGATCCTTAACTTCGGTGATCGAGCGAGAACTGGTGTATTCAACGTGATATGGCCGTAAGCCTCCAGGGTCGGAATAACTTTCCAACGCTAAGAATTCTGTCTTTCCGACTACTTTACGCTCAGGTAAAGGAAATATTGAATTGAAACTGTAGAACTTCTACAGATCACAGTGAAGCAAATTGAGAAGTATGGAGTAAACATCAGATGCAAAGATGACTGAATGCATGGTTTTTAACAAAAGGCACAACCCAATATGCAAATTAGAATTGAGAGGAACCAAGCAAGTGCAAGAATGTAGATATCAGGAAAGCAAATTAACAGAACACAGAAGGTGCGGCACGGATATCTAAAAGGACATTGGCAAAGCAAAATAGGCCTTCCAAAAGCTGAGCAAGTATTAAGAAACAAAAATATCGTTAGAAATAAAGAAGAAAATACTGAAAAGTTATGCAGTCCTCCTATGTGACTGTGAATGCTAAACAATATCCTCAAAATTTATTCTACGATCGTGAAGAAACAGAAATGTGGTTCTACAGAAAGAGGCAAAAAATAACATGAACCGATCATATGAGCAATAACAACGTTCTAGGGTCAATGTAAGCAAAATTACATTTACATCTACCATCAGGAAGAGACAATTTAAATTACTAGAGTAGATAATGAGTAAAGAGAACTTGGAAAATTTGATATTCAAAGGGCAGATTAAATGTAAGAGAGATAGAGAGAAGCAACACATAACCTACATGACGGGATTAAGTAAATGGTCGGGGTTGTTAGTTTTAGAAGAGACGGTTATCACACCACGTTGAACTGGCATTCATCATTATCAGTTTGGCTGGAGAGTAACTTTTCAGCTGAGCAACTAAACGGTTCCCTCCACATATCTATACTGAATGCTGTAGAGATATTTCTTCATGTTCGACGCATCTTCAGCAGATAAACCTGACCGAATCCATTTCTTTTTAGGTTAGACTACAGCCAATCTTATTCAAATTGTAGCCTTACAATGGTCACGAACTCGTAGCCGAGGAACTAATTGGAGAGCTTTTTGCCCGAGCTTTTTTTTAAATTTCAGCTTAAAATGACCTTCACCAAGCAATGCCGTGTCAACAGCGCATTGGCTGCACACGTAGCTATAAGGCCATGTCAACTACAATCACCCTGACCGAAAAAGAAGTTTTATCCCTGCTTTAACAGCTTTTTATCCTGCTGATTGTCAGGCCACACTCCTAATTAAAAAATGCTTGATGGGAGAACCGCTTTTTTTTTTCGGGGATGACCTGATCATACAGCATTGAATAATTGTTTATATATCAGTGGCACCGGGAGAGTAACCTAGTTCAAAAGTCTACAAAAATGCAGGAAACTAAGTATCGTTATGATGTTTCCTGATTTTATGTACTGTAATTGGTGTTGTGGTGCAGTGGATATCGGCTTGAAATGAGAAATCAGAGAGCCGACTTCAAATTTCAGTTGAATTCGTTGCATTCACTTACGCGCCATTACCCTTACAAATATGAATCCGTCGCTTCTCCCTCCAACTATAGGTTAAATAGCAGAACAGATTGAGTTCTATAGCCTTCGTTCGCAACCAGTCTACCCCAAAAGCTAATGACGACCTACTGCGAGAAAAATATTCTACCCAACCAGTCATGTCTCTTTCGAGACATGATCACCGAAGCGTGTATCACATATGGTACTTAAATAACTGAATTTGCAAATTGGCTTTTTGTTGGTGGTTTTGTTTTTATGGCATATCAACCTCGGCGGGACATTTATTGCTAACTAAATTTTATTTATTTATCGCTGGTAATACCTTTCTCTTTCAACAATTTATTTGTTGTATTTATATAAGTTTTGTGTCTAGTAATACATTTTTCTTTTCGAGTAGCAAAATTCATTGGGATTTGTTTTTAAGGGCAGTGTCCCCAATTCCTACCCTGTTATTTAACCCATAACTGTAGGGAAAAGACGGATCAATACCTTTCCCAAGGGTACCAGTGCTTAAGTGAATGCAGTGTATTCAACTGGAATTCGAACTCGGCACACCGATTTCTCTTTCCGGGCCGATATCCACCCCACCACAACGCACATCCGTCACTAAACGCTAACAGCACCTGGTATTTCCAAGCGCTCACCCTTCTAAATCCTGACCAGGCTCAACATTGCTTAACTTCGGTGATCGAGCGAGAACCGGTGTATTCAACGTGATAGGTCGTAAGCCTGTAAATTAGAATATAAAGATGTAACATAAATATTTTGCTTTCTTGTATTATCACTAAATATAATTTCTGCTTAGCATTTTTCTTTTAGAATCACAATAGACTAATGCTAGTCTCTGATAAAAGCAGATCAAAGACTCTGCCTTCTCCTCCCTGAGACAACGCCCTTCTCTTTCGATTTCCTCGAACTGATTAAAGATAAATCTACCGACTATTATTAAATATTTAGCATTTGAAAATTCAATTAGTTCCAAATTGCTATCTCCAGATAAATATTGCCATTTTAAAAGACAACATTTTGCCATGCAACTTGCGTGTGAACGTGGAATGAATTAAATCTCGATTAAATTTGCAAAACATTCAAATTGTCGACGCACTCATAATAATATGCTCTTTAATTTGTTCAAACCTCAAAATGAATGTCTCTCAACCTAATACGTCGAACATAAACGATTCAAATTAAACTAATCCAGCAGATGTTGGCGTTACATGCACGTACCAATAGAGAGTTTCCGAAACAGTTCTAACAAAATTAGGCAGAATTAATGTCGAAATGCACATTGTGGACTTTTGAAATCAATTGTCGATAATTGACGAAATCTAATTTTCCTAATGCAGTAATAACTCACCCCTTTCAGATTGCAATCAGTTTTGATCCCCCAAGGGGCTAATCAACATCATTTAGAAGTTTCTTGATTTTTCCTCTTAGAAGCAATTAATGTTGAAAACCACTCAAGGGAATACAAAATCTGTTAGTCTAAAAGAAAAATCTACATTGCTAATGAGTGATTGAAGCTACACAGTCTTTCAATAATCCTCTTTAAATTTACCATTAATTCAAATAACGGCTAGTGTAATGATTATTGATGTGGGTAGTTGAGGTGAACGAACTTAGTTCAAATTTCAACTATTACTTGAAAACTGATGAAAATGCATTAATCATTTATTCTTGCACTAGATGTGGGTTAATTAGCAGAGTACATTGGACTATAGGATATCCAGTCTGTTTTTTTATTCCGTTCTCTTTACAACATTAACGTTTTTTCACGTGTTCTATCTAAGGTCTGCTTAGTGACCATTTTCTAGAAGGACTATTATTAATTCAAAAACAATGAATATTGGCAATGGAAAACTTCTCCACAACGTTTTTTTATATTTCAACCCAAGCAATAAAGACTCACTCCCACTGGTGCGCAGGGGGTTGATAGGAGGACAACGATAAGAAAGAGGGATAGGTAACAGGGGGTGTCAGGAAGTGGGTAAGAGAAGAATGAGAATACTGATGAGAATGGAGTAAACGGAGATAAGAGTATGAGAGAAAGGATGCGATCAATGAGATAAGAGATGACTATTGACCTTACATTTAAATTCTTGGAGATTGTAGCTGTCAGTAAATCAAGTATACGGTAGGGAATTCCACAGGTGGGATGTGCAAGAAAAGAAGCAGTTAAAGTAAACGTTGCGGTTATATTTTATTGGTTTTACTGTAAAAGGGTGGGGCCTAGTTGCTAGTCTACTAACTCGAGTAAATTCATTCACAGGGGGGCACCAGTAAGCTATGTTCATCGGCGCATAAGCCGTGAAAGTATTTCTAGAAAAGACATAGGGAAGACACATTACGCGGGTGAGAAAGTAAGTGCATCTGCTTGCGAAATAAAAGAAGCTGTAGAGAGCCATATACATTTTAAGAGAACATTATATTCTAATAAGTTGTCATTATTAATTCTGCTCGTTGCGAATAATCTTCTTTTATGCGCCGTATCCCTTCAAGACGTAGGCGATCATTTTTTCCACATCTTCTTCATTGTAGCCCTGAAAACATTATTTCTTGTCACTCCTTCCAAAACCTGTTTTGCTATCCATTTACTCAAGCCCATTAAATGTATCAGTCGTATCTTTTCCCCGTTACTCGTTCGCTCTACCTGTCCTGTGAGTATCAGATTCTATAATCCCTCCTTCCTTATATCATATCCCAGAAACTTCAGCTGTCTTTTCTTGATGTTAAGTATAAATTTCCTTTTCGTTTCCATCTTCTCCAAAGCCTTGTCGTTTCTAAACTATTCGATCCATGGTATCCTCATCATCCTTTCCTAGAACCACATTTCGATTGCTTCAAATTTTTCCTTCTCGTTGATGAGATTATCTAGCAGAACAAATGTCAAATAACAACCCATTTCTATCTTCCTTGTTTCCAACGAAATTTTTGTTTTTCTCAATATTCTGCTTAGTCTTAGGAATGCATCCGTAGGCATGCCAAAACGCCTTCGGATCTCATTGTTGCACTTTCCGTTCTCTGTTTGAACATTTCTCAGGTATTTTGTTCCTCTTATGTACACTGCCACCATAATTATTAGGCCACCCCTGTTTGTTAAAAGAAATTATCTATTTCGTACTGTTTTCAGTATTTATTGCCAAGTGGACAGTTCTAAATGAAAACAGAATGGTTCTTTTGTTATTATTACTTTGCAAAATTTTACAAGGTAAATAGCGACAATTTACTCATCGCACCCTGTAGATTTACCATATATATATTTATATATACACTACCGGCCATAATTATAAGGCCATCCCAGTTTTTAAAAAGAAATGATGTAGTTCATACTATTTTCAGTATTTATTGCCAAGTGGGTAATTCTAAATGAAAATAGAATGGTTCTTTTATTATTACTTTGTAAAACTTTACAAGGTAAATAGCGACAATTTACTCATCGCACCTCGTAGATTTGCTATATATATCTTTATATATACACTACCGGCCATAATTATAAGGCCATCCCAGTTTTTAAAAAGAAATGATGTAGCTCATACTATTTTCAGTATTTATTGCCAAGTGGATATGGTTCTTTTGTTATTATTACTTCTCAAAATTTTACAAGGCAAGGAAGCAAAGATGAACTTGTTTGAATCATCCTAAATTTTCTTCATTCTTGCATTGATGAAACTTCAATGTAGGTAATTATTAAATATTTATAAATTCATTTGATGCCCATGTTATTTTGCAGTATTAACAAAAGAACCATTCTATTTTTATTTAGAATTATTCACTTGGCAATAATCGCTAAAATATAGGATGAAATACATCATTTTTTTAAACAATGTTGTGGTCTACTAATTATGGGCAGTAGTGTATGTTTCTGTTACATAAAAAGAAAATGAATAAGAACTAAATCCTTTGATTATTTGGCACTTGATGGATTTCCTTATACAAATCCTATATAATCCATGAAACAACTAAAACAGAAAATAAAATTTCACACCCGCAAAAAGGGATTCAAATGACTTTTTCACAAGTCAGTGTGAAAAATCATATTCTGAATCCTGATTGGTCATCAAATCGGTAAATTGAAAATACGTCAGAGAAACGGTTATTCCAAAGCTGAAGAATAAATTGTTCTGGGAGCCACCCAACCTGACCTGTATTCAATATTTAAGGATGACCTCTAACCGGTCACAGTAGTCAGTCAGTGAGTCAGTCAGTCAGTCAGTGAGTCAGTCAAGTCAGGGGAAACTGTTAACTGATACCTCGCCACGATGTAAGGAAGAAACCACAAACAGACTGGCCTTTCCGACCAACTTTCTTTTCATCTTTTTCACTTCACGCCAACCTGGTCACGTCACATATCCTTTCTTCGTCTAGTTTTCTCTCTACATTTTAATACCACGTCGCTCAAGAGGACAGCACACAACCAAATGGACAGACGTGTTAAAGACCGATCCTTTATTTCTTTTGCTTTCTCCTTCTCTCAACCTCTCGCGACCTACTAAAAAGAGGAAGGAACAAAGCCTTTACAATCCATGAACTCTAAACTTCTGCGGACATTTCAAATACATACATTACTACTACGAACAATTGAAACTAAAAAACAGCATGCATTTTCTCAATGAACATTTTCCTTTCAGTTAACAAATTTCACTTATATTTTTCTTCTTACAAAATATTTTATCCTTTCACATTTTAACCTTCAACCTTCTGATATTTAAATTGTGTTGATTTCGGACATGTTTGACAGAAGGCCAATTAACAGACCATGACGGGTAACCCTACAATAGTAAATTTTGTGCTGGATTAAAAGACATATATCTTCTACTTGACATCAACGAGTGAACTCCGATCTCTTGTAAAGATCTATGCTGATGATAAAACGTTATATGTGTGCACTTACAAACCGTAGCTTACCAGTGCCTGGCAGCTGATCTCTACCCAGAACTAGCTCTAACATCCTAGTGAAGAAAAAGAGTCGCTGATCACAATAATTAACACACGCAAATACACACTAATTTAAAAAAAAACTAGTCACTTTTCATCGTTACCGATTGGACTCTGAGTTTTCTCCTATGAGTCACTGGACATTTACAAACCCTGGAACTTAAGCACACCTGAGACAACAAGTGATCCCTTTCACTTTCAGCATAACTCAGTTATTGGACCCATTTTTCCACTAGAGTTGCACAACCCGTCCCAAGAATTCGGCTTTCAAATAATATGCCACCCAATTCACGAATCGAGTTCAAGGAGATTTTTTAATGTCTCACGCAACTGCGGCTCACACTAAATAGTGCAGAACTGCAAGACACAATGGCCGATACATTTAGATAGAAGCAACAATAACAAAAGAACATCAGTTCAAATAGCTAACCGAAATTTTTGTTGCGACTGGACCGAGAGTAATCTGAGCCAAAATAAAGTAGGTCGTGCCTGACAAAGTATTTCTCATTATTGTTTTAAGCTACGTTCTTTCTTAGATTCAACTAAAAAATTCACACACACACACATACAAACAAACATTATAATTATAATTATAAAACATTATTATTTCTTCTAATTTTAAAAATTACGCGTTCAAAAATTACCTGTTACGTGAGCGTTCTTAAAATAAACGGTAAAATCACTTATTGCAAATCGCCTGAAGACTTTACATGGTAGAAACCTAGGTCGCTTAATAACTCACAGATGAAAAATATTCAAATGTTCTACAATATAATTGTATTGAACACTTTTAATACAACGGTGTACTGGTCTAATTTTATTCTGACCAAAAACTAAGTAATTAAATATATATATATATATATATATATATATATATATATATATACATTAGTCATACGCATACAAGCCTGTTTGACTAGACACATCCATTTGCTTTTGGCTGGGACCGAAATCCGACCGATTTGGTGTCAGTCGTAGTCGCTACTCCGTAAGACATAGGCGCATGGAATCAGAGAAGGGAAATTTTAACGTGTATATAAGCAGTGTATACACACGCCACTCACCGAAAGAATTCATTTCATTTCTGAAGAGTCACGCATATAGCAGAAGTGGAATTTTTTAAAATTTTTCTTCTCCATATATATATATATATATATCAGAAAAAGAAATAGGGTTGTTACAACGAGAGAAATTGGTATAGAATAAAAAGTGTTAGAGGCCGTGAACGTTTTGTTTAAATGTATATTTATTGTTGTTGTTATTATACATGTTATGATGCTTTAAGTGTCCATAATGGTATGTGTGACGCTACACGTGTTTCTAGTCTAAGATTGACTCTCTTCCATCGAATAAATTTGTGGCTTTACGTATCGAGCTCCTTTTGTTTCTGAGGGCCAAGTTGTTGTTTATAAATAAGTAAATAAGTAGAAAAATAAAAATAAAAATATAAAAAAATTAATGAAATCAGTAAAATAAAAAAAATAAGATAAAATAAGTCAAATTTGAAATTATTTTGTTTTGGAGTTAAAATTATCTTCTAGGCGCCGTTTTTTATCAACAAGTCTATTCATCGGTCAGTTGGTTGTTTTTATTGCTTTGACGGTGTTTTGAATTTGGTGTGTGTGTGTGTGTGTATGTATATGCGTGTATGTGTCTCTATATATACGTGTGTATCTATGTGTGTATATATGTGTGTGTATGTTTTTCGGTGTGTGTGTTTTATTGAAGGAAGGCTTGCATTTTTTATGAATGCTTCTTCCTGCATTATTAGTGTTTCGTAGTCTGTATTTTGGTAAATAGGTATAGCTTTGAATTTGCCACCACTACATTCATGCAAATGTTGCGAGAATATAATTTCCTGTTATATGATAATCTTATATTTCTTTTATGATAATCTTATATAGCTTTTATGAAGGGATATTTTATTATTCAAGCATTGTGTCGCCCCTACTTATATCTTTGCGTATTTGTCGCATTTTAAAGCGTAAACTACATTTTTCGAGTGGCAGCTCAGATCCGATTTTATTTCGAATGTAGTTGCGTTTTCGAACTGGAACTGTTTTCCTTCTATTATTATGTTGTATACTCCACATCTTTTTTTGTTGCATTTTGTGACTCCCTGTGTTGTGTGTTGTTCGAATTTCGATGAGGTGATGATGTTTTTTTAAATTTTGGGGTTGGTGTTTGCTGTGAATTATTTTGGTTGTCTTTAATATTTCTTATATTTTTTTCATTATTGTTGAGTAATTCCATATGTGTTTTAATCTTTGTGAATAATTCTGGGATATTTTTTGTTGTGTGTAGAAACATGCTAGAAGGCTTTCTTGTTTTTCGTGTTTTTCTTGTTGTTTTTTTTTTTTGTTTTTTTTTTTGATTCCGGAGGGATTCTAATGGTATTTTTTCTTCTAGTTGATACAACAAAACAGAAAAAATATAGTAATAGAAAAACTTTAAAATATCAATTCATTGTCGGCCGTTTTCAATGAAAGATATTCGACAGAAAATTTACTGAGCAAGTATACATTAATATATATCTAAATTACGCAAAATGAAAATATCACTGATATCTCATTTTAACGACATATTTACCAAAATTAGACATAAATATATTGAAATACTAAGAGTACATTTATTCAGTAGAATCACCATTGGCTTCAACCACGGCCTCCAGATGATTTCGGAATCTCCTGCAACTCTTTTGGACAGTCACCTTGTTTCAGTTCGTGAAGGCTGCCATAATCCTTACCTTCAGTTCATCTTTGCTGTTAAAAAGAGTTTTATTTGTCTTTCAATCAAGTGCGGCTCACACACAATAAAGAAGTTGGTTGTAGTCTGTGGAATTAGGTCTCCAAATGTAAAGGGTTAAGTGGTCGCAGAAATTGTCTAACAGCGATGACTTGCTTCTCATGATTCTGAGGCATGGTGAAGATTTCTGTTGCCAGACAGATTCTCCAGAAGCCGGCCTCTTGGCGCAGGACAGCACTACCTCCTCAAAGCATCTGATGTAAGACGACTTGTTGATTCTGAAAGCCTGTGGGAAGAGAAATGGAGACATAACGTCGCCATCACTAGTGATCATTCCAAATACATTGGTAATCACTATTAGATTCATCCAACTTTTTGCGAATAACTTGCACTCTCCTTAGACTGACACCCAAACATCCCTAAATATTCGTATTGGAGCTTCCTACGCGAGTACCAAGCAGATTTCTGGCAGAGTTATTTGCGTCATGCTGGTCTCGTTTCCCACAGACGATGCCCAACTGACTCTACTACACTGTGCAGTCGACAAAATCAAAAACATGCAAGAAATTAAAAATATAATAAGGCGACAATTTACTCTCTCTCTCTCTCTCTCTCTCTCTCTCTCTCTCTCTCTCTCTCTCTCTCTCTCTGTGTTTTGTGGCCGTTGGGTCCTCGAAGAAACTTGTCTTTCGTTAGGTCATATATGAAACTCATTTTCAACTCTGACGTATCTTGCTTTTCATCCTTTCGAGTAACATGTCACCCTCTTCACCAGCAGAAGGCCTGCTGGCGTTCCTGGTTTAGACGCTAAGTAATTGTCCTTGCAGCAGATTTTACTAGGTTCCATCTTACCAGTAGTAGACCAAGTATGCTCTGAACAGAACTAGTTCAAATAATTTTATATCTTCTAATCACACAAATTCAGACTAAAGAAAAAATGTATGTCTCCCGAGATAAACCTATTTAAAAGCATATTAAATTAACTATACTTAATAGAATATCTTTCCGCTATTTATAATCGGAGGTAATTAGCCTCTTTTATAATCCTGTATTAAAACGTGCTTTCCAGAAACTCATAATCTTCCGGAAGAATTACTATTGAAATGAATCCCCACAAATTTCTCCGCGTGTCTCAGCACCACGTATAATCTTTACAAACATCTGTTTTCGTTTCGCTTAATTTTTTATATTAAAAAAAATGTACCGTTCACTTATATTCTTAAAGAGATTAAAAATCGTTACTATTCTCCAAGACATAGAAAACAGCCACCGTCTATTGAAATCCCAGAAATGAAACTTAGATAAGTTTCTCTGACGGAATTAAACTTCTTATTGCTGATACTATTCAGCCAAATCCGATTTATAATCAAACTGGAATAAAACCAAGCAGAGTTTTGTAAATGTTTTCATAATTACCCACTTTTGCTACGAAATTCCTGCCAAATCTTTTATTTTCGACAAACTCGTTCCATAATAATATCTGTATATTATTTGTTCTTTATCTATGTATGGGTAATTTAATTAGGGAAAAAGAATAGATTCTGTTGAAATGAGAATAACGCATTAAAGCCCGTTTGTCAAAGGTGTCTTTAAAGCAATGAGACATTTGAATCGCAAGTTATTTAATAATGAAATAAAATGCACTGAATTGTCGTTTCTTTTACTATAATACACAAACACACAGACTGACACACACACACACACACACACAGACACACACACATATATATATATATATATAAATGAATAAGGAACGAAGAAAATAATTGCAACGTTCAAAACATTAATTTAAAAAAGTGCTCAATAAAAAATAAAGCAATGAATATTTATAATTTAGTTCATGTACAAAATACATTCTAATCCCTCATATATATATATATATATATATATATATATATATATATATATATATTAGTCATCCACATACCAGCCGTTTTGCTGTATCACAGCTCATCAGTGTGGCTAGAGATATCCACTTGCTTCTGGCCGTGATCGAAACCCGAATTTTAACGTGCTGTATATAAGTAGTGTATACAAACTCCAGTCACCAAGAGAACTCAATTTATTTCTGAATGAGTCACGCATATAGCCGGAGTGGAAACTGTTTTTAAAATTTTCTTCTGCAGAGAGCTCAATCGCAATGAGAGCAGAATATATATATATATATATATATATATATATAATGCATGAGAATATGTACGAACTACAAACTACTAAAATCGGTACATTTTCTTTCGACACTGAAAGAACAGTGTCTCATCAGGTAGTTACCATCATTATTAACTACTATGAGACATTGTTCTTTCAATGTTGAAACAGAATGTGCGATTTTGTAGTAGTTTGTACATGTTCTAAAATATGATTAAAGACATATATATATATATATATATATAGTAGTCACCCGCAGGAATCAGGTGTGAGAGCGTAAATAGTCATCGGCTGACAAATCTGTTTTGCTGTATCACAGCTCATCAGTACGGCTAGATTGCTTTTTATACGAGGATTGAAACCTGACCGAATTGGCGTCAGTCAGCGATTTTACCGCTGAGAAATGGTCGCTTGGTAGAAGGAGGCAGACTTTTAGCGTGTGAAATATATATATATATATATATATATATATATATATATATATATATATATTGCCACAACTGCATCAATTATCTGTGGGGTGCAGTTGAGCGAGTAACTAACAAAACACTTTCCATCACTAAGTTGAAAGTTGAGCTGAAGGTAAGGTTTATGTCTGTATTCACCAATATACACAGAGATCGCCTAAGAGTTGAGTCTTTCATAAGGAAATTAAAGTGACCTATCCAGAACCACCACGTTTTTGGTGGTAGTATATGGATACTACAAGACATATATATGTGTGTGTGTGTGTGTGTGTGTGTGTGTGTGTGTGTGTGTGTGTGTGTGTGTGTGTGTGCGTGTTGTCATTTTGCGCTATCACGGGGTGTAAAGTCATAGAACCGCATTGCAAATTTGCGAAATGCGTTTGTTATTTTTGGTAACTATTCACGTTGCCTAGCGGAGTTTTATGTCAACACAAAATAAAATCGTCGGTGACGGTGGATGTTATTGTATTACCGTCTTATAATAACCTCTCTGAAGATGACTCATGTGAGCCGAAAGCTTAGAACCGAATTACAATTATCCAAATGTTGGAGAATTTTTGTCTTTATTTTCAACTTGACTTAAAGCCTAAATACGACGTTTAGAACGGCTCATGATTAAACATAATAGACATTCATTGTCTCCTATATTTAACAGTATATGTTTAGAATATATATATATATATATATATATATATATATATATATATATATATATAAATTAACATAGGATTAATTCAAGGATGTTGGATGACCATTTCGATATGAAAATCACCACGGGTGATAACACATCACCACAGCAACAAAAAAATCCTTTCAGAAACTTTTTTTTTGTTGATAGAGAATTAAGGGGTATGGGGATATCTTCTTCTTCTTCTTCTTCTTCTATGTGCTCTGTCCTTTCAGGACGTAGGCGATCATGGCCCTCCACGTCTCCCTATCCCTTGTTGCCCTAAGCATGTTTGTTCCCGTTACTCCTGGTAACCCTCGTTCCTTCATCCACCCGACCAGGCCCTCCAAATATGTTATCCGCTGCCTCCCTCTGTCTCTCTTTCCCTCTACCTGGCCAGTCAGTATCAGGTTCTCCAAACTCTCCTTCCTCATTGCGTGTCCCAGGAACTTCAGTTGTCTCTTCCTGATGCTCGGTATTAATTTCCTTTTGGTTGCCATTCTTTCCAACACCTCATCGTTGCTTGCATGTTCAGTCCACGATATCCGCAGCATCCTTCTGTAGAACCACATTTCCGCTGCTTCCAGTTTTGTCCTCATTTTCGATGATATTGTCCAGCACTCACTACCGTATTGAAGAACTGACATCACATAACAATCCAGCTCCCTTTTCTTTGTTTCTATTGAAATTTTCCTGTGTGTTAGTACTTTGCTCAGCTTCTGGAACGCGCCCTTTGCCATGCCAATTCACCTTCTGATCTCTGTGTCGCACTTTCCATCTCCTGTTAGAACACTTCCTAGATATTTAAATTTTTGCACTTGCTTTATTAAGGGATAACGGTTAAAACGATATAGGGAAGAATTTGAATTGGAATGGCTTGCCGCAAATTTTATATATGAGAGAACCGTCTACTATGTCGGTATTCGTTCTTATGAATATGATATGAGGTTTCCTTATGAATTAAAGTATACGAATTCCACTGCATATTTTCAGTTAGTGGTAATTTAATGTAATTTATTTAAAATAGGGATGTAATAATAGTGTCTAGTCTGCACCGATAATTGGAAAGACAAATTAGTAAATTTATAAGAATGAACGAAAACCCTTAGGTATTTATAATATTGTTCGTAATCAATAATTATAATAACACAACAGAAATTTGAAAACAATAAAAACATTTCAATAATGGGGAATCAAAATTCGTAACAATATGTCCATATACCCATATACATACATGTACACGCGCATATCCATACGCATATATACACCTACATATTCGTGCATGTATACACCCATCTACACATGTGTGCGCGTCCGTCAAATCAAATAGTTTTTTTCTTAAACTTTATTAAGAAAATGGTGGCAATACGAAATAATGGTAATAACATAACGTCCTATATATATATATATATATATATATATATATATATTACCTTGGCATCACAATGATAATGTTTAGCCCCAAGGTTGTTATTTTTCCAGTAGTTTTAGCAAACAGGTTTTTATATCGTAAAAGTGCTAATTCTGATGATAACAGTTGATTTTTTAAGCGCCGCTTAGATGTGGCACAAGGCCGAAGGTATGGGACACCCAGCGAAGATCGAACGCACTACTCACTTGTAATAGGAACTAGTGGGACAAGCTTGCAAACTATTACGCCATGTCGAGTTACCCAATTCTGATGATAAGAGAGCGTGAAGTCCATGTGATTTTAATTCTTGTCTTAGTTTGCTGCTACTCTACACATCTATCTATATGGTTAAATGGAACATCCGAAAATTATCTATCTAAACTTATTTATAAATGGAACTTTGTCTCTGTGTGTGTGTGTGTGTGTGTGTGTGTGTGTGTGTGTGTGTGTGTGTGTGTCTGTCTGTCTGTCTGTGTGTATCCGTTACCTATAGACTCCGAAACGGCTGAACCAATTTTCTCGAAAATTTACACAGTTGTACTATAAGCGTCTGCGAGTGTTCTTAGCTAGGTTTTGTGGCGAGGTACCCCCGATAAATATCAAAAATCGATAATCGAAAAAATCGGGTTATAGAAGGAGTGGTCCGATTTTAATCAAATTTGATACACTCATAGACAAAGACATAAGAAACGATATTCAGAAATTTCAAGGTTGCAGTTCTCGATGAAAAAACTTATTTGATATCGATACCAGGAAATCAAAATTTGACTTACATCCATTCATTTTTCTTTCAGGCTACGGTTTTGCTTTAACTGGAAACAACTATTGCTTTTTAGTCTTTCGTGCCAACGTACAAAGAGTCTGAGCTCCAGGACCATGGATTAGTTTTAAAACTTTCATTACACCCGAGCAACGCCGGCTATACTGCTAGTAGAAATATAAACAAAACATCTACTAAATATTACCTTTTCTTGCCACATAATCTGCGGAGGTTTAAAAAGAAAGCTCATCTGCAAGAAACTAGATTATACAATTGATATAAAAATAATTTAATAGATTTTTTAAAAAAAGGAAACAAATAATACATATTAAGTCAGTGATGAAAAAATTTACATCCCGTTTGCGTGATGTTTTTTTTTTTCGTGATTTCAATTTTCAAAGAATGCAACTGCATCTTGAGAAAGAAATTCCGTTCTCTTTGTTTTGTTAAATCGTCATTCTTACTGTCAAATTAATCGATATAAGCTGTCATGGTTCTCCATATATATGGTTTCTGGATTAGGGTCATATCACGTTGAAACACAGGTTCCTGCACAATCAAAAAGTTAAGCAAGTTTCAGCCTGGTCAGAACCTAGACGATTTGCCGCTTAGGAATACCAACTGTTGTATGTCAGGATGTGAGGTGATGTAATGAATAATGTCTAAGGAATGTTAATTGGAAAACCAAGTTCCAACTCAATTTAAAGTTTTTAATCATTTCACCCCAATCAAGGCAGTTGTACTGCCACTGTTGCTCAGGGGGTTATATAGGGGAAAGTGATGAGAAAGAGGGGCAAGTTACAGAAGATGTCAGAAGGAGGGTAATGGGGGTGGGGTAAATACAGAGAAGAAATGAGAGAAAGGATCCGATTCAGTAAGACAGAAAGTGTCCATTGACCTTACATGCAAATTCCTGGAGATTGTAGCTGTTGTGGAAGCAAGTATACGGAAGGGAATTCCACAGGTGGTAAGTGCGAGAAAAGAAGCTGTTAGAGTAGAAATTCCGGTTACATTTTATCGGTTTCACTGTAAAAGTATGGGACCTAGTTGCTAATCTAGTAGCTCGTGTACATTCGTTCATAGGGGGCACCAGTGAGCTACGTTCACCGGAGCAGAAGCAGTGAAACTATTTGTAGAAGAGGCACAGGGAAGCCACGTAACGCCGGTGAGAGTGCAACTGCAGCCGAGTTGCCAAGTCGGTATCTATCACAATACAGATTTTCCGTTGGATTTTAAGATCCCCTTCTTCTCCCCCCAGCTATAGGTTAATTAGCAATACTTGTATTACTAAACCATTATTATTTTTTAAAAAAAGTCTTCTAATCTAAAAACATTGTTTGGCTTTAAATTACTTGCAAAGTTAACAGTAAATTGTGCATCAATGAAAAAATATTAATTTTCTTTATCATTAAATTGCCGTAATTATTCTCGGGAAAATGTCGAATGAATTCATGTTGCCTCCTGTAAAGTTTTAAATTTAAAATTGATCATCTCTTAGACTAATTTCAACTCAAAGCTAAAGAGTAAGAGTTCACCCGTCCTGCTATTTAACCTATAGCTGTTAGGGACTGAATAAGCATACGCATGTTTTCCCACGGGTATGAAGTGAATTCTCATGACTAAGTTGGAACTTGAACTCCTCTATCCAGTTCCAATTTTCCCCTCTATAACCGTCACGCCACGCACACCTCCTTATTATGGAGCCATTCCAAGCAAACCATAAAATATCAATAACTAAAAGAGCACTTAATGCAAGTGATGACGAAAACAATGATATTCGATTTTTTCTGCAAGATTTAACAAAACCTATTTATTATTGAATTCCTCACTAACGATTTTGTATTCAGCGATTTCGAGTTTTCTTGTAATTATAATTTTTGAAATACTTCTTCGAAAACGTTCGTAGAATCAATTGTGGCGTGCCACTTTTTAATGTTTTTGGACCCAAAGGGTTGTGCTTTCAATACCAGGCAATAGTAGCTGTGAACAACTAAATTAGAATGTTACAGGGAGATAACACATGACTACCAAACGAGGCTCTACGTAAGAGATGAGAATGATATATCCCAGTGATTGTAGTAAAGGGTTCTGTTCGAAATTCCTAGCACTTCAAGAAGGCCGGAGCGTACAACGGCCGAAACTTCACACAAAAGGCAACAAATATGAGGACAATAATCCGAATAATTAAAAACAAAATATATATAATCCTGGCTGAAAGCAACCTAACCGTAATGATGAGCTGTGATACAGCAAAACAGATCTGTTTGCAGACGACTAATATTAATATTAATATTAATATATATATATATATATATATATATATAGTTATGGTGAAGGATATTAAATATAAACATTTTAACTAAGTTAAGTAGATTTATCGATATTATATATATATATATATTTTTTAATCATTTCACCCCGAGCAAGGCTGAAACGCCACTGATGTGCAAGGGGTTACATAAATGTAAAAAGATTAATTAGAAAAGAGTGAGGAGTACAAACTAGTTAGAAAGGAACAATAGAAAGCTGAGAAAGCAGGTGCGATGACAGATACATAGGTGGAGAGAAAGGGAAGGTTATACAGGGGAGGGGAGAGAGCTAGAGGCCAGTGGTTAGTAGATGAGTATTGACTTTGCATTTGAATTCCTGGAGGTTGTAGCCGTCCGGAAAGCAAGAATACGGGAGCGAGTTCCACAGGCGGGAAGTGCGAGAGAGGAAGCTGCAGGAGTAGAATTGTCGTCTAATGTCAATAGAGAATTTTGAGCATGTATATTAATATATATTTATAAATCTACATAATATTTCTCACTGGCAGCACTACTCGGAGTTTCATGCACGCTCCAATCTTCAGGTGTCGAGTAGAGACTGACCGTCACATAATTTAAATATTTTTCAATACATACTTAATATATAGGCGATGTTTGTGAGAAATTGCTTAATGTTGGATATATCTATGGCGAAGAATGTTCAATATGGGAAATGGCGCTTTTATTGAAATAAACTGTTTGGACACAGAAATCAACACTGCATGGTTACGCTCCGTTTCACGTCTCAGGCATCGTAACAAGATTTGGTTTTAAAAATACTGATTAGTCATATATTTGTGTCTAGTGACCTGTACTAATTTCATTTTTAAGTGGGGAACCTATCAGACTAAAACATGAATTTTCTCATTTCAGGCATTCATCTATACCAATTTATTACGCCTGGGAATTTATCGGGGATATTCATTGAGTCGAAAAAGAAATATATTGATAAATCATTGTAGAGAAAACTTTATTCTTATTACGGGTGAGATGTTAGATAAACAATCGTAATCTATAGTCGATTAATCCTATGTATTTTAACGCTCACAGCTGCATCGAACTCCAGGCAACACGAGTTGAAATTCGGTTAAATTACTGATTTGCCGCGTGACTATTTCTTCTTTTTTCTCAATGAATTTGGCAAACAGAAATACATGCGGACACGGAAACATTTACAGACAGAGTGACATTTAAAACCATCTAAGTCCAAATTTTAATATCGATAAAAAAAAAAATTATTCAATAATAAACAAATTTGATCATTACAATTTCGGAAGTTTGCGGAATTGATTTAATTACATAAAGTGAGTAAGGTCCATATCGTCTCAATATAATATATTTTATTGTATTCTCTCTCTCTCTCTCTCTCTCTCTTTTACTAGATAGATAGATAGATAGATATGGATATCAGTAAATTTAACTATGGACATATACGAAAGTACATGTACATATATAAATATTTTTCTGCTGTTAATAAAGCAGTGCTCAGGGTAATGTGACAGAGCTATAAAGTATATTTTAATATATATACATATTATCTTACACCTTTAGCACGAATCGGAGTTTCATGCCATATGCAATCCTCAAGTACTTAACATAAACTCCAGTTTTTATTATGAAGTCAGTTTGAATTCATAATACGCAGGTGATTATTGCATGATAAATAAAAATAAAACTCGGAGTCGTGCTATAAACGTGGGATATATATATATATATATATATATATATATATATATATATATATATATATTAATCGTATCACCCCGAGTAAGGCGGTAATGCCACTGATGTGCAGGGGGCTACGTAATAGTGAAAAGATCGGAAAAGAGAAATCACATCCTAAACAGGGAACAAGGGACAAGCCTCTTAACCTGTTCAATAGATGTGGGTGGAGTGTGAACCGGGCGATATATATATTAAACAGTTATTATAATTAAGATTTAAATTGGATTTAAATTAGACCAGTAAACAGTTGTGCTAGAAAATGCTCAATAAATGTTAGAAGGAAAATTAAGTTTTAACATGTTTAAAAATTTGTCTTTCTGGAAATAATACTATAGCCAACTTTTTCTGGGCACAGTCTGCTGATATCACCACCGTTTAAGTTGTTTTTAATATTTTCCACACCACTTAGGTGTTTCCGATATATTTTTTTAAAATTTTCATACGTAGTCGGTTTGTTTGGTGCCATTTTTAAGTTTTTCTATTTTGAATGATAAATTGTGATCATTTCATTTTGTTTTAAAGCCGCTGTAGAGAGACAATACATGTCTTCCCTTTAATGGATTTTTTTTTTACCTGACGGCCAATTCTCTTCCCGGCTTTAGTGGGGATAGCTACGAAGACCAATTGCTAGCATAACCGTATGTAATTCCTTGCCATACTTGCTAAAAACATTCTCGTCCATTTGGACAACATGAACATTCTTGTTGTTTTAGGACTTACTTAAACATTCTTAATGTATTGTCTTTGTTTGCGTTTTATTAAATGCCTATTTATTATTGCCATGTAACTTGGCCTTTTCTTTGCTACACATGCTACGGCCGTGTGATATTCATCGCGTAACTGGAAATATCACCGGTTCGCAAGCAATACTAATACCGCCTTCAGTGCATTTCAAGTATATTTTATCTTCGACTTCTGCTTTGTGTATAACTCCTTCGGTTTATCAAACTTCTTCAAACGGTCAATTTTCTTTTTATCTCTGCAATTATATTTTTCATTTTGTTTGTCATTTTTCTTGGACAGTTCTATCAATTTTATTTAACTATTTTTATATATATAAACGGATCTCGATATGTAAAGTCACAAGTTTATTCGCCTGAAGAGAAGAAACTTTAGACTCGAAGCACGTGTATCGATACAAATAACATTTTGGGCACTTAATATATCATACAAAAAGCAAGTAATATTAATAATAATAACAACAACAATATATCTATACTTTAAACAAATCGTTCACGGCGTCTTGTACTTTTTTCTTTCAATAGTTATTGGTCAGAATTAAATCAGACCAGTCAACACTTGTAGTAAAAAAGTATATATGTACGAGAACCGAGTGCTGAGGCGTGCAAAATTTGGATGAAGAAACTACAAAATATGTCAGTCAGTTAAAGTGCCATACGTGATACACGCTTGGGCGATCATGTCTCGAAAGAGACATGACTGACAGGGCAGAAGATTATCCCGCAGTAGGTTGCCATTGCTTTCTGCGGTAGACTGGTTGCCGACCAAGGCTATCGAACCCAATCTGTCCTGCTATTTAACCCATAACTGGAAGGAATAGACGGATTAATACCTTTCCCAAGGGTATTTGCGCGTAAGTGAATACAATGGATTCAACTGGAATTCGAACTCGGCTCCCCGGTTTCTCGTTCCGAGCCGATATCCACTGTACCACAACGCACAAAATATGTACTCAGCAATAATAATGTGTGTGAGTTTTTTCTTTATGTTATAAAATATACTAGAGTATTTTACAGGCAATAAATATACTGATATAACCAATACACAAAAAGTATATATATATATATATATATATATAGATATAGATAGATAGATAGATAGATAGATAGATAGATATAGAGCTTCACTTATATTTCCTGAGAAGACTGATGATGTGGTTTGAAAATGTTATAATGTTTTTCGTACTGGTTTACCTTCAATCATTTATTGAGCTCGTTTGACAGTTTCCCATTGCTTCTCGGCCTTTTTAAAAGGGATAAAAGTGTATCATCTCACTCTCCCTTTGGAGAAGGCGTTTAATCTCGAGTATTCCAACCCTGCGTCAGCAATTTTCTCATTGATCTCTGAAAAGTGGGGCTGGTTTAATATCGACACCAGCGTGAAATTAATCGCAAGTATTGAGCAATGGTTTTCCTTGGTCCACATGTGCTCGTATGGAATCCCTGCAGAAAGTAAAACGTCTTGTGTAGCATCATTGTGTAGAGGTCAGTCAAATAAACTTGCCCTTTCTTTCGCGGAACAACTGCTTAATTTTAGCTAATCCCTATCAAACAAATGAATTGAATCATCTAAAAACATATATATATATATATATATATATATATATATATATATATATATATATAAGGGAATGTAACGATGATTAACGAAATGGTTATAAACAAACCGGCAATTTGAAATAATTTGTTTGAACATTATTTTTTATCGATACCGATATTTAAGTAGATATTCTGTTCATAATCAAACAGTATATATATTTATTTCTACTGGCCTGATTATTTACGTACCCTGCCGAATGACACATATTTTCGTTACAAAAATTATATAAGAAACGGTAACATTATACATAGATATATCTGCTTATAAGAAAAATGCGTTGTGCAAGACAATTTTGAACACCTGAATCTATCTTGCATAGCTTTAGTTCTATCATTCGTCCACGCAGTGATTACTGCTTCCACAAATTGTATTGGTTTTGAACTGCATATATCATGCCTACTCCATGAAACCCAAATTGTATTGGTTTTGAACTGCATATATCATGCCTAGTCCATGAAACCCAAATTGTGTTGGTTTTGAACTGCATATATCATGCCTACTCCATGAAACCCAAATTGTATTGGTTTTGAACTGCATATATCATGCCTAGTCCATGAAACCCAAATTGTGTTGGTTTTGAACTGCATATATCATGCCTACTCCATGAAACCCAAATTGTGTTGGTTTTGAACTGCATATATCATGCCTACTCCATGAAACCCAAATGTTTACTGGAAGCAGGAATATAGATATAGGTCACCAAGTATAAACATTTTGCATAATAACCCGTCCTTGTAAATAGATCTTTTATGATACGTACAATCAATCACACATCAAATAATTAATGAAAGATCGATCTTTAGGGGTTTATTCTTAGCTCTGGTCAGAAATATTCGATTGTTTTCGACTCGCTTTGAACAAACATTTTGCTGGACGTGCAGTGAATTTTGGCATTCTATTGTGGAATGTGCGTTGTGGTACAGTAGATATCGGCTCGGAACGAGAAGCCGGGGAGCCGAGTTCGAATTCCAGTTGAATCCATTGTATTCACTTACGCGCAAATACCCTTGGGAAAGGTACTAATCCGTATCTTCCTTCCAGTTATGGGTTAAATAGCAGGACAGATTTGGTTCTATAGCCTTGGTCGGCAACCAGTCTACCTCAGAAAGCAATGACAACCTACTGCGGGATAATCTTCTGCCCAGTCTGTCATGTCTCTTTCGAGACATGATCGCCCAAGCGTGTATCACGTATGGCACTTAACTGACTGACAGAAAGTAGCTGAAGAGAGTGGCAAGAAAGTACTACAAATAAACTCTAAGAAAACAGAATGCATGTTCATCAGTAAAAAAGGCAGCCCAAAATGCCAAATACAGGTCGAGGATACTACAATCAAGCAGGTACAAAAATTTAAATACCTGGGAAGCGTTATAACAGAAGATGAAAGTGTGACACAGATATCCGAAAGCGAATTGGCATGGCGAATGAAGCATTCCAGAATTGAGTAAAGTATTAAGAAACAGGACAATTTCGCTAGAAACAAGGAAGAGAGAACTGGATTGCTATGTGTTGTCCGTTCTTCAATATGGCAGTGAACGGTGGACAATATCATCAAAGATGAATAAAAAACTGGAAGCAACTGCAACCAGTCTACCGCAGAAATCAATGGCAAACTACTGCGGGATAATCTTCTGCCCAGTCAGTCATATTTCTTTCGAGACATGATCGCCCAAGCGTGTATCACGTATGGCACTTTAACTGACTGATTGTGGAATTTCCATTTACGATTCTTTTCCAAACGATAGATCAAACCCAGATATCTTTTCAATCGATTTTTTTCATTCAATGTTTGCTTATATTTTACCGTCAACAATAATATAAAGTTAGAAGCAAAAATTCACTCTATTCTTTTTTTTTTCTACAGGATGCAGGCGTTAGTTAAGATAGAGGGCTACATTAAGAGGTCAGTCAGTTAAGTGCCATACGTGATACAAGATTGGACGAACATATCTCGAAAGAGACATGACTGACTGGGCAGAAGATTATCACACAGTAGGTTGCCATTGCTTTCTGCGGTAGTCTGGCTGCAAGCCAGGGCTATAGAACTTGTTATTTGACCTATAACAGGGAGGAAAGAGACGGAATAATACCATTCCCAAGAGTATATGTGCGTAAATGAATGCAAAGAATTCAACTGGAATTCGAAATCGGCTCCCCGATTTTTCGTTCCGAGTCGATATCCACTGCACAACAACGCACATTAAGAGGTAGTTTATCCAAATTAGATAAAAAGATAGCGGACCTGAATAGGTTAAGATTGTATTAATCGGGGAAACATCCTTTTAGGTGACGGTTCCACAGAGCAGTTGTTCACGGGAAGGATCTTTTCGATTAGAACTTGCTTCTCAACAGTGGAACATGTTGGGAATGTTGGTGATTTGCTACAAAGTGTGTAGCATGGTGGTTCCTAAATTGAGAAGATTAGAACCAGCGAAACCAAAAAATAGTTTGTCCGAATACATTCCTTCTAAGTAGCGAGAGAGCAACGATAGTCTTGCAACACCCTGCCTGAAAGAAAATAAATAACGTGTCACCCACAAGGACCCAGAGACGCTTCTGGATTCTATCGAGGCTGAATTTATAGTTAAGTCACTCTAGTTTTTTTTTATGTCTTCTGGCGGGCGTTTTTTTAATCTACAACCATCTATGCCGATTCGATCACTTCCGGCTCAAAATTAGATATCGATTTTCGATGTATATATGTCGAGGTCTGAGAAACAATTTTATACAAACTCATATGTCTATATCCGTAATTCAATCAGTAAACAAAGGCTAGATTGATAGCAGAAAGATAAACTGGAAACTAGCTAGCTACCTAGGTAGATAGATATTTAGTTTAAAATTCAAATAAGGATCTGTAATGTTATCAGTCCTGACCTGTCATCTCAGCCTCAGTTATTATCACACAACATCACCTCTCTCTCCTCTTGCTATTCTATAAACATTTTCATGTTAATTGTTTTAACGAACTCTCCTCCTTTTTACAACGACCATATTAATTTAAGCTGTATTTACATTATTTGTACTATTGTCCTCAATATTTGTCCTTAAGACGCATGTCCCAGTGGATATAGGCGTTGGATACTTTTTATGAGTTGACCCAAAGATTTGAGAGTTCAATATCAGGCTACTGCAGTGGTTAACAAGTAACTTACAGGGTTAGAGGGAGATAACTCATGAAGACCAGAAGAGGCACTACTACGCAACGAATGGAGTTCATATAACACAGTGATTATAATAAAGGGTTCGATTCGAAATATTCCTGGCATCTGAAGAAGGCTGGATCTTTCCACGGGCGAAACGTCATACAAATGGCAACTAAGATGTGGACAATAATCCGAATAATGTAAATGCTGTAAATACTACCTCATCTCAGAAATATAGACAAATATTAATTTAAGTTTACTACTAGAGTGTGCGTTGTGGTACAGTGGATATCGGCTCGGAACGAGAAACCGGGGGAGCCGAGTTCGAATTCCAGCTGAATCCATTGTATTCACTTACGCGCAAAAACCCTTGGGAAAGGTATTAATCCGTCTCTTCCTTCCAGTTATGGGTTAAATAGTAGGACGGATTGGGTTCTATAGCCTTGGTCGGCAACCAGTCTACCGCAGAAAGCAATGGCAACCTACTGCGGGATAATCTTCTGCCCAGTCAGTCATGTCTCTTTCGAGACATGATCGCCCAAGCGTGTATCACGTATGGCACCTAAACTGACTAGAGTGGTAACTAGGTTTCGAAATAGCTACGTGTAACCTTAAGCTACAATCTCAATGAGTTTAAGAGCAACGCTAATTACAATCTTTTAACACCTTGATTCCCGTCTTTCACTTGTGCTTTCCCAGAATTCCTCTATATCTCGTTCCTCTTTCTTTTCACTCGTCTCATTTGTAACCCCTGCGTACCAGCGGCAGTTCTGCCTTGATTGGGGTGAATCGATTAAAAAATGTTGGGAAAAGATAACCATCAACAGTAAAAATACATTAAACTTGTTGATTTGTCAACATTATTTGTTGTTCGGTTGGTTTGAAAGAAGGGTTCTTCTATCTCAGGGATATCACTTTGAGTATTTCTTTACAAAGAGCTGAACCTCGAAATTTATAGCTTTTTAATTCCACTTAATTCCATGTCTAATTTATTGTGTCATTGATTGATTAATTCGTTTTCAGTAATTTGCAGGTTATTTAAAGTCAGAAAATATTTTTTTTAGATTGTAAGAATTTTTTGAGATAATAATTATAAAGTCTTACTCATTAACCAAAACCTGATGGGTGGGGGGAAATGTGGTTTTATATTTTCACCAAGGTTATTTGCAATTAAGCAAATGTAGCGAAACCAACGGAGATTTAAACTCAACACATGATTAACAATTCCGAGACATTATCCCTTATACAAACCACACATTTAAACTTACAGCACCTGCGGTTCCTAAGTAGTTACCCATCTAGATATTGACCATGTTCGACGTTGCTTAACGTCGAGATAGTAAGGAAGTAAGCGTTTTTAAGCTGTGCCCGTAAGCCTTATTGCGTCAATTCGTGATCGACTTTTTCTCTTAAAAATAACTGATATTCATAATTATCTTGGTGATTTCATGCATGTCTATATTTTTTTCGGGTGCTAGTTTCCTGTTAAAGATTTCTACTGATTTTAGATGAACATGACTTCTTTCTATGTCTCCCTGCCTCGAGGAAACCATTTCTTTTCAACCGAAATCTTTCAAGTCATTTCTAACAAGCCCTGACATTGTTAAATAACGATCATGATTAAATATTACTCGAAATCATGTTTCTTTCTGAATCGAATTTTCCCCATAAAATTCTGCTTGTTTCTTCGGCTGACAACGTCTATTTCTGTCGGTCGAATTCCTTCAAGAGAAACAGTGACTCGATGTTTAGAGTGATAAAATAACGCTTAAGTGGGAGGCGTATTCATTGCTTTTTTTTTTTTTGCACAGCAAAACCAATTGAATTGTTGCCCGAGGTGTGAGTTAGTCCATTTGTTATCTAAAACCTCCAGTAAAAGACAAAATGAACAAAAAATAAAGAAAATAAAAGATAAAAAATCACTCGCCTTGGGAAATACAAACCCCGAAGTCATAAATTCTCTCATAAGAGAAAACGGGACTCGAGGCTAGAGAGAATTAAAAAGGAGGGGAATAGGCGCAAAAGCTAACTGATTCTAATCAACTATCACCTCCTGAATGCATCCTGATCATAAAAGATTACGGAACCGTTTTATTTCCTTTCTTTATGTTATAGGCATATCTAATCAGGTAACCAAAATGTCTGGACCTTTGTAAAATTATTGATACAGTATTTTTGTTATTTACTTTATTTGGACTATTGTCCTCATCTTCGTTGCCATATTTATAACACTTCAGCCATTGTAGTTTCCGGTATTCTGCAGATAATTAAAATTTCGAACCGAACCCTTTATTTCGTCTATTGGTTTATTATGTTCTAGTTTATTGTGTCATGCCTCTTCCGGATAGTTTCAGTATTAGTTACCTCTCTTTAACTTAACACTACAAGTTTTTGAACTCAAAACTCTTTGGGTCAAGTCACGTGATTCAACTAACCCTTTTATCCACTGGGCCATATGCCTTTGAGGACATTTATTAAGCACTTTGTTTTATGGATAAGCATTATCATTAAAATAGCAAAGTTGGTAGAAACTTATCTTTAAATCGTCTGAGTATGCAAACATTCAAACTATTTTATTGCATCATTTTTCAACTAGAATTAAGTCAATATAAGGTTCGAGAGTCACACAAGTTGTAAAAGTTACTGCTAACGGAGTAATTATGAATTAGAGGTGTAATTATTTTAAAATAATTTAGCCCCCATCGTGGCAATAATGCCAGTGAGGCGCAGAGAGTTACAGCGGATGAAAGAGAATGAGAAGGCATTAGTGAGGAGGAGAGAGAAACGGAGAATAAAGTGTTTAGGAAGACAGAAAATGGCGATTGACGTTTCATTTAAAATTATTAATGATTGAAGACGGCAAGGAAAAAAAATTGAGGAGAGTTCCAGAGATGAAACGTGTGTTTCTTTGAAGGCGTTTGAGTGAAGACGAAGAAAAGAAAATTGGAAGGAAGAAGAATAAATGTATGTCGACGAGGCATGACAGGGTCGGCGTCTTGAAATTTATTTTGTTACATTACGGTGAGGTCCCTAACAGATTACCGCTCTTATATTGGACTTACTTGGCCATACCCATTTTTTTTAGGTGTTAATAAAATTTGATTATTGCAGAAGCTGATCTCTTATCATAATTCCTTCCGTAAATATATGAATAATTAATCAGCCGTGAATAAACAAAATACTTATATTAGATAAAATTGTTCTATTGTGTTCTTTTTATGACACGTGATGAATAGTCAACTTCTCGCCTGTCACTTAGCTTACGATAAACTTTAAATCTCTTCTAGTAAGCATATGCAAATAGGTACAATCTCATTCAGCAATCCTAATCCAAAGAGAAAATGATATTCAGCTTCCTCTCTGAGACTGTAAATACCCTTAATTCAGAGGTTTATATTCGACATATAGAATGCGGTTTATATAGGGAAATATCAGATCATAATTCAATTAATGATAAATTATAAATCTATGGTGTCTCATAATGTGCCTTCTTGGCAAATACTTTTCTGAATGTTGATTATATAGATGTGAGCAAATGCTCAGTCCAAGTAAACACATTTTATGTGATGGTCCGTAATGTTGATTATATAGATGTGAGCAAATGCTCAGTCCAAGTAAACACATTTTATGTGATGGTCCGTAATGTTGATTATATAGATGTGAGCAAATGCTCAGTCCAAGTAAACACATTTTATGTGACAGTCCGTAATGTTGATTATATAGATGTGAGCAAATGCTCAGTCCAAGTAAACACATTTTATGTGATGGTCCGTAATGTTGATTATATAGATGTGAGCAAATGCTCAGTCCAAGTAAACACATTTTATGTGACAGTCCGTAATGTTGATTATATAGATGTGAGCAAATGCTCAGTCCAAGTAAACACATTTTATGTGACGGTCCGTAATGTTGATTATATAGATGTGAGCAAATGCTCAGTCCAAGTAAACACATTTTATGTGATGGTCCGTAATGTTGATTATATAGATGTGAGCAAATGCTCAGTCCAAGTAAACACATTTTATGTGATGGTCCGTAATGTTGATTATATAGATGTGAGCAAATGCTCAGTCCAAGTAAACACATTTTATGTGATGGTCCGTAATGTTGATTATATAGATGTGAGCAAATGCTCAGTCCAAGTAAACACATTTTACGTGACAGTCCGTAATGTTGATTATATAGATGTGAGCAAATGCTCAGTCCAAGTAAACACATTTTATGTGATGGTCCGTAATTTTGAATATATAGATGTGAGCAAATGTTCAGTCCAAGTAAACACATTTTATGTGACAGTCCGTAATGTTGATTATATAGATGTGAGCAAATGTTCAGTCCAAGTAAACACATTTTATGTGACAGTCCGTAATGTTGATTATATAGATGTGAGCAAATGCTCAGTCCAAGTAAACACATTTTATGTGATGGTCCGTAATTTTGAATATATAGATGTGAGCAAATGTTCAGTCCAAGTAAACACATTTTATGTGACAGTCCGTAATGTTGATTATATAGACGTGAGCAAATGCTCAGTCCAAGTAAACACATTTTATGTGACAGTCCGTAATGTTGATTATATAGATGTGAGCAAATGCTCAGTCCAAGTAAAACACATTTTATGATGGTCCGTAATGTTGATTATATAGATGTGAGCAAATGTTCTATTCAGGAATACATTTTATGTGATGGTCCGTAATTTGAATATATAGATGTGAGCAAATATTCAGTCCGTATGTCATATTTATGTATGTCCGTAATGTTGATTATATGATGTATAAACGTTCAGTCCAAGCAAATACATTTTATGTGAGTAGCCCGTAATGTTGATTATATAGATGTGAGCAAATGTTCAGTCCAAGCAAACCATATTTATGACAGTCCGTAATGTTGATTATATGATGGGGAGCAAATGTTCAGTCCAAGTAAACACATTTTATGATGGTCCGTAATTTTAACATATAGAGGAGTAAATGTTCAGTCCAAGTAAACACATTTTATGTGATGGTCCGTAATGTTGATTATATAGATGTGGAGCAAATGCTCAGTCCAATTAAACACATTTTATGTGATGGTCCGTAATGTTGATTATATAGATGAGCAAATGCTCAGTCCAAGTGTAAACACATTTTATGTGATGGTCCGTAATTTTGAATATATAGATGGAGCAATGTTCAGTCCAAGTAAACACATTTTATGTGATGGTCCGTAATGTTGATTATATAGATGTGAGCAAAATGCTCAGTCCAAGTAAACACATTTAGTATTGGCCCCGTAATGTTGATTATATAGATGGTTACAAAATGTTCAGTCCATGTAAAAGCACATTTTATGATGGTCCGTAATTTTGAATATATAGATGTGAGCAAATGTTCAGTCCAAGTGGAACACATTTTATGTGATGGTCCTTTAAATGTTGATTATGTAGATGTGAGCAAATGCTAGTCCAAGTAAACACATTTTATGTATTTGTCCGTAATTTTGAATATATAGATGAGCAAATGTTCAGTCCAAGCAAGCACATTTCAGGATGGTCCATTGTTGATTATAGATGTGAGCAAATGCTCACAGTCCAAGTAAACACATTTTATGGATGGTCCGTAATGTTGATTATATAGATGTGAGCAAATGTTCAGTCCAAGCAACACATTTTAAGTGATGGTCCACTTGAATATATATATGTGAGCAAATGTTCAGTCCAAATAAACACATTTTTGTAGATGGTCCGTACGTTTATTTATATAGATGTGAGCAAATGCTCAGGTCCATAAACAGATTTATGTGAGTTGTGTCCTAAAAATGTTTGATTATGTTAGTGATGTGAGCAAATGTCATGTCCAAGTGTACCATGCATTTGTGATGGTCCCTAATGTTGATTATATAGATGTGAGCAAATGTTCAGTTCAAGAAATACGTTTTATGTGATGGTCCGTAATGTTGATTATATAGATGTGAGCAAATGCTCAGTCCAAGTAAAACACATTTTATGACAGTCCGTAATGTTGATTATATAGATGTGAGCAAATGCTCAGTCCAAGTAAACACATTTTATGTGATGGCCCGTAATGTTGATTATATAGATGAGCAAATGCTCAGTCCAAGTAAACACATTTTATGTGACAGTCCGTAATGTTGATTATATAGATGTGAGCAAATGCTCAGTCCAAGCAACACATTTTGCGTGATGGTCCGTAATTTTTTAGCTGTAGATGGAGCAACGTTCAGTCCAACACATTTCATGTGATGGTCCGTAATTTTGAATATATAGATGTGAGCAAATGTTCAGTCCAAGTAAACACATTTTATGTGATGGTCCGTAATTTTGAATATATAGATGTGAGCAAATGCTCAGTCCAAGTAAACACATTTTATGCGATGGTCCGTAATGTTGATTATATAGATGTGAGCAAAGGCTCAGTCCAAGTAAACACATTTTATGTGATGGTCCGTAATTTTGAATATATAGATGTGAGCAAAATGTTCGGTCCAAGTAAACACATTTTATGTGACAGTCCGTAATGTTGATGAGATGTGAGCAAATGCGCCTAGTCCAAGTAAACACATTTTATGTGATGGTCCGTAATGTTGATTATATAGATGTGAGCAAATGCTCATTCAAGTAAACACATTTTATGTGATGGTCCGTACTTTGAATATATAGATGTGAGCAAATGTTCAGTCCAAGCAAACACATTTGCGATGGTCCGTAATGTTGATTATATAGATGTGAGCAAATGCTCATTCAAGTAAACACATTTTATGTGACAGTCCGTAATGTTGATTATATAGATGTGAGCAAATGTTCAGTCCAAGTAAACACATTTTATGTGATGGTCCGTAATTTTAGATATTGATGATGGAGCAATGTCCAGTCCAAGTAAACACATTTTATGATGGTCCAATGTTGATTTATATGATGTGAGCAATACCAGTCCAAGTAAACACATTTTATGTGATGGTCCGTAATGTTGATTATATAGATGTGAGCAAATGTCTTTCCATTCAAGTAAACATTTTGCGATGGTCCGTAATTTTGAATATATATGGAGCAAAATGTTCTGGGCCCAAGTAAACACATTTTATGTGATGGTCCGCAATGTTGATTATATAGATGTGAGCAAATGCTCAGTCCAAGGAAACACATTTTATGTGACAGTCCGTAATGTTGATTATATAGATGTGAGCAATGTCTATTCAAGTAAACACATTTTTATGATGGTCCGTAATTTTGAATATATAGATGTGAGCAAATGTTCAGTCCAAGTAAACACATTTTATGTGATGGTCCGTAATGTTGATTATATAGATGTGAGCAAATGCTCAGTCCAAGTAAACACATTTTATGTGACAGTCTGCAGCTGTTGATTATATAGATGCATAAATGCTCAGTCTGGCAAATACATTTATGACAGCCTCGTAATGCTGGATTATGTTAGGATGTGAGTAAATGTCTTAGTCCAAGTGTTGTCACATTTTGTGATGGTCCGTAATGTTGATTATATAGATGTGAGCAAATGCTCAGTCCAAGCAACACATTTTATGTGATGGCCCGTAATGTTGATTATATAGATGTGAGTTGCATTGCTCAGCCCAAGTAAACACATTTTATGTGATGGTCCGTAATTTCAATATATAGATGGAGCAAACGTTCAGTCCTGGCAAACACATTTTATGTGATAGTCCGTAATGTTGAATATATAGATGTGAGCAAATGTTTTGTCCGTAAACACATTTATGTGGACAGTCCGTAATGTTGATTATATAGATGTGAGCAAATGCTCAGTCTGCAAAAATTACATTTTATGTTGTCCCAATTTTGAATATATAGATGTGAGCAAATGCTCAGTCCAAGTAAACACATTTTATGCGATGGTCCGTAATAAGTTGATTATAGATGTGAGTAAAATGTTCTAATCCATAAACATTATTTTGTGATAGTCCGTAATGTTGGAATATATACATGTGAGCAAATGTTCAATTCACGTAAACACATTTTATGTGATAGACCATAATGTTGATTATTTTGATGTGAGCAAATGTTCAATCCAAGTAAATACATTGTATGTGATAGTACATAATGCTGACTATGTAGATGTGAACAAAGGTTCAATCCAAGTAAACACATCTTCTGTGATATCGACACCGACTTGGCAGCTCGGCTGCAGTCACTCTCTCACCAGCGTGACGTGGCTTCCCTGTGCCTCTTCTATAAATACTTTCACGGCTTCTGGTGCTCCCTAGATATGAATTTACACGAGCTACTAGATTAGCAAATAAGTATCACACTTTTACAGTGAAACCGATGAAATGTAACCGCAATTTCTACTCTAACTGCTTCTTTTCACGCACTTCCCACCTGTGGAATTCCCTTCCATATACTTGCTTCACTAACAGCTAGAATCTCCAGAAATTTATATGTAAGGTCAATAGACATCTTCTATCACACTAACTGGCATCCATTCTCACAAGCTCTTTTTTTATCTACTCCACCCGCATTTTCGCTATTCTCATCCGTCTATTACCCTGCTCCTGACATTTCCTGTAACTAACCCCTCTTTCTCATAACTTCCCCCTATGTGACCCCTGCGCAACAGTGGCATTAGGATGCCTTGCTTTGGGTGAGATGATTAAAAAAGTGAAAGATAGCCCGTTAATTTAAAGTCAAGTTACTTTTATACTAATACTAAACGTCATTTGCCTAAAACAAAAGATACATGTTTTGTTTTTCTTTATCAAGTGTGGGATAAAAATGATTTTCTCTACATTAAATTTTATCGATGAAAGTATAGTAAACAGTATTTCTAAAATTATTGTATCCGATTCAGTCAATTAAGTGTCATACGTCAAATAAATAGTTACTTGCCATACGCGATACACACTTGGGTGATTATGTCTAGAAGAGTTACGATGAACTCACCTATCTAGTATAGTAGACTCTCTCCCTCTTATTATAACTAACATTTTAGCGAGTAGTCATGAAGAAAATACGAGTCAGCGAACTGGCAATTCACTCTGCGTGACTACGTGATAATACAAATTTCCCACCAGTACGTCGAACCTAAGGGACAGACATTTGTACTGACATTCAATGCACAATCTTCAATGTTGTACTGCACAACATAAAGCAACATGCTTGACTGGGAAGAATATTTTCCCGCAGTAAGTTGCCATTAATAGAACCCAATCTATTTAACCCATAGCTGGAGAGAGAACAGTCAGATTAATACATGTCCAAAGGGTATTTACTCGTTAAGTGTAATACAAGGAATGTTAACTGGAATTCGAACTCGGGGCTGACGTCTCATTCCGAGCAGATATCCACGGTACCACAACGTACACTCAGCATAAATAGTTATAAATAAGTATTGACAAATTCTATCATTTTATACTCATTATATCAAATATTAAGAATATAGTAACTAGGGCCCGCAAATTGAAGGAGAGAGTTATCAATAATAATGTTCTGAATTAGAATCTACAGTTATCTCTCTTTGAACCTGTCTCTTATTTTTTTTTCATGTAGTTTTTGTCATATAAATTTTGGTGATATATGCTCGGGCGAGAATGTTTCTTCTCGACATGAGTGACTGGGCAGAATATTTTCCCGCAGTTGGTTGCAAGTCGAGGCTATGAAACCAAATTTGTCCTGTTATTTATGCTATGGCTGGAGGGAGAAGAGACAGATTAATAACTTTCCAAGGGAATTTTGTCCGGATGTGAATGCAAAGAATTCGACTGGAATTTGAACTCGGCTTTCTGATTTCTTGATTTTTGAACCGATATTCACCTCATCACAATGCACATTCAAAAACAAAAACTAAAATTATAGCTGAAAATGTAAAAACTATATCAGTGTTCGATGCCAGATTTATATGTCATTGGTACAAAAACTACGACAGATAGTAATTAGAGGGCTATAACTAATAAGTAAATTCATGTGTCTAAATGTTTTCTTTTTTTATCTAGTCAGTCAGTTAAGTGCCATACGTGATACACGCTTGGGCGATCATGTCTCGATGAGATATGACTGACTGGGCAGAAGGTTATCCCGCAGTAGGTTGCCATTGCTTTCTGCGGTAGACTGGTTGCTGACCAAGGCTATAGAACCCAATCTGTCCTGTTATTTAACCCATAACTGGAAGGAATAGACGGATTAATACCTTTCCCAAGGGTATTTGCGCGTAAGTGAATGCAATGAATTCGGATGGAATTCGAACTCGGCTCCCCGATTTCTCTTTCCGAGCCCATATCCTATGCACCACAACGCACATCTAGTACGATAGTTATATGGATCATTCAAAATGGTTAAGGAAAATATAATTAAAAGCAAGTATTTTAACTATATGCTTAATTATCTTTTGGAAAAGCCATATATCCTCATATCCTCATAAAATACGCATAATCTGAACTCTTACATACTTACACTCAGTAACTCTCTACTTTGGGTGTCATTTGAGCCTTGTATTTCATGAACATTTATTTTAACAAAAGTATATATCACAGAAAAAATTTCTCTTTGAGACTACACCTTATATCTAAACTTATTTATAAATGGAACTTTTTTCTGTGTATGTGTGTGTGTGTGTGTGTGTGTGTGTGTGTGTGTGTGTGTGTGTGTATGTCATTTACCTATAGATTCCGAAACGGCTGAACCGATTTTCTTGAAAATTTACACAGTCGCACTATAAGCGTCTGCGAGTGTTCTTAGCTTGGTTTTGTGTCGAGGTACTCCCGATAAATATCAAAAGTCGATAATCGAAAAAATCGGGTTATAGAAGGAGTGGACCGATTTTAATCAAATTTGATACACTCATAGACAAAGACATAAGAAACGATATTCACAAGTTTCAAGGTTGCAGTTCTTACAATCGAAAATCGATAATATATATATAAAAGGCAAGGTGTTTGTGTGTGTGTCTGTTTATCTGCCTGGATATATCGATACCAGGAAATCAAAATTTGACTTACATCCATTCATTTTTCTTTCAATCTACGGTTTAGCTTTAACTGGAAACAACTATTGTATTTTAGTCTTTCGTACCAACGTCCAAAGAGTCTGAGCTCCAGGACCATGGATTAGTTTTAAAGCTTTCGTTACACCCGAGCAACGCCGGGCTATACTGCTAATATTTAAATAATGGAGATTGTTCTCTGGCTGTATTTTCGGGCTAATATATTCGCTTATGTAAAGAGTTTGCTCTTCATTCGACCACAATATCCATATGTTAAATTAAGTTCATCTTACTAAGTGTTTCTAAAACCGGAATCTCTTGATAACGAAATGCTTTGATTTATTGGCTGAGTTTAACAGCAGTCTGATATCATTGCATTATTGAATAGCAAGCAAGTTAGTTTCAAAATCACTTCGTACAGTGAAAACAAATCTCTATCGATGACCCATATGAGTGGCCAGGGACCAATCTATGCTACGTTTAGTAAATAACTGTGCTATAAAAAAGAACCTATGATGTTCGATGCTAAATGAGTGTATTATAAGAGAACTAGGTTTTATACAGAGCTCTTCATCCAAAAATGGCAAAAGAACATCTTATATTTTATAATCTTATCAAATCGCGATACAACTTTTTACTATAGTATGTTTTTGACAAATAACATTACTCTAATGACTACAGCATTAACAATTTCTAAAGTATGTTACGTATAGCAGAAAACTGGCTACATTGACGACCTTTAGAAAAGAAACTGAAAATTTATGTGTACAAGTCCCACTGGATATTTTAGCCTGAAGCCGTAGCGTGGTGGTTAATGTTTATTAATTCAGCCTTGTGTCACATATTACCAAACTCCCTACAACTTACAAGTTTTATCCAGAGTTATCAGAAGATTATTCTCATCAAAATGTTATTGGCAGCAGAAGGCTGTAGATTGTTTGGGATTATGGAGAATAACGGAAGAATAAAAATATGCATTTGCATTTTAAAAAAGAAATTTATTAAATAACAAGAATTGGCAAAAATTAATGTTCATTGAGAAAGTTAAGGGTATCAAGAGTTGTAGAAAATGTTCGTAGTAGTAATTTGTTGGAAAGAGTTCATGTGTACGTTTGTTTGGTAAGAATGTCTTTGGGTGGAGAAGAAGAAGTAAAAGGAATCAGCACACGAGAAAGAAGGAGAAAGAAAACGATGTGGAACAGGACTTTACTTCTGGGTCGTGGTTGAAGTTTCTTCCGTTACATTTTAATGTATCAGTCTCGCTGCTCCCATCTCTGACTGACCGAAGTCATTTATAGTCATCTGAATCTCTAAGTTCTTTTTGGTCTTGCAAATCACTTCCATTCGTTAGAAAATAAATTTAATATCTACTCAAGAATTCCGGTTTCGACTTTTTCTGTAAGCGCATGGTCAAACCTATTTCTATTTAGCAAAACCAGAATTTCACGCGTCATTGTGAATCTTTATAAAAGTGAAGAAAAAGGTTGATTTTAATTCTTAATTTCCTATCCCACAGGCCAATGCTGCGCAAGCACTAATTTGCTATCCTAAATAAATATATAAAAGCTAAAGGTCGCCATTTCAAACGGCTCTTGTGATTGTAGAGTTCAAATATAGCTTGTATTAATCTCGGATGAACGTTGTGGTGCAATGGATATCCGCTCAGAAGGAGAAATCAGAAAGCCGATTTCGAATTGCAGTTCAATTCTTTGCATTCATTCACTATTCTTAGTGAAAGGTATTAATTCGCCTCTTCACCCTCTAAATGGCCGAACAAATTGAGTTATATATCCTTAGTTTGCAACCAGTATACCGCAGAAATAATCGCCACTTACAGCAGGAAAATATTCTGCGATGTGGTCTCGAAACATGATCACCCAAGCGTGTATCACATATCGTACTTAACTGACTCTTGTAATGTCTGAATGAATTTGGTATTACAGTACAAACTTTTATAATTTTTTTTTTTAGTTCGATTTCTGGGATTCGAAGCATTCACTTTAGAAAGTAGATAATAGCAAAATCTACTGCTAAGAAGGTTGGGTCACTATGTCGATCCAGGATGTTTTTTCCACCTGCATCCATCCTGCATATATATAAGTCAACCATCCGTCCGTGCATGGAGTACTGCTGCCATTTATGGTCAGGTGCCCCTGCCGTTCTCCTCAGTGTTCTTGACAAGCTCCAAAGGAGAGTCTGTAATGTGATAGGTACTGATCTGGCGACTCGACTGCAGCCACTTCCCCAAATACTTTCATCGCTTCTGCTCGGATGAGCTTAAGTCACTGATGCCTCCTCAACAGGTGTTTACTCGTGCAACCAGACTGGCAACTGGGTCCCACACATTCACAGTCAGGTTAGCCAAATGCAGACGACAATTCTACTCCTGCAGCTTCTTCTCTCGCACTTCCCGCCTGTGGAACTCGCTCCCGTATTCTTGCTTTCCTGACGGCTACAACCTCCAGAAATTTAAATGCAAAGTCAACACTCATCTACTAACCACTGGAATCTAGCTCTCTCCCCACCCCTGTATAACCTTCTCTTTCTCTCCACCTATGTATCTGTCATCGCACCTGCTTTCTATTGTTCCTTTCTAACTAGTTTGTACTCCTCACTCTTTTCTAATTAATCTTTTTACATTTATGTAACCCCCTGCACATCAGTGGCGTTTCCGGCTTGCTCGGGGTGAAATGATTAAAAAAAAAATAATAATAATTTAAAATTTAAAAAAAGATGCGTGCTCATTGTGTTCTTAGATTGACTTTTTTTGAGCAGAAAGACTTTTTATAATTCAAATTGGCAATGGATATAAGGTTAAGTAACTGGCAGTTTCAAGAAAAGTAGTAAACTGTAAGAAGACATTATACATGGTTGTTACGAAAAAGATGAGCCCAAAATCCAAATTACCCATCGAAAATACCAAACTTAAACAAGTATCAAAAATTTAAATATCTGGGAAATGTTCTAACCGGTGACAGAAAAGGGGAAAACAAAAGGCTCATTCGGATAGCAAAAGATACATTCGAAAAGAGAGAGAGAGAGAGACTATCCGACTTATGGAAAGTAAAGTTGTAGTTTTTTTTTTTAAATCTAAACATGAAACGACAGAAAAGAAAAAAAAACGTCACGATACTACAAAAGATACATTCGAAAAGTTACGCATGGTATTATAGAAATGTAAAAATATGTAGAATTATAGAAAAGAGTACTGAACTAATACGCTCTATCAGTCTTTCTATATGACAGTTAAAGCTGAACAATTTCCGCACAGATGAATAAGAGACTTTAAGCAACAGAAATGCTACAGAAGGATGTTGAGCATACTATGGCCCGAACATATGAGCAACAAAAAGGTTTAAAGGAAAATGGAAACAAAAAGGAAACTAATACTTAACATCAGGAAAAGACAGTTTGAAGTTTCTGGGGTAAGGAAGTAGAGATTAAAATATACGACATTCTTCTTCTTCTTTTTCTATGTGCCCTGTCCCTTCAAGGCGTAGGCGATCATGGCTTGCCACGTCTCCCTATCCCTGGTGGTATATAACACGCTTTCTCCTGCTACACCATGAAACCCTCTTTCCATCATCCACCTGATTAGGTCCTTCAAATATGCTGCTTTACCCTGTTTCTTTTTCCCCTCTATCTGGCCTGTTAGTATCATGTTCTCCAAGCTTTCTTTTCCCATTGCATGTCCCAGAAACTTCAGCTGTCTCTTACTGATGCTCAGTATTAATTTCCTTTTCGTTTCCAAAACATCATCATTGCTCACATACTCGATCCATGATATTCGCAGCACCCTTCTGTAGAACCGCATTTTAGTTGCTTCAAGTTTTTCCTTCATCTTTGATGATATTGTCCAGCATTCTCTGCCGTATTGAAGAACTGACAACACATAGTAATCCAGTACTCTCTTCTTTGTTTCTAGCGAAATCATCCTATTTCTTAATACTTTACTCAACTTTTGAAATGCTTCGTTCGTCATGCCAATTCGCCTTCGGATCTCTGTGTCGCACTTTCCGTCTTCTGTTTTAACACTTCCTTGGTATTTAGATTTTCGTACCTGTTTGATTTTAGTATCCCCAACTAGTATTTGGTATATTGGGCTGCCCCTTTTACTGATGACCATGCATTCGGTTTTCTTGCAGTTTATTTCTAGTCCTTTCTTGTTAATTTCTTCAGCTACCTTCTATAGGAGATCTTGTAATTTCCTTTCTGTATCTGCGATTAGCACTGTATCATCTGCGTACCTTAGATTATTTAAATTGTAGCCACCAATGACGAACCTAGGCATAACTTCTAGGGTCCTCAAAATATTCTGGCAGTACAAGTTGAACAGATCCGGTGAAAAGACACATCCTTGTCTTACGCCCCTTTCTATCTTTGTATATCTGCTGAATTCGTTACCTGTCCGTATACTAAACAAATTAATAGCCAAGGAGACAGAAGAAAACAATGCTTAACATATTTAATGAGCTTGAGAAAGTTGATGGCGAAAGAGGGTTAAACAGAAATAATGAAAAGAAAATGTTTATTAAGAGCTATAATGACAACAATTGCCATGATCGTTTAGGTTCCGAGGGGTATCGGCGCATGAAGAAGTCAGTTGAAGACTTTATATGCTATCTTCCCCTGTTTCTTTCATTATTCTTTAATCAGTTATCTGGTATAATCTTTCAAGGTCCTGTGTATGACGGTAAACTGCATCCGCAGCAAGTCCTCTGATTGGGAGGTTGTGAGGAGCATGGAACCACCTCTTAATTGTTGTCGTTCTCAGCTCCACTCTGTCCGAAGTGGAAGCACTAGTTTGGGTCCCAGCTATCGGCAAATAGTTAACCCCCAAATTGGGGTCAAAACATTATGAAAGTACAAAAATACACTTTTATAAAAATATTTACATAAAAATAGAAAAATATACATGCTTGAAGGAAAAATATTACCAACAATATATTCTGAAGAAAAAATTATTGCCATAACACATTTTTGTAAGAAAAAAATTATTGTCAGCAAAACATTTTTGAATACAAAACTAGAAGACATGTTCAGTATTTTAAAATAAAAAAGAATAAAATCTAAAATCTTTTCCTTAACTTTCTCACTATAACAGAGCATTAAAAAAATGACACCTTAAAACACCATCTTTTTGGCATTAAATAACCAATCGAAATTGATATGCTGTTAAACAAAACTTAAACTCAATAACCTTCCAAGCATTTTCAGATTCTGATGCATACAGATTTTGTATGTAAACACTAACATTTTCTATGCTTTTTGTTTGTTTGTGCGAATTCCGTCAATATGGTTTTGGGCATTGTTGCAACGACAAGTCTGGCAAAACATAACACACGTCTACAAAGTCCGTCATTATAGTATTCATTACTCAGCTACCAACTGGCTAGTTTTTACGACCAGAAAAGACAAACTTTATATCCAGTTACCGAGTAAGTGCTGTCTGGGTAATCTTTGACCAGTGGCCCGAACATCCGCGCTCGGATTCCCCACTTTAAAAAGCGATGTTGTGTCGCTTCTCACTACAATAGGAAAGCAGGATAAATAAAAAAACACGACTAGACAAGTCACTGCAATAGTTTTATCTTCTTATCTTTACCTATAAATAATTACCCAGGACTAATAATCATGCATTGGTCAGTTCATTCATAATAGTAAGGACAGTAATTGGGTCTTACCAAAACAGTCATTTTATTAGGTTTGCGTGAATGTAATAGATATCTAATTGATTTTCATACTATTGACTGACAAGGATGCATTAATTTTCAACATTTTCTGTTTAATTGTTTCTTGTCCTCTTAGATAACATCGAGGATTAAATTAAAAATATTTATGGCATTCGAAAAGAAATACTAATCTATTTCGGTAATTGTAATTTTTTATCGGTTTAAACTGAGAAAAAAGAAAAGGTAGAATTTATAAAATATTTTGTTAAGACAATAATTTCTGGAAAATAGATTTATCATGTCCAGTACCTATTATCGCACTTTCCAGTATTGATGGGGATTTTCTTCCTAATTTTTTTATTTGATGTAAGTTCATATCTTGATTTTGTCATTTTTTCTGCGAATTACATGTGCTATTACTGCTCTTAGTAACCATCAATTTATGTCATTTCTGTTAGTTGGTACAGTTTCTTTTAATCGTTCCACCACAGGTAAGGCGGTACCGCCAGTGATGCGCAGGAGGTGACACAAGAGAGTTAAAGTTTTAAGCAGAAGAAGAGTTTTGACAAAGACAAACCAGCTACAGGGGGTGAAAGAGAAAGGGCAAGAGAAGGATGTGAACACAGGAGTGAAGACAGCTGCGAAGGCAGGGAGAAAGAAAAAGAACAAGATACTTAGGGTGATGTAGAAAACACTGGAGTCAAGTGGATAAGAGATGGGAATTGACATTGCATTCTTGGAGATTGTAGCCGTTAGGAAAGCAAGTACATGGAAGGGAGTTCCACAGGCGAGAAGTGTGAGAAAAGAAGATGGCGGTGTAGAATTGTCGCCTGCATTTGTTTGTTCTAACTGTAAATGTTTGGGACCTTGTTACCAATCTGGTTTCTCGAGTAAATTCTTGTTGAGGAGGCATCAGTTACCTAAGTTCGTCAAACTAGAAGCCATGAAAATATTTATAGAAGAGACAGAGAGAATTTGCGATTATGTAGCGCCGGTTCATAATATTTAAAGAAGGATGGGCTTTGACAATAGCCACAGTTTTTACTCGCTCAGAGCCATTTTACCAGTGATCTTAGAAAATAGTTGTATACAACTAACAGTATAGATATTTCTGAATGAGTTTGGCACGGCATGACATCTATGTGAACGTCTCGACGTGCTGAGGCTATTCATGTACATGAATCGAGTTTTCAGATTAATGTTTTCGTTTGGTAGCAATTTGCGGTGTTGGGGGAAAACTACTTCTAGTGCATTTTTTTATTTGTACCAATTTTTTTCTTCTATATCAAATTTGATATATCTGATCCATACGCCTGCGCATTTAATTGCTTAGTATATATCTAAACCTATTTATAACTCACTACCTTGGGTGTCATTTCAGCCTTGTATTTCATGAACATTTATTTAAACAAAAGTATATATCGCACTATAAATTTCTCTTTGAGACTACACCTTATATCTAAACTTATTTATAAATGGAACTTTGTCTGTTTGTGTGTGTGTATGTGTGTGTGTTTCTGTGTGTGTCCGTTACCTTTATATTCTGAAACAGCTGAACTGATTTTCTCGAAAATTTACACAGTTGTATTATAAGCGCCTGCGAGTGTTCTTAGCTAGGTTTTATGTCGAGGTACCCCCGATAAATATCGAAAATCGATAATCGAAAAAATCGGGTGATAGAAGGAGTGGTCCAATTTAAATCAAATTTGATACACTCATAGACAAAGACATAAGAAACGATATTCAGAAGTTTCAAGGTTGCAGTTCTTACATTAGTGCAGAAAATCGAGATAGATAGATAGATAAAAGGCAAGATGTTTGTGTGTGTGTCTGTTTATCTGCCTGTATGTCTGTATTTTTTTCAGCCCTTTTATTTTAGTTTTTGCTTCGGGTTTGGCTCTAAGTAGGTATAACTGTAGTTCTTAGTCTCAGCCATGATACCATTTACTCAGAGGACTTATTTAGCCTTCAAAATTCAGTTTACGACGAAAAAAAATGTATTTGGTATCGATACCAGGAAATCAAAATTTGACTTACATCCATTCATTTTTCTTTCAGTCTACGGTTTCACTTTAACTGGAAACAACTTTTGATTTTTAGTCTTTCGTGCCAACGTCCAAAGAGTCTGAGCTCCAGGACCATAGATTAGTTTTAAAGCTTTCATTACACCCGGATAACGTCGGGCTATACTGCTAGTACGTATATATACGTATATATAATTCCGAAGCCTTATGGGGATTTTCTAAGGGGAGCTTATAATTGACGCAAGGCTGAAAGAATAGAACACTCAGTGAAGATTGAACTCACCCAGTCAATCAGTTAAGTACCCTACGTGATACATGATTGGGCGATCATGTCTCGAAGAGTCATAACTGACTGGGCAGAAGATTATTCTGCCATTACTTTCTGCGGTAGACTGGTTGCCAGCCCAGGCTATAAAAGTTAATCTATTTAACTCATAATTGGAGGAAAGAGACGGATTAATACCTTTCACAAGGGAATTTGTGCAAGGAATTCAACTGGAGTTCGAAGTCGGCTCCCCGATTTGTCGTTGCGAGTCGATATTCACTGCACCACAAATTGAACTCGCTACTCAGTCGTAAGAGAAACAAAATTGCCAACCAAAACGACTAGTCAAGGTGCCCCTTTAGTTTTCTAAGTGTAGTGTAGATGTAGCTTAATCCTTAAAATATGGGTCAGTGAGGATAGAACCCATTACTTGATCTAGAGAGACAAACTAACTTGCTAATTATTACATCACATTGAAGTGTCTCTTCCTGGATATTTCATGCTGGATTAAGAGTAGGTGCAATCATTGCTTTCATTTCGATTCCAGATCATAATTCGTGAAGTGACGTTTACTTCTTTATTTTCTTGCACGAGTGTGGTTCGCGTCTCCTTAAGAAATCTAAAGAAATTTGAAAGTCATTAAAAATATTGCTCGGCGAAACGCAAAATCTTATTTTTAGATGATCAAAAAAGCTAATTTTGATTACGAGGAGATATATTAATAATTCCAGCAATAATTTCTCTTGATCACTTAATGGCAGCTGGAAATGCCAAATGAATGAAGAGATAATTACTTCTAACAACTTTAATTACTTGAACGCCTATTAACAATCTACGTTTAATAAGTGTAATCTCGACGTTGTAAATATGTAAATTGCAGGAAAGAAATTTAGTTCCGAGTTCAAAGTTTCGTAACCTATTTCTGGAGACAATTGATTTAACGAACCAGACATTTGGAAACGATACGATAAATTTTCCAACAAATATCAGCAAAAAGAAAAGTAAAAACTATAGAAAGGTAAATTATGGGTGTTAAAATGGCGTCGAGGCACTGAGAATTGACTTTACGCATGCGTTAATCAAATAAACCCTACGAAACAATAACATATACGTGAAAAAATGAAAATAAAGTGAAAATTTAAAAAGAAATCATCTGTAAAATAGAAAACGAACAGTAGAAACGAAATTTATCTTTCAAGATAATCCATTTTGCATATCTTGTTCATTTTTGACTTAGTGGCGAACAGGAAAAAAATAGCGTATTTCAAAGGGAAAATGAAATTTTATGAAACCAAATTTGTATCCTAGGAGACAGGAATTTTTTAAAATTCCTTCCTTGAGTACTTATCACACACAGACAAACATACACACACACGCACACACACACACACATATATATATATATATATCGCAATGTTAATATTAGTTGTGTACCTAAAAAGAAACATTTGGTATACATTGACAGAACAGCCGGTACTGCTTTCATTTGGCTGAAATATCTAAACTCTTTCTCTTAGAATATATTTTCTGAAAAATAGTTTCTTCAAGCTTAGTAACAGTTATATCTCTTTCCAGCATCGTGTCTACCTTCTTAACTTTCGTTTTATTTTAGTTTGCAATTTCAAAATTTTGATTAATTGTTTTCTCCTAGTCTCCCCTCTCGCTCTCTCTCCCAGTCTCCCTTCTCGGTCTCTCTTCATCTGTTTGCTTCCCCCACTCTCTCTCTCTGTCTCTCTCTCTTTCTCTTTCTCTCTCTCTCTCTCTCTCTCTCTCTCTATATATATATATATATATATATATATATATATTATGGCCCATAAGTCATTTTACAGTTTGAAAATGAAACAACGGTTTCTTAATGAGTGTATTTCATTAATTCTTTTTTAATTACACAATTTAGAGTGTGGAAATTTGTTCTGACTTAATTACGAAAGATAATGTCTCTTAAGTAGCCTCCATTCTCGGCTTCTCAATGTCGAGCTCTTTCTAAGCTATTCTCCATGACAGTTCTTAACATCAGAGGTTGTAGGAAAAGAATTTCCTGTCGTATGTTTGCCTTAAGTTCTTGGATGGTTCGAGGCTTATTTGCGTCTTTAAGATGTTCCCAAAGCCAAAAGTCTGGCGCTGTCAAATCAGGTGAACGTGGAGGCCATTCAAAATCGGAATTTCGAGAGATTTTTTGATCCTGAAACATCCGAGTTAACAACTGCATTGTGGCTCTATCTGTATGTGCAGTTGCTCCATCTTGTTGCCATTAATACCCTGGCATGTTTGCTAACTGAGGTTCAACAAAATTCACTAGCATATCTCTATATCTCTCAGCAGTTACAGTCACAGCATTTTCATTCGCATCTTCAATAAAGAAAGGCCCAATTACCCTTTCTGAGGTTACTCCACACCATACTGTGACATTTACTAGGTGTATTGGTTGTAAAGATTGCACTGATTGAACCTTGTAGGGATACATGTGCAAGTCTCTTTGAATGCGCTGCAGAGAACTCCGTGAAATGCCACAGTTCTTGAGAACGCCTTCGAGTGGATGTGGTTGGGTTCTCTTCAATGCTACGCCTCACATCTTCAGTATTTTCAGGTGTACGTACTGAGAGATCTCGTCCACATCTAGACCTAGCATTTACAGAGCCCTTCTCTTGAAAACGCATCACTAAATTCATTATTGCAGGCCTACTAGGAGGAGGTCGAACATTGAAATGGCGCATATAAGATCTTTGCGTTGCAAAAATTGACCGTCTATTTTCAAAGTAAAATTCAATTATCTTCACTCGTTGTTTTCTTGTAAACTTATCCATACCAAAAATGTCCAAAGATTTTATTTAATAATTCTGAAAAAAGAATTTAAAAAATATTAATAGAAAAAAGTTATTTAATTTTAAAAATGTAAAGTGACTTATGGGCCAACCTGTATATATAGGAACGAGGGATGAATTGTTGTCTAAATTTCGAAAAAATGAAAATAATGCTGACATTTAATTTTAACAGAAATTACACAAAAAAAATTATTCATTTTACTAGAATTACACAAAAATTTATGAATGTAGAGTCATGGGTGTGTTATGTTCCGAACATGTTGTTGCAGATATTTGGTGAAAATACACAGATAATAGCATCATCCAAACGCAAAAAAAGGATAACAATAATCTAGTCGTCGTTTATCAAAAAATGATCGAACGCTTAATAATATCAATTATAAACACGGTAACAATGTGTTTACCATATTCGGAATATAACACATATGGCTCTACATACATAAACTCTATACATATTCAATTACACGTAAAATAAAACTCACCCTTGATGTTAGCTAAATTTATAGCTGAAAGCGCTAGGAAACGTAAAACATTTTGGAAATTCCTATATCATTTGTGGTTTTAAAAGAAAGAAATCATAAGAACATAGAAAAAACATTTAAAAAAACTTAACGATAATACCTTGTCTTTTATTTTAAACAAAACCTATATAAAGAGAAATTGCTGCATATATATATATATATATATATATATATATATATATATATACGTGATTATAATTATACTCGTTTCGAAAACCTTCCTCGAAGACGAATGAAACGAATGAAAATATTTGTGCAGTGATATTTATATTTTTGTGTAGTGATATTATGCTATTAAAAATATATCACCTGAAGAAGAACAGTATTGTTATGAGATATGAATTTTTTTTTTGTGTGTATTGCTATTATGCTAATATAAACCATTGTAATAACAATATTACAATACATATATATATATATATATATATATATATATATATATATATATATATATATATTACTTCACAAAAATTAATTTATTAACAGTCTCAAGAGCTCTTTTGTCCAACATCTAATCAGGAGAAAATCGTTGGCATCATAAATCAAACGAAAAAGAAATCAACGGAAAGAAAGTGTAAAAAAAGTGGGTGAACGCTAAAATACATATGCATATAAATAAAATATTTATAACGAGGGGAGGAGAAATCGAGTGTAAATAAAAAAATATATTTATAACGAGGGGAGGAGAAATCGAGTGTAAATAAAAATATATATTTATAACGAGGGGAGGAGAAATCGAGTGTAAATAAAAATATATATTTATAACGAGGGGAGGAGAAATCGAGTGTAAATAAAAATATATATTTATAAGTATATTTATGTTAGCGTTCCCCCTTATATTGGTCTTCATTTTCGTTGTTGTTTTTCGGTTTGATGTGTTGTTCCAACAATTTTCTCCTGATGATATGTTGGACTAAAGAGCTCTTGAGACTCTTAATAAAGTCCTTGTTTTTAAAGTAGTGTACAAATTTTGTGCCTCCAAACATTTGTTGATATATATATATATATATATATATATATATATATATATATATATAATGGTTTTTAAAAACATAATAGCACTACAACAAAAGTTTTCCTGTTTCGGAACAATATTGTTCTTCTTCAGGCGATATGTTTTTAAAAGCATAATATCACTACACAAAAAAATTCATGTTTCATAACAATATTGTTCTTCCGGTGATATGTTTTTGAAAATATCACCTGAAGAACAGTATTGTTCTGAAAAAACAAAATTATGTGCAGTGATATTACGCATTTATAAAACATTGTAATAACAAAATTACTATATTAAGCTCTACTCTGTATCGAGCACTTTTTATGAATGTAAATGCTTGAACAGTACGTTTTAATGTTTGTGTTCTTTCAGTTTCTGATATATATATATATATATATATATATATATATATATATATATTCAGTAAGATGTCTGTTCTGTCCTGGTCCGAATTCAGTCGCTTGAAAGTACTTTATTTATTGCCATTTAATTTCTTGAAGCATTTGCTCTTTTAAATGGTTCGTACCATAATTATACCCTTTTTTAAGATGTGCACACGCATATATATGCATATACAGTAAGAGAGAGAAGGAAGGAGAGAAAGTCAGTTAGAAGCCATATGTGATACACGTTTGGGCGATTATGTCTCTAAAGTGACATGACTGACTGGGTAGAAGATTTTTCTGAAGTAAGTTGCCATTAGTTTCTGCGGTAGACTGGTTGCCAACAAAGGCTATAGGCCCAAAACTGTCCTGCCATTTAACCCATAGCTTGAGAAAGAAGCGACGGATTCACACCTTTCCCAATGGTATTTGTGCGTATGTGAATGCAACAGATTTAACTCGAATTAGAACTCGGCTATCCGATTTCTCCTTCCGAGCCGATATCCACTGCACCACAACGCAAATCCCCGTAAGAGAAAGAAAGAGAGAAAAAGTGGGTGATAGTCTTGTAATCATTATAGCATAATTCCTATTTATAATGGTATTCCTTCCCAGTTCTGTATCTGTATTTTACAACTCACAGGACATTGTTAGTTGTGGTGTCTACCGAATTTATCGAAAAGATTTACGCTTAGTACATAATTGAATCTGCCTTGCGATGCCGGTTTTCTACTTCAACGAATTCCGACTTTCGTTTTACGGTTAAAAAGTCTCAAACTTTAGGCCATCGACGCGTCGCGGTAAATTGAGGCGGAGGCGATAGCGGCGTTGATGTCCTCGCTTTGAACCTTTGACGGTCTGCGAAATATGGTGAGACGTACAAGACGATGCCACTAGCTGTTCGACATCCCAGCATCCACCGTTCGGTGGCGAGGTAGCGCGCGAGCAACGGAATACAACCTGCTTAATTATTATTATTTTTAATCATATCACCCCCGAGCAAGGCAGTAACGCCACTGATGTGCAGTGGTCTACGTAAGAGTGAAGAGATTGGAAAAGAGAAAACCGAAAACCACATCCTAAACCGGGAACAAGGGATGAGCCTCTTCACCTGTTCAATAGACGTGGATGGAGTGTGAAACTAGCGATAGTTTAGTCTGTCTAATCCTATTCACAACAGAATTTCGTTTATTTATATCGATATCTGCGTTGTGGTGCAGTGAATACCGGCTCTGAACGAGAAATCGGGGAGCCGAGTTCAATTTCCATTTTAATTCCCTGCGTTCACTTACACGCAAAACCCCCTGGGAATAGTATTAATCCGTCTCTTCCCTCCAGTTATGGGTTAAATAACAGAACAGATTGAGTTCTATATTCTATATGTTCATTGAACAAAACTCAAACTATAAAAAATTCTCAAACTATATAGTTTAAAAATGGTTTAATGTTCGATCAATATCTCAATTCATTACTTATCCTGCTGCTTAATTATCTATTCACAACAGAATTACGTTTATTTATATCTGTATAGCTATGCTCGTTGTGGTGCAGTAGATATCGGCTCTGAACGAGAAATTGGGGAGCCGAGTTCGAATTCCAGTTGAATTCTCTGCGTTCACTTACGCGTAAACACCCTTTGGAAAGTTATTATTTCATCTCTTACCATTAGTTATGGGTTAAATAACAGGACAGGTTGGGTTCTATAACCTTGGTTGGCAACCAGTCTACTGCAGAAAGTAATGGCAACCTACTGCAGGATAATCTTCAGCCATGTTTCTTTCGAAATGCATGGTCATTAGTAAAAACAGCAACCCAATATGCCAAATGCCGGTTGAAGATACTAGAATCAAGCAGGTATAACAATTTAAATACCTGGGAAGTGTTATAACAGAAGACAGAAAGTGTGACACAGAGATACGAAAGCGAATTGGCATGGAAAAGGAAGCATTCCAGAAGTTGAGTAAGGTATTACGAAACACGACAATTTCGCTAGAAACATGGAAGAGAGTACTGGATTGCTAACTGCTGTCCGCTTTCAATATGGCAGTGAATGCTGGACAATACCATCAAAGACCAAGGAAAGACTTGAAGCAACTGAAATATGGTTCTACAGAAGGATGCTGCGAATGTTATGGATCGAGCATGTGAGCAATGATGAGGTCTTAGAAATGATGGAAACAAAAAGGACATTAATACTGAGCATCAGGAAGAGACAGCTGAAATTTCTGGGACATGCAATGAGGAAAGAGGGCTTGGAGAATCTGATACTAACAAGCCAGATAGAAGGAAAAGGAGACAGGGGAAAGCAACGGATAACATATTTGAAGGTTCTAATCAGGTGGATGATGGAGTGATGGTTGCATGGTTTAACAGGAGAAGGCAAGCTCAGAGCCACCGGGCATAGGGAGACGTGGAAGGCCACGATCGCCTACGGGTCACTGTTTATTATCGGGTTGTCTATGAATAATCCGTATGTATTAAAAGCAAACATTATTCCAATAGGGGATAATCGGAATCGCACTGAAACATAACATAATATTCTGAGTAGGTGAACTAACCACACATAAACACATGCATTTTAAGCTAATCTCACGTTCGACCACACTTACTTCATTCTTTATATCCGATTCGACCAAGTTAATATTAATAATTCAGTAATTCACCCATTTTTTTTAATCATTTCACCCCGAGCAAGGCGGAAAGGCCACTGATGTGCAGGGGGCTACATAAATATAAAAAGATTAATTAGAAAAGAGTGAGGAGTACTAACTAGTTAGAAAGGAACAATAGAAAGCTGAGAAAGCAGGTGCGATGAGAGATACATAGGTGGAGAGAAAGGGAGGGTTATACAGGGGTGGGGAGAGAGCTAGAGTCCAGTGGTTAGTAGATGAGTATTGACTTTGAATTTGAATTTCTGGAGGTTGTAGCCGTCAGGAAAGCAAGAATATGGGAGTGAGTTCTACAGGCGGGAAGTGCGAGAGAAGAAGCTGCAGGAGTAGAATTGTCGTCTGCATTTGCCTAACCTGACTGTGAATGGGTGGGACCTAGTTGCCAGTCTGGTTGCACGAGTAAACACCTGTTGAGGAGGCATCAGTGCCCTTGCCTTATATAGGGTCTCCGTCCTTTTTCGGCAGCTTTCCTAAATACACCATCTCAATAAATCGACCAGCCTCCTGTGCTGGGAAAAGGTTAATAGGCATAGATAGTCATGGCTATTGTCCAACTCGATTTATTGAACAACTTTTAAAATTATCCCATGTTTCCGGTTTAGAATATGGTTTACCGGTTCTTTCTTCCAAAGCCATAATTATTTAGCTGTCTTTAACTTTTCGGTGATCTGACTTTTCCTGTGACTTTGTATTGTGAGAGTAGCGAGTTGGCAGTTTTCTGGTTGATGCAGATGACTAGTGGTAGCACTTGGAAAAGCAAATCTGATCAACAGCCGCATAATATCCGATTATGGTTAGTGCAATATCGCCCATGGGTAGGCAACGCTGTATGCATTTCCGGTGGGCAACACTGAGGCTACATTAAGCTTTAGTCTTAGCCACGTTCTGGACAGTCTGTATTGCCACTGAGGATAGATAATTATTTGTTATATTTTATTCTGATACAGTTAAAATAAATACGGGAACGCCAGTAAACAAAAAATCAACTGACCCTTTTTTCTTTTATTTTTTTAATCATTTCACCCCGAGCAAGGCAGAAATGCCACTGATGAGCGGGGTGGGGGCTACATAACTGTAGAAAGATTAATTAGAAAAGAGTCAGGAGTACAAACTAGTTAGAAAGGAGCAATATAAAACTGAGAATGCAGGTGCGATGACAGATACATAGTTGGAGAGAAAGGGGAGTATATACGGAGGTGGGGAGAGAGCTAGAGTCCAGTGGTTAATAGATGAAGGCGGGAAGTGCGAGAGAAGAAGCTGCAGGAGTAGAATTGTCGTCTGCATTTGGCTAACCTAACTGTGAATGAGTGGGACCCAGCTGCCAGTCTGGTTGCACAAGTAAACACCTGTTGAGGAGGCACCAGTGACTTAAGTTCGTCCGAGCAGAAGTCATGAAAGTATTTATAGAACAGACAAAGGGAGGCCACATTTCGACGGTGGGGAAGTGGCTACAGTCGAGGCGCGAGATCAGTACCTATCACATTATAGACGCTCCTTTGGAGCCTGTCGAGAACACTGAGGAGAACGGCAGGGGCGCCTGACCATAAATGGCAGCAGTACTCCGTGCACGGACTGATGGTTGACTTGTATATATGCAGGATGGATTCAGGCGGAAAAAACATCCCAGTGACCCAAACTTCTTAGCAGTAGATTTAGCTATGGATTCAATATAGTGGTTCCATTTGAGGTCTGAGGAGAGGGTAAGGCCGAGGAGGCGTAGTACATTGCTCTCAAGGAGAATCGAGAATCTACAATGCAGAATATTTGCTCTTGAAATTGTTTCCAGATATCACCAAATTTCGCGAAACTAAGTAAATTTATTCTATTGCTTATAAATAATCTGTTCCAGGTTATCTTCCTCTTCGATGAAAAAAGTCCTAGCATAGATATAGCCTTGTTTTTTATCCGGAAAAGTTGTCGAATGGTAAGGGAATTTTCTCTCGAGCTGCCAGATAATTATTTCATGTACTTTCGACTTTTGTTATTGCACTCTGTTAACTGTTTTTCCTATATCGTTCTTTTTTTCTCAAAACTCCAATATCTTAGACGAAGTATATGATAGCATAGAAATTCTCTCTCCTCTCTCTCTCTCTCTCTCTCTCTCTCTTTCTCTCCCTTCATTCATCTGCAAACATTGTTGTGTTTCATCATGAAAATTGACTAAAGCAGTCTAATGTTACTGTGATTTCTGGTATTCAGACTTTCATTCATTTTTCAGTTGCTCAGTCTCTTAGTCAAATACTTGATTCCCGTACTCGCTTCCCAAATAATTCTTATCAACATGCTTTCTTGCTTCATTTGTTCTTCACCTTATCACCTAGCATTTGACATTCCTCACGACTCCGTCCTCGTGGCAATTCGGATTACGCTGTAGCTGCTGTTGATATTTCGTTTCAGTTGTCTATTACACAGGACCATCATATTCATATAAACTCTTTATGTTATCACTGATTAGTATTAATTTCGTGACTTTTTTTTCGAAACGACCCTTGTAGTAAATATTTTTAACCTTCCAACTACGAATTGTGCCGGTATGATTTCTTCTTAGTTTTTAGGCAGTTTCACTGTTTTGTACCTTCTGGGAAGTAGTAGATGAAAACACAATTCATCTCAAAATTTAAAAAATAGTTTCCACTTCTGCGATATATGCGTGACTCTTCAGAAATGAATTGAGTTCTTTCGGTGACTGGCGTGTGTATACACTGCTTTTATACAACAAGTTAAATTTTGCCTTCGCTGATTCCATGCGCCTATGGCTTAGGGAGTAGCGACTCCGACTGACACCAAATAGGTCGAAATTCGATCCCGGCCAGAGGCGAGTGGATGTGTCTAGCCACACTGATTATCTGCGATACAGGCCTGTATGAGGGTGACTAATATACCTAGTGTATTTTAGAAACAATCGTAGTTAAATTAGGTTTGGTTAAGTAATATCAACAAGATCTGTCTATCAATTCTTTTTATAAAAGTTTTTTACATTTCTGAATTATATATTTTTGATATCACTATTTTTTATATATACGGTAAATTAAATTCATGTTTATTATTTCCAGTACTTTTGTATGTAACTTAGTTTTCAAGGATTGTTCTGTGTATATTGAGCTATATGTTTCTCTAATTCCAGTGTTTTCACGTTTCATAGAACCAATTACAAACGACTTAATGTGACGTCATATAAATGGTCAAAATGAAATTTTTATGACTGTTTATTTCTAACACACTTTAATATACGGTCCCCTGAAGAGAAAGATTTTGACAGCCCCCAGAATCTGAAGTATTTCTTTGCATTGTATCCTACATGCAATGTTGGAGTTATCTACTAAAATTTGTCTCCTGTTAATACAATCATATTTGTCGTGTTTATCTTCATGTACACGAAGTAATGTAATAAAATAATATAAAATAAGAATAAATAGAAATTGTGTAAATATTTCTAAATATATAGCAAGACAATAATTGTCATGAAACAGTCACATGGTCTAACAACTATAGACACCAAGAGTAAATTTTGCGGCTATACCAGCATGACATTCCCATCACAACAGACACCTATTTGAAGATGCACGTAATATATACCAGCATGACATTCCCATCACAACAGACACCTATTTGAAGATGCACGTAATATATACCAGCATGACATTCCCATCACAACAGACACCTATTTGAAGATGCACGTAATATATACCAGCATGACATTCCCATCACAACAGACACCTATTTGAAGATGCACGTACTATATACCAGCATGACATTCCCATCACAACAGACACCTATTTGTAGATGCACGTAATATATACCAGCATGACATTCCCATCACCACAGACACCTATTTGAAGATGCACGTAATATATACCAGCATGACATTCCCATCACCACACAGACACCCTATTTGAAGATGCACGTAATATATACCAGCATGACATTCCCATCACAACAGACACCTATTTGAAGATGCACGTAATATATGCACCAGCATGACATTCCCATCACAACAGACACCTATTTGTAGATGCACGTAATATATACCAGCATGACATTCCCATCACCACAGACACCTATTTGAAGATGCACGTAATATATACCAGCATGACATTCCCATCACCACAGACACCTATTTGAAGATGCACGTAATATATACCAGCATGACATTCCCATCACAACAGACACCTATTTGAAGATGCACGTAATATATACCAGCATGACATTCCCATCAAAACAGACACCTATTTGAAGATGCACGTAATATATACCAGCATGACATTCCCATCACCACAGACACCTATTTGAAGATGCACGTAATATATACCAGCATGACATTCCCATCACCACAGACACCTATTTGAAGATGCACGTAATATATACCAGCATGACATTCCCATCACAACAGACACCTATTTGAAGATGCACGTAATATATACCAGCATGACATTCCCATCACAACAGACACCTATTTGAAGATGCACGTAATATATACCAGCATGACGTTCCCATCACAACAGACACCTATTTGAAGATGCACGTAATATATACCAGCATGACAGCTTCCATACAACAGACACCTATTTGAAGATGCACGTAATATATACCAGCATGACATTCCCATCACCACAGACACCCATTTGAAGATGCACGTAATATATACCAGCATGACATTCCCATCACAACAGACACCTATTTGAAGATGCACGTAATATATACCAGCATGACATTCCCATCACAACAGACACCTATTTGAAGATGCACGTAATATATACGCAGCATGACATTCCCATCACAACAGACACCTATTTGAAGATGCACGTAATATATACCAGCATGACATTCCCATCACAACAGACACCTATTTGAAGATGCACGTAATATATACCAGCATGACATTCCCATCACAACAGACACCTATTTGAAGATACGTAATATACCAGCATGGAAACATTCCCATCACCACAGACACCTATTTGAAGATGCACGTAATATATACCAGCATGACATTCCCATCACCACAGACACCTATTTGAAGATGCACGTAATATATACCAGCATGACATTCCCATCACAACAGACACCTATTTGAAGATGCACGTAATATATACCAGCATGACATTCCCATCACAACAGACACCTATTTGAAGATGCACGTAATATATACCAGCATGACATTCCCATCACAACGGGCACCTATTTGAAGATGCACGTAATATATACCAGCATGACATTCCCATCACCACAGACACCCATTTGAAGATGCACGTAATATACCCAGCATGACATTCCCATCACTATCAGACACCTATTTGAAGATGCACGTAATATATACCAGCATGACATTCCCATCACAACAGACACCTATTTGAAGATGCACGTAATATATACAGCATGACATTCCCATCACCACAGACACCTATTTGAAGATGCACGTAATATATACCAGCATGACATTCCCATCACCACAGACACCTATTTGAAGATGCACGTAATATATACCAGCATGACATTCCCATCACAACAGACACCTATTTGAAGATGCACGTAATATATACCAGCATGACATTCCCATCGCAACAGACACCTATTTGAAGATGCACGTAATAATTGTAAACGTGTCCTCAAAGGGGCTAAGTCTTTCTTTGCTGATATAGCAACAACTCTAACAAATTTATCATTCGTTAACAACGCTGGCTTTGTAATATTGCATTAAATACAAGTAAGTGTTCTATTCCTACTCACTTAAAATATCACATTTCAAGATCTTCACATAAAGCAGAATATTTTGCCAGCATATTAGCTTCAAATTTTTACTCTTGTTTGATCTGAAGTATCCTTGATGTCTTTAAACTTGAATCTCCATGTAATATGTATATACATGTAACTCCTTCCATGGTTACTGCTATCATCTCTAATCTGGATTCCCAAACAATTATGTCGACCTGATGGTATCCCAATAATAGTCTATGAGAAATTATCTTCCAAACTGATTCCTGTTTTCTTTAATCTCTACAATAAATGGCTCACTGCCTTTTGTTTTCCTGCTTGTTGAAAATTCTCTTTCGTTGTTTCAGTCTTTTAGAATTTAGATGAACCATTTGATCACTCTAGCTATCGATGCATTTGCCTTCTACCACTTTTTAGTAAACTAGTAGAGGCCCTAATCAAGTATGTATTAGTTAAGAATCTCATATAGAAGGGGTTTTTTCCGATAAGCAGTATGACATTAGCTTCTCTAGGTCAAAATACTGATGCATCAACGATTATTGTCGATACATTCAGTCAAGCTTTAGATCAGAATGATGAACGGCAAGCTGTTATTTTTAACATCTCGAAAGCGTTACACAGAGTTTCGATGTCTTCTTCAGAAGTTGAAAGTTTATGTTATATTTGGGTGAATTTCTGAACTGATTAAGTCTTTTTATCAAATCGCTAACTGAATGTTGTCGTAAATGGTTCACTCTTCGATATTTTTTGTGGGAACCTCGGCTCTCTCCTTGAGTCTACTTTTTTCACAACTTTCATCAGTGATGAAACAACTATTTACTTTTTTCTCGATGATAAATCTGATCAATTAGATAAATTAAAATTGATAACATAAAGACCGACAATTTGATACTAATTAGGACAAGGAAATGTTTATTAATTTTAACGCTCTCGAAAAGAAACTCTCTATAATAATTTGCGATATCCCTTTTCTACCACCCCGTTTTCCTGTATGGCATTGAATGCTGGTTCAAATCCTGGTATGTTTTTCAAACACTTTCTAAATAGTTTCCAAACTTGTCGCACACGGGGGTTCATTTTCATAGTCACATTCTTGACAAAAAAAGAAAGAAGTACTAGACTGTTATGTGTCTCTCCTTCAATATGGAAATCTCAACAACGTTGAAGGCAAGACTTGAAGCAATCGAAACGTGGTTCTACAGAAGGATGCTGAGAATCTCGTGAACCGAACATGTGAACAACAACAAGATTTAGAAGAGGATGGAAACTAAAAAGAAAACTGATACTTAACATCAGGAAGAGTCAGCTGAAGTTTATGGGACGCGGAATGTGGAAGAAGGACTTAAAAAATTGATATTCAAAGGACGAATAGAGGCAAAGAGTGACAAGAAAGACATAAGGTGCCATACTTGATGGGCTTGTAGAAGGCATAGCAAGGTTTGGTAGAAATACCAAGAGAAAAGCGTTAAGAGCTAAAAGGGTTAGAGGAATGTGGATGAGCATGATCGCCTACATTCTGAAGGGGCACAGATCACAAAAAAAGATGAAAGAAGGCGTTGGTTCATTCTGCTGTGCTAGACAAATTAATATCCAGAATCTATCTTGCATATTTATAAGTCTAACATTCCTCCATATTTTGAATATTGCTACCAATTATTGTCTTGCTATATATTTAGAAATATTTACACAATTTCTATTTATTCTTATTTTATATTATTTTATTACATTACTTCGTGTACATGAAGATAAACACGACAAATATGATTGTATTAACAGGAGACAAATTTTAGTAGATAACTCTAACATTGCATGTAGGATACAATGCAAAGAAATACTTCAGATTCTGGGGGCTGTCAAAATCTTTCTCTTCAGGGGACCGTATATTAAAGTGTGTTAGAAATAAACAGTCATAAAAATTTCATTTTGACCATTTATATGACGTCACATTAAGTCGTTTGTAATTGGTTCTATGAAACGTGAAAACACCGGAATTAGAGAAACATATAGCTCAATATACACAGAACAATCCTTGAAAACTAAGTTACATACAAAAGTACTGGAAATAATAAACATGAATTTAATTTACCGTATATATAAAAAATAGTGATATCAAAAATATATAATTCAGAAATGTAAAATACTTTTATAAAAAGAATTGATAGACAGATCTTGTTGATATTACTTAACCAAACCTAATTTAACTACGATTGTTTCTAAAATACACTAGGTATATTAGTCACCCTCATACAGGCCTGTATCGCAGATAATCAGTGTGGCTAGACACATCCACTCGCCTCTGGCCGGGATCGAATTTCGACCCATTTGGTGTCAGTCGGAGTCGCTACTCCCTAAGCCATAGGCGCATGGAATCAGCGAAGGCAAAATTTAACTTGTTGTATAAAAGCAGTGTATACACACGCCAGTCACCTAAAGAACTCAATTCATTTCTGAAGAGTCACGCATATATCGCAGAAGTGGAAACTATTTTTTAAATTTTCTTCTCCAGAGAGCTCAATCGTAATGAGAGCATAATATATTAGTCATCCACATACCAGCCGGTTTTGCTGTATCACAGCTCATCAGTGTGTCTAGACACATCCACTTGCTTCTGGCCGGGATCGAAACACGAGTGATTTGGTGTCAGTCGGAGTCGCTACATCCGAAGCCATGGTCGAATGGAATACGAGAACGGAAATTTTAACGTGTTGTGCAAAGCAGTGTATAAACACGCCAGACACCGAAAGATCTCAGTTTATTTCTGAAGAGTCACGCATATATCGCAGAAGTGGAAACCGTTTTTTAAATTTTCTTCTCTTATATCTATCTATCTATCTATCTCTCTCTCTCTCTCTCTATATATATATATATATATAGATAGATAGAGAGAGAGAGAGATAGAAAGAGAGAGAGAGAGATAAAAAGAGAGAGAAGAAAAGAGATAGAATGAGAAAATGGCGTTTCCGTTCTGTAAAGTAGGGGACTTAACTGTTTTGATTTAACATACTAAGAACGTAACGGTGATGACTCATAATTCTAGGCTAAAAATACATTTTAAAAATTCAAGTTTTCCGTTTCGAAGATGTAAAGAAGAAAACAATGAATATGTAACTGCGTTGTTCAGAAACAGCAAAGAGAAATCGAATTATAGAGGCCAATCAGTTTTTCGATCTCTTTTGAACAATGCAACCAAGTTAAGCCTTTTTTTTTTTTTTACAAATTAACAATTTGCGAATTCTGCCTCATAACACAATTGAACAAAGTTAAAATTTCTTTTAGGTTAAGAGAAACGTGTTCTAGGATGAAGAGCTGCGTTGAAATATTTTATTTTCGACACTCCGGCAATTACCCTTACTCATTTCAAAAAGAAAATAAATTCTTGGGTGCGTATGCCTGTCCTTGTGCTAAAAGCTCGCGATAACCGAATCTATTCTATAAAAAAAAAAACACGAAGTCTAAAAAGTTTAACATTTGAATAGTTACGATTGTAAAAAAATAAATACATAAAGGGAAAATCGCTTAATGTAATCATCAGGCAATACGAAAAATATTCTCAGAGTTTTCAGCAGCTCCGATCAGATAATATATATATATATATATATATATATATATATATATATATATATATATATATATATATATTGTTTTAATTGGGGTGGGTCTGATAATAAACACGTTTGAATTGTTTGAAGGTAGGCGTTAGAGACTGAAAAAAAGTATTGGTATGCAACAAGTATTCACATTTTCTTTATTATTTTTTATGGCCTAGGGAACCATGGGTACAAATCAAAGAAGAGAGAGGGAGAAAAGATTGAGGGAGAAAGGGATTAAATTAAGAGAGACAGACAGACAGAATCAAAATGAACAGTGAGAAGAGTAAAAGAGAGGACGAGTATGTATAATGGCTGCTTGAATAATGTTGATACCTGAATATTTACAAATACGACACATTCATCTCTCTTGCACAGATAAACACGCGTACACGTACACGAACATGAAGCTATTGGGAGCTGGTTAATGTTTCTTTCATTCGACCTTGTGTCAGACTTAGCCGATCTCCCTACAGCTTACAAGTTTTATGCAGAATTTGTCATTATCAAGAGGTTTTCACTGTTATCAGAAGGATGGTTGTCGGCAGGTTAGATATGTGGAATTGTGTGGAATAGTGTAAGAATAAAATATGCATTTTCCATTTTAAAATAGAAATTTATTAAAGCGAAAGAATAACATAAGTTGTAGGAGTTAATGTGCAATCAGAAACATTATTAAGAAGTTAAGGGTAGAGTTCGTGTTCAATGAGAAAGTTAAAGGTATCAAGAGTTGAAGAAATTTTTCGTAGTAGTAATTGTTGAAAGAGTATATGCGTATGTATATACTTATGTGTGTATTCAGTAGGAATGTATTTGGATGTAGAAGAAGAATGAATCAGCAGAAGGAACAAGAAGGAGGACAAATGTCCGAGTTGACCTAAAGCTTCCCTCGTTACATTTTAGCGGTGTCTCTCGCTGCTCCCATGAGAGTTTCTCTGACTGACTGACGCTGACTTCCTTTTATTTTAATCTAGATTTTTCGCACTTACTCGTGATTTTTTTTTTTTTGTCTTGCAAGTCTCTTCCATTGGTCGAAAATCACTATAACACCTACATGCGCAATCTGGTTTCGACATTTTATTTAAGCAGATGGTCAATCCTTTTTCTATTTGGGAAAAACCAGGATTTCACACGTCGTTGTGAATTTTTCTAACAGTGAAGAAGAGAGTGAATTTTACTTCTTTTCTTATCCCTACAAACACACACATACATGCATACACACATACATACACACTCACACTAAAAATTCTCTTTATCTCAAGCCTCTGCGTCCATGGATCGAGACTACTTGGCATAATTATTTTTTTTTTATAGAGGAATAGTGTAAGAATAAAAATATACATGTTAAAATGTATGTATATATACATATATATATATATATATGTATATATATATATTTATATATATGTATATATATATGTATATATATAGATATATATGTATATATATATATGTATATATATATATATATATATGTATATATACATATGTATATAAATGTATGTATAATATACATGTTAAAATGTAATATGTATGTTAAAATAGAAATTTATTAAAAGGAAAGAAGAAAAAGAATTCGAAGGAATTAATGTTCAATAAGAAAGTTAAGAATATTCGTAGTAGTAATTGTTGAAAGAGTATATGCGTACGTACGTTTGTACGTGTGAACGTTTGTTTGGTATGAATGCCTTTGAATGGAGATGAAGAAATAAAAGAAATCAGCATGCGAGAAGGAAAGAGAAAGACGAAATGTTCAAGCTGATTTAAGTTACATTTCAGCGTTGTCCCTAGCCGCTCCCATCTGAGTGACTGACAGACGCTGATCGAAGTCCTTTTATTGTAATGTTTATTTTATGCACTGACTCACGAAGTCCTTTCTGGTCTTGCAAGTCGCTCCGTTGGTCAGAAAATCAGTTTAACTCCTACTTGCGAAATCCGGTTTCGACTTTTTAGGCACTTGATCAATTCTTTTTATATTTGGGAAAACTATTTCGCATCATTATTTATTTTTTAATTCTTGAAATGTCTCTCAAACGAAAATAGGAATTTAACACGCACTGGTTTTTATCTTCTCTTGATTCCACACGAATGGAACTGGTCCAAATAGTACCCTGAAATAACCACCCACCTCTAACTGTTTCCAAGGGAAGAAAAATGACTTTTAGAAAATGAGCAGCTCAATGAGAAATCGAAAAATTTCGTAATAACCATTGCTAAATGCGATGGAATATTTAATCACCGATAATTCTAATTACAAGTTGGAGAAATTACAATAAAACAAGTACAGAAATTTAAATACCAGAGAAGTGTTCTAACAGAGGATGGAAAGTGCAACGTTGAGATACGAAGACGCATTGGCACTTTCCCTTTTCCAATCTTTTTACTCTTACGTAGCGCCCTGCTCATCAGTGGCGTTATCGCCTTGCTTAGGGTGATATGATTTTAAAAAAATGATCAAGGACGCATTTCAAAAGCTAACCAGATTATTGAGAGACAGAAGATTTCATTGAAAACAAGCAAAAGAGTACCGGAATGCTATGTAATATCCGTCTTTCTCTATGACAGTGAATGCTGGAGGATCTTATCAAGGCTCGAGGCATCAAAAAAGTGGTTCTACAGAATTAAGCTAAGGATACCTTGGACTGAGCAAGCGAGTAATAGGAGATGTTGGATGCAAACCAGAGGAAAACGCATACTTAACATCAGGAAGAGACGGATGAGGTTCCTGATGCACATAATGAGAAAAGAGAGCATGGAGAATGCAATACTCACAGGACAGATAGAAGTAAAGAGAAATATGAGAAAACAGCGTGAGACTTTCTTTATAGGAGTGAGCAAATGAATCGTGGAGGGGGTTTGGGAGAGATACTAAGAAAAAAATATTGAGAGCGACAAGTGACGAAACAAGAAGCCCATGATTGCTTACGTCCTGAAACGCCACGGCACATGAAGAAGAAGAATGGCAGTGAATATTAAGCAAGACGTTTCACAATTGAGGAAGAGACTGAGTTTTTTGTTTTGTTTTTGCATTTTTTTTTTGTTTTTGTTTTTTTAATGACGAATGCTATAAATACCACTGACTGAATAGTGAGACAACGATTAAGCTTTCAGGAAAATTGGAACAAAAACGGTACGTATATTTACAATCAGAATTTTTTAAAATTTAAATGATGACAGCAGACATTGAAAATTCTGACACCAAACATTTTAGAATGTAACAGTAGACACTGAAAATTCTGACAGCAGACATTGAAAATTCTGACAGCAGACATTGATAATTCTGACAACAGACATTGAAAATTCTGACAACAAACATTGAAAATTCTGAAATCAGACATTGAAAATTCTGACAGCAAACATTGAAAATTCTGACGACAGACGTTGTAAATTCTGACAGCAGACATTGTAAAATCTGACAACAGATATTGTAAAATCTGACAATTGACATTGTATATTCTGACAGCAAATATTTTAAAATCTGACAGCATTCATTAGAACTTCTGACAGAAGATATTGTAAATTCTGGCCACAGATATTGTCAAGTCTGACAACAGACATTGTACATTCTTACAGTAAACATTTCCGGGATATATAATGTGGAAAGAAGGCTTGGAAAATCTATTACTCACAGGATATATTTAAAGCAGAAAAAGTAAAAACAGAATATTTGGTAATCTCCCGACATTCTAATCTGCCTTCCGATTTCAGTGTTGCTTTTTCCGTTCTCTGTTAAAATGCTTCCTATGTAATTAACCCTCTAGGGCCATTCGTATCATATTTGATACAGTATGAAAACAAGCCTTGAAAGAAATATTTTCCTGAAAAATTTTTTAAGAGAAATATTTTATAAATTTCAAATGAAAGCAGTACTGACTGCTCAGTCAATGAATACCAAATGTTTCCTTATAGGGAAATACCAAATGTTTCCTTATAGGGAAATACTGTATCAGATATGATACGAATGGCCCTAGAGGGTTAAACTTTCGAAATTGCTTGATTTTGAATGTCATTTTATATAAAGGATTTAAACATAGAATACTGCTGGGCTAAGGTAGGATTCCTAGAATTAATCCCACAAGAAAAATAAACCAATATAGATAAAGTAATTTAGGTGTTGCCTAGTGGCTAAATAGTTGCTTATTTGCAAGTGATACCAATTCTTGGTGTTCCTAAGTAAAATTAAAAGCAAATTATGAAGCAATAGACAGTTCGTAGTTGTAGCTTGTGAGTATGTGTAGCCGAGGGATGATGGTTAATTTGTCTTCATTCTGCTTTGTGTCATACATAACCAAATTCTTTACAGCTTACAAGTTTTATCCATAATTATCATCATCAAAATTATCAAAAGGTTATTTTCGTTATCATCAAAAGGTTGGTTGCAGGTTGGAATGTGTGAATTAGTGTAGAATAGTGGAATAGAGTAAGAATAAAAATAAACATTATCTATGTCAAAATAGAAATTTATTCATGGAGAATGTGTTTTACTTTTATTTTTTATTTGTAGGGATCGCGTATGGCCTCAATTACACCTTTTCTGTGAAATTGTTTTCCTGAGCGGGCGCTTTTAAATGAATATAAAATAGTGTCTTCAGTCGATTATAATGGACGTTTTTCAGTACTGATTTATGAGATATTTATTTTTAAGATGTAATATTTTTTTAACAAAATTCCCGTCAGATATTAAATTATATTGAATCCTTGCTTTCTTCAAACACATAGAAAATCTATTCACATATTTAATAACATGATTCTTCTCCATGACATTGGAGACATAGCTTTCTGGCCCTCACTCTCCAAAAGGTTGCCGACGCCTGGTCTTTGTGTTGGTGGATGCGAGTGTTCTGAAAACGTTCTGTTGATTACATCATCGATTGTTGTTAGTTTTCCGTAGCACAGTTTTCATTATTGGTACCTCCAGTAACTTTTAGATTCTCTAGTGTTGTTAACAGTATAGGCGTATCCGTCAAATTAAAGCTTTGTGCCTCCTCGCTTTGTCTTGACAAACTTCATGATTACAACTGAAGGGATTAGACAGAATGTTCGAAATAAAAGAAAAACCAGGATGAGAGCTTGATCAGGAAAAGATTTAAATCGTCTACCAATTGTCCTGTCTGTGAATTGTTTGTTGGTGAACAAACGACGAATTGTGTTTGAGCGAATCATCCGGTTACACAGACGTTTGAATTTTATTTAACTGCATATCAACTTCTGTGGGTTACTTAATGCCAAAAGGTAGGGTTTTAGGGTATTTCTTTTTAACGTTCGGTTATAGTGAGAAGTTTGATTTAGTCACATTTTGATGAAGAGTTTTATTTTTTATTTTAGAAATCTGAAGATGTCTTCTAGCATTGTATTCAAAAATGTATTGCTGGTTATATTTTTTTCCTTCAAAAATGTATTATAGCAATTTTTTTCATTAAAAAATATGTTATGGCAGTAATGTTTTCCTTCAAAAAAGAATTTTTTTTTCTTAAAAAATGTATATTTTTCAATAAATGTCTATATTATTTATATATATATTTCTATAAATGTTTTTCATAAAGTTTTAACGCCAGTTTGGGGGTTAACTATTTGCCCATATCTGGAACCCTAACAGGTGCTACCACTCCGGGTCAGGATGGATCTGGGAACAACAGCAATTAAGACGTGGTTCTATGCTCCTCACAACCTCCCAATCAGATACCTTGCTGCCGGATGAACTTTACCGTCATACCCAGGACCATACACAGATGTAAATTACAAATCGCGGATATCAATATCAAACAAGTATCATGATTTAAATCAGTAGGAAGTGTTCTAACAGAGGACGGAACGTGCGACACTGAGATCTGAAGACTTGTTGACCAAAAATTCATACAGAAAGATATGTAAAGTATTAAGAGACAGAAACGTTTTGTTTGAAACAAAGAAAAATGTAAACTAATTACATTATTCGGACAATTGTTCTCATCTTTGTTGCTATTTGTACGACATTTCGGCCATTGTACGCTCTGTCCTTCTTCAGGTGCTAACAAATTTGAACCGAACCCTTTATTACAATCGCTGGGGTATATCATTCTGTTTTCTTGCGTAGACTCTCTTTTGGTAATCATGAGTTATTTCCCTCTAACCCTCTTTGTTACTTGTTCGCCACTGCTCTAGGTTGGTATTGAACTCACAAACTAAGTCAAGTCACAATGATTGTAATAAAGTATTTGCTTCGAAATTATTGCACCTGAAGAAATAAGCTCAGGTCGCATCGTGTTCTCTTTCTCTTTCATTCTCGTGTGCTGATTTCATTTACTTCTCCATTTAAAGACATTTCTACAAAACAAATACATACATACGTACGTACGTACGTATGTACGCATATACCTTTTCAACAATTGCTACTATGAACATTTTCTACAACTCCTGATACCCTTAACTTTCTAATTGAACATTAATTCCTACGAATTCTTGTAAATCTTTCCTTTTAATAAATTTCCATTTTAAAATGAAAAATGTATATTTTCTTCTGACACTATTCCACACTATCACATGCAACATACAACCAACCTTCTGATGAAAACCTGAAAATTCTGATAATGACAATTCTGGATAAAACTTGTAAGCTGTAGGGCCTTCGATTATGTATGACACAAGGCCGAATCAAAGTAACCAGCCACTTACGGTTACAGTGTCACAGAGAGCTTTTTGTGCTCCTTTCATGTTATGTTAAAACGTAACTAAATTAAATCATGTAAGCAAATTAAACTGAATAACTTTTCATTCATAATAGTGGAGTCCTAATCTATTCTTGCACTCTTTTCCATTCTCAAGCTGTTAGAACACAAGAGAGGTTAATTGAAATAAACATCAAAGGGTTAATACTAACGTCAAGTTATTATGATCTTGCTTTTAAAGCAAGTAAAACTACATTTTTTTTATTACTCTAACCACTGGTATTCGAATTTTAGCTGATACTTGTGAATGATGATGTTGGAAATTATACAAATGGTAACGGGTCTCCTCATTGGATGATGAATCCACCACATTGTTTTAAAACAATCCTGCTGATTGGCTGAGTTGGGCCGACCTCGTTTTGAACTTTTGGCGGGCTTAGAACGCAAGAAAGATTTCCGGCCTCTTTGGACAGCCGGCTCCGACAAACACGGTGGCATTTTAGCACCGCTCCTTCTTATACGTTGCCGCGGGGCCTACAGTGGGCGCCCTCATGTCTCTATTTCCCGAGACAGTTATACCTATTTCAAGGTATTTTTATTAGGCTCATGCCTTATCATTTTATTCAGAGAGACTTTCTCCAAATCCTTCGTACCCTTTGAGGTATCCTTTTTGGGCAATTGCCTTACTTGTAGAGAAAACTTCTGTAAGAATCCTTCCAGGCGAGTACATCGACCCTCTTTCGACCGAATGGAAACGGCTGTAGGAACCTGACCTCAGAAGAACAATTCCTGAACGTCGCGGAATTTGCAGCTCCATACGAAAACTTCACCACTTCCAAGACGAGGCCGAACTCCCTCAAGTCTCCAGAAGGAAGCTAACTACCGTCTCGAAAAGAGACTATATACCAAGCTGAGCAGAAGCTGCAAAAATCAACATTTTTGCAAGACTAATAAACTTGTTGTTAAAACCCAGGTATGTCTTGTTATATTTGTTGATTTCCATCCACTGCTCGAGCTCTGAGCTATGTGTGAATAATTTCTCACAATGACTGATGATTTTTAGGCTTGACATTTTATTCCTCTCTTCTGACTGACCGATTCACTAAAGGCTGCGAAATGTTTTTTTTTTCTAATATTAGGTGTCAGTCAATTAAGTGCCATACGTGATACACGCTTGGGCGATCATGTCTCGAAAGAGACTTGGCTGACTGGGCAGAAGATTTTCTATCCTTCTCTTTAAACTATAGCTGAAGGGATAAGAGACGGAGTGTATTAATAAGTAGTAATTAGTGGGGGATCAGTTCATTACTTAATAACAATATAAAACTGATCCCTTACTTTTTGCCCAGTAGAAGATTTACTTATGTTTCTAACTATTCTCTTCAGTCAGTCAGTTAAGTACCGTACGTGATACACGCTTGGGCGATCATGTCTCGAAAGAGACATAACTGACTGGGCAGAAGATTATCCCGCAGTAGGTTGCCATTGCTTTCTGCAGTAGACTGGTTGCCGACCAAGGCTATAGAACCCAATCTGTCCTGCTTTTTAACACATTACTGGGAGGAAGATACGGATTAGTACCTTTCCCAAGGGTATTTGCGCGTAAGTGAATACAATGGATTCAACTAGAATTCGAACTCAGCTCCCCGGTTTCTCGTTCCGGGCCGATATCCACTGTACCACAACGCACATCCAATATTAGGTGTAAGACGAGAAATAATTAAAGTCCGCTTCTGTCTCTCTGGTTGTATTATTTTGTTTGAGTTTCTTTCAAACTGGTCTTTGTATGTGTCCTTAAAAGGCTAAATGAAAAAGAAAACGCAGAGGGGAAAAGTGTTGAAATTCAAATCTTATCAAAATTAGAGACTGAACAGTTTCATTAATTTTTGAAGCTAATAAAAACATGGGTGCCAACCGAGGGGCCAGTTAACATTTTGTGGGATGGGGTTTGGCCCATTCTGTCCCCGACTAAAATCACTACTAGTTGGAGTGATGTTGTTCCGGATAAAATCTCGATACTGCTATAGAACGAAAATTTTAGTCAGAGTTTCAGCGCTTAAAGCTACCTAGAAGATCTCGAACAGACCCAATTATCGTCAAAGGTGCGACAGAAGAAGTTAGCAAGAGAGGCGGAATGAGACAAAAATTTAGAAACATTTTCAGAAAATTCATATGGTAAAAATAAATATGATTTCAAAATATTATTATGCATTACAAGCATGAGTTCCATTATCAGAACAATTAAGTTGTAGTGAAAAAAAACAAGTTCTAGATTTAAAAATTCAAATGCTAAGCCCTGACTCGTTTCTTTTGTTAGAAATAAACGAATTTCCAAATTTTGCTTAACACCAACAAAACTTGCGAAGTTTCACACCACGATGCGAAATGTTCGTCGTCCAAAAGAAAGGCCAGAATCACATCCGGGTGTGAATCCTTAAATGAACACCACAAACGAAATAAAAGACGGCGCAAGCTCGACTGTCGTCAGAGAGTTAAGAAACGAGCATTATTAACACGTAACCTTGACTAACGTCAAGCGATCGCTATTATTGTCTCTATAAATATCTCTCTCATCTCTCACCTCTTACCTTCTTCCTTTTCACCTTTCACACTGAGCGATTACGTCAAAGACAATCCTACCCAATATTAAAAGCTCATACAAACATACATGCATACGTTCCTAACTACGTACACATAAACTCACTCTTACAAGAACTACTACGACTTCTTGATATTCTTAAACTCAATACTATTTCTCTTGGAACGTTTAACTTCTACAAATTAATGTGATTCTTTTAAATCAATAAATTTCTATTTTAACATGCAAAATATATACTTTTATTCTTCCACATTCTGATGATAGTGAATAATATTAAGTTGTAGGGAGTTCGGTTATGTATAACAAAAGGCCTATTTAATAAACATTAATTATCTCCCTATAGCTTCAAAGTGCCATGCGTGATACACACTTGGACGATCATGTCTCGAAGAGGCAGAATACTTACCCGCAGTAGACTGTCATTGATTAATGTGATAGACTAGTTGCCAACCAAAGCAATACAACCCAAAATGAATTTCTTTTTAACCCATAGCTAGAGAGAGAAGAAGCGCATTACTACCTTTCGCAAAGGAATTTGTGCGTTAAGTATAATGCAAGAAAAATTTGGAACTCGTCGCTCTGATTTCTCATTCCGAGCCGATATCCACCGCACCACAACGCACACTCAGTATAATTATTTAGAAATAGTTATTGATCAATTTTATCACTGTATATTCATTATATCAAATCTTAAGACTATAATAACTGGAGCCTGCAAATTGGAGAAGAGAGTTATCAATAATAATGTTCTGAGTTTAACCCTCTTTCTGATTTTTTATGTACTTTTTGTCACATGACATTTTGTGAAGTGTGAGCAAATTTTCACTAAGAAAATGCTGCCCAGATAAAAAAAAAAAGTAGGAACTACCGATCTGAATTGACGCTTAGATTTGGATTTAGATTCAAAGGTAATTTATATTTAACTTCCGTATAATATTTGTCTATGTTTCTAGAATGAGGTAGTTTTTTATGTATTTACATTATTCGGCATATTGTCCTCATCTTTGTTGCCACTTGTACGCCGATTCGGCCGTTGTACTCTCCGGCCTTCTTCAGATGCAAGGAATTTCAAACCGAACTCTTTATTACAATCACTGGGGTATATCATTCTCATTCATTGGGAAGTTTCAATTGGAAGTCATGAGTTATCTCCCTCTAACCCTGTAAGTTAATTGTTCACCGCTGCTGTAGCCTTAAGGACACATGGCCCAGTAGATATAGACGTTGGTTAGTACCTGACTTGACTCTTAGATTTGTGAGTTCAATACCAGGCTACAACAGTGGTGAACAAGTAACTAAGTGAATTATGACTTCCAATTGAGTCTTTGCAAGGAATGAGAATGATATACCCCAGTGATTGTAATAAAGGGCTCGGTTCGAAATTTCTAACACCTGAAGAAGGCCGGAGCGTACAACTGCCGAAACGTACAAATGGCAACAAAGATGAGTTCCGTATAATATTTTAACTTTCTTAAAACTGTAATCCAGCATTTGTTTCAGTTTTCTTCCAAATATATTTGACTCAAACGATAAAACCATTATTGAGTTGATGAAAACGAAAAACGCACTCAGATATTTTTGCACATCTATTTTTATTTGTGCAGAGACAGGGGAATAGAGAAATAGAGGGAGGGAGTAAATAAAGAAAGAGAAAAATAGATAAAGAGAGAGAGAGAGAGAGAGCAAGTCGATATATTGAAAAGTTCCCATCTGAAAATGGAAAATATCAAATAAAATAATCTAGTATTTTGACATTTGATAACTAAATGGATCAAATAGGATTACTATCAGGAAAAATATATTACCAAAGAATTACTTTTTTTTAGCTAATACAAGGAAGCAGTTAAAGCAAAATCAAACGGGCTGGCCGTTGCAGTCTTGAAACAATAGAAATGTGCTCCTACAGTTCGATGCTGTGGACACTATGAACCGAACATATGAACAACGACGATATTTTAGAGAAAATGTAAATAAAATGACACGTCTATTTAACATGAGTACAAGAAAATTTTAATTCCAATGTCACGTAATGAGGAAGAACGGCTTAGAAAATGTTGCACTGGTCTTTTTTGAGGTATAGCGGGACAAATGAAACCAACGTAAAACATATATGACGAGCTTGAATAAACGGGTGGAGGAACAGGGTTAAGAACTAGAGAAAATAGCTGAAAGGGACAGGAAATTGTGGAATGCCATGATCGCCTACGTCCAGAGCGGACGTTACAAATAGAAGAATCTAGAAGGTCGTCACACATTTATCAAATTAAGTTTGCGTTAATTTATTCTCGCCTTGACATTGTGACCCGGTCAGTTCATTAATTTTTTTTATAATTGAATCGAACAGCTTTTTTTTTTCTGTTTCTCGTTTTTATTTTTGTTTTAATCTTTTGATTTTTTTATGTATTCTTTTTTTTTCTTGTTCTTTTTTTCTATTTTCTCTTCTGTTTTCATTTACTTTCTTTTTTTTTCTTTTTTTTTTCATTTTCTTTTTCATTTTTTTTATCCTTTTTTCTGCATTCTTTTTGTTCATTTTTCTTTTTGGTTTTTTCTTTTTTTTTCTGTTCTTTTCTTTTTCTTTTACTTCATATATTGTTTCTTTTTTTTGTTTTGTTTTGGTTTCCTTTTTCTGTTCTTTCCTTTTTTCATTTTTATTACTTTTTCTTTTCTTCGTTTTCTTTTCTTTTTCATTTCTTTTATTTCTTTTTTCTGTTCTTTTTTCTTCTTTTTGTTCGTTTTTTGTTAATTAGTTCACCCGATGTAAAGCGATAAAACCAGTATGGCACCACTATTTACTAAAAAAAATAAAAAACAATTTAGTAAATAAATTCGAGAAAATGTTTGCTGGGTAAAAAGATAAATAAAATTAGAAAATTCAGGAGAAAAAGATTTTTGATTTTGCCGTTATTTATTTATTTTGTTTAATTTGTAATAAATAAAAGCATAGAGTCGTGAGCATTGGCGGGGGAATGTTGTATAAAAAAAAGAAATATATGATAAAATTGCATTTTTATCTGGTACCTTCTGACATTATAGTAATTTTTGTACTTAAATAATGCATTGGAGTGGGAACATTGATGAGAAAATGTTAAATATAAGGAGAAATAGATGATGAAAGTACATTTTTTCTGGTACCTTGAGACACTAATAGTAAATTTTTTGTTGTTAATTAATTCATTGGAGCGAGAATATTGATGGGGGAAATATCGAATATAAAGAGAAATATATGGTGGAATTTCATTTTTATCTGGTACCTTCGGATATTATATTATTTTTTGTAGTTAATTAACTTATTTGGTTCGGGTACATTGATGGGGAAATGTTGAATATAAAGAGGAATATATGATGACATTGCATTTTTATGTGGTACCAGGTTACAGTCTATCACGTTGAATACACCGGTTCTCGCTCGATCACCGAAGTTAAGCAATGTTGAGCCTAGTCAGTACTTAAATGGGTGACCGCTTGGGAATACCAGGTGCTGTAAGCGTATAGTAACGGATGTGCGTTGTATTGCAGTGGATATCGGCTCGGAAAGAGAAATCGGTGAGCCGAGTTCGAATTCCAGTTGAATACCCTGCATTCACTTAAGCACTGGTACCCTTGGGAAAAGTATTAATCCGTCCATTCCATTCAGTTATGGGTTAAATAACAAGGGTAGGACTTGGGGACCCTGCTCTTAAAAACAAATCCCAATGAATCGTGAAAAGAAAAATGTTGTAAAAATAAAATAACCTTACGCAAAATCATTGGTTATGGCCTTAAATGATCCCATAAGGATTGATAGGTCGTTAAGACTCAAAAACAAAACAAACTTATCTGGTACCATCTAATATTATAGTAATTGTTTTAGTTAATTAATTCATTGTATCTGGAATATTCATTTGGAAATGTTAAATATAAGGAGAAATATATAATGAAATTGTATTTTTATTTAGTATCTTCTGCCATTATAGTAATTTTTTATTGTTAATTAATTCATTAGAGCGGGAATATTAATGGGGAAATATTGAATATAAACAGATATATATGATGAAATTCAAGTTTTATTTGGTATCTTCTGACATTATAGTAATGCTTTATAGTTAATTAATACATTGAATCGGGAACATTGATGGGGAATTATTGAATATAAACAGATATATATGATGAAATTGCATTTTTATCTGGTACTTACTGATAATATAGTATTTTATTGTAATGAATTAATTCATTGGATCGGGAATATTGATGAGGAAATCTTAAATATAAAAAGAGATTTATGAAGAAATTGCATTTTTATCAGGTACCTTCTGACAGTAATGTTTTGTAGTTAAATAATTCATTGGATCGGGAATATTGATGGGGTAATATTGAATATAAAGAGATATATATGAAGAAATTGCATTTTTATCTGGTACCTTTTGACAATATTGCAATTTTTGTAGTGAATTAATTCATTGGATTGCGAACATTGATGGGGAAATATTGAATATAAAGTGATACATATGATGAAATTGCATTTTTATCTAGTACCTTTTGACAGTATAGTAATTTTTTATAATTAAATAATGCATTGGAGTGGGAACATTGATGAGGAAATGTTGAATATAAGGAGAAATATATGAAGAAATTGCATTTTTATCTGGTATCTTCGGCCATTATAGTAATTTTTTGTAATTAATTAATTCATTGGATCAGGAACATTGATGATGAAATGTTAAATATAAGGAGTAATATATAATGAAGTTGCATTTTTATGTGATATTTTCTGACAATGTAGTAATTTTTTGTAGTAAATTTAATTCTTTGGATCAGGAACATTGGTGGAGATATGTTGAATATAAAAACAAATATATGATGAAGTTGCATTTTTATCTGGTTTCGTTATAGTAAATTCCTGTCGAATGTTCCCGGGATATGTAAAAACCTCTAGCAAATATTTGTCTGTTATATTTTATTGGATGAAAAATGGTTTTGCAATATGTTTTCTATATACTAAAGTTAACATATTACAAGCCACACAAGCTAGAGTATTACTTTTAAAATGCTAATAACGAGTGAGGTATAGGATATTGAAGGAATTAGAAGATAGCTGGAAGGGACGATTATTCTGATAAAGGAAATGATAACGGTTAAAGTTTAACATAAAGAGGTTAAGAGTGAAAATTCCCGAGAATAATCATCACAGATGTCTGCTATATGCAGGGTGATGGTTAATGTTTTTTTTTATTCGGCCTTGTGTCATACATAACCAAACGCCTCACAGCTTACAAGATTTAGGCAGAATTATCTTCAGTAGAATTAGCAGAAGGTTTTCATCAGGTTGGCTGGCTGCAGGTTGGTAGAATAGTGTAAGGATAAAATAGACATTTTTGGTGTCGAAATAGAAATTTATTAAAAGGAAAGAATAACAAGAAATGTAGCAGTTTGTTGGGACGCCCGCACCTACAATGGACTATTCCATTACTATGTAAAGTAATGGTGACATCTCAAGAGGAGAGTGTGCCGAGCCGCCGTACTCTCTACGACACTGTCGGCACTCTGTCTTCGGGTGGAGGGCGCTCTCTGCTTCCGAGCAGAGAGCTATAACCCAGTCGTGGTTCCGCCAAAGGGTAGAGGCACGACTGGGCAAAAATAGACAGACATTTTTTGGCCGGGCCATATAGCTCGGAAATCCCAGTTATAACTGACCATGTGTCACATGTTGCCCTTACTGGGAGGGACAACTAAATATAGAGTGTGCCGAGCAGCCGATCGACAAGTCAGTTGTAGACTTCCGGTGACGACCCGGAAGTACCCATTGTCTTACGACGGTTGAGACGATTAACCTCTATTCTTGTATTGTATACTAATAACCTTTGTAAATACTATTTTCACGGAATACAACAATTAACCTATTTCTGTTGTTGAGTTATTTATTCTTACTCACGAAATAACACAGTTAATGTTCAATGAAAAACAAGTAATGAGTTAAGGGTATCAAGAGTTGAAGAAAAAGTTCGTAGTAGTAATTGTTGAAAATAGTTTATTCATACGTACGTACATATGTATGTATTAGTGTTTGTTCAGTAGAAATGTCTTTGAATGAAGAAGTAAAAAAAATCAGTACACGAGAAAGAAGGAGAAAGCGGACAATGTCCGGATTAACTTGAAGCTTCTCTCGTTACATTTTAGCTTGTCGCCTGTGCTGCTTCTATCTCTGACTGACTCGCGTTGATCTGATCAAAACCTTTATAGCTATTCAGATTTTCGCACTTGATCGCTTAGTCTCGTTAGTCTTGCAAGTCGTTTCCATTGGTCAGAAAATTAATTTAACACCTACATGCGAAATCCGGTTTTGGCTTAAGCACATAGTCAATCCTTTTCTATTTGAGAAAAACCAGGATTTCCTACGTCATCGTGAATTTTTGTAAAAGTGAAGAAGAAAGTTGATTTTAGTTCTTGATTTCCTGTCTACTACAAGACTTCTTGGTTAAAGAAAAACTCTCTGAGGGAAACTTTTTTAGATTTTTATTTAAGAAAATGTAGGTAATTTAGTTCTATGTAAGTAGCAACGCCTATCCTAACTGTAAAGTCTGAATACATGAAACTAAAGAATGGATCTCATCTTAACATTTTATCATGGATATAGAGATAGAATGCGACGTGGTATCTATTGGAAAGAGGTTGTAAAGTGAAAAACGATACTTCCCCCCATAAGATCCCCGTAAATAATTTTTAAACACTATTTAAAATCAGCTCCCATCTGAATATGTTAATAATAAAAACATTTTTCTTCTAATCTGAGTAGGAATCAGTTACGTTTTGTCGAAAAAAATGATCCACACCAGTCTACCGCTCAAATAAATGGCAAGCTACTGCGGGAAGATCTTCTGCCTAGTCGATCTTGAATCGCAGAACGCCCAAGTGTGCATCAGGTATGACACTTAACTGATTCGCACAAAAACTGAAGAATAAATTATAGCAAGAGATTGGATATATGAATTTCGGTTGAGGATTTGGATGAAATCGGTTTAAATCGGAGTGTGTCTAGCCTTACCTGCCCTTTACTTCGGCAGGAATATTCAAGAAGTTTCTTGCTGTCACTCGTTCACCGGAAATCATAAGATACATTAGATAAAACCACGAACAAAAACGGTAATAATAAAACGGCCAGTGGTAGAAAAATGTGATAAAATGAGATGGACAGCGACGACGTATTTCTCGGCGTTTAGTTGTTTGCTTTTACGCATTGGTATTGATTGAAATTTTCGAGATGGTACCCAGTTTAAAAATAGCATGAATCTTATTCGTTTCCCCCTCTTTTTTTTTAGAAATGATTTATCTACACACGCAAGACGACTTCAAAGACGTCTAATAAGAAGTAATTAGACAAAATAGAGATCCTTTATTAACTAAACTGTTTTGATTCGACTGGCTTTATCGATCCTTTCTAGCAGACTTATTGGGAAATTGATCACTAGCTGATGATCACATTAACCGAAGTTATTCGTCACGCTACATTTTTGGATTGTACACTCAATATTATTCTGGGTCAAAGGAACTGTCTGAAGGGGGAAAAGAGTTTCACACATGAATAATTTTTTGGTGCTGAAAAAGTGAAACGTTTTTTTTCCATTACGGGGACAAACACTGCACTGTAAGCTAGAACTTCCTATATCTGGGCTTTCTTTCAGCAAAACATAAAAATGATAATTTTATAAACTCTTTGAGATTTGTAAGTTAATGAGGACAAATCTGAAATCAGTCAGTTAACTGCAATAAATGATCTTCTACCTAGTCATGTTTCTTTCGAGACATGATTAACTAGGCAGACGATTTTCCCGCAGTCGTCCTTACTTTCTGCGGACGACCGGTTGCCAACCAGGGCTTTAGAACCCAGTATGTCCTACAATTCAACTCATAGCTTGAGGAAGAATAGATGGTTTAATATATTTCCCAAGGTTATTTGCGTGTTAAGTGAATAAAACGTATTCGAATGGAATTCGAACTCGGCTCTCCGATTTCTCATTCTGAGCCGATATCCATTTCACTACAAAGCACTATCGCCCCTTAATTATATCCATCGCAGTAGAAACCTGAAATGAGTTTAGATGAGTGAAATTTTCTGGGTCTTGCATTGAAAACGCCATGATACCTATTTGACGGTGACAACTGAAATAGTATAAAGGACTTTTTTTAATAATCATTTCAGTCTACGCAAGGCTTTTTACTGCCACTGTTTTTCAGGTCGTTACATAGGAGGAAAGTTATGAGAAAGAGTGACAGGTTATAGGGCGTGTCTGGAAGTGAGTAAGAGAAGGATGACAATACTGATGAAAGTTAAGTGCCGGAGAAAGGAGCATGAGAGAGCGAGAGAGAGGATGCAAGTTAGTAAAATAGGAGATCAGTATTGACTTTACATTTAAATTCTTGGAGATTGTAGCTGTTGGGGAAGCAAGTAAAGGGAAGGGAATTTCACCGGCGGGAAGTGCGAGAAAAGAAGCTGATGGAATAGAAATTGCGTTTACATTTTATTGGTTTCACCCTAAAGGGGTGGGACCTAGTTGCTAATTTTGTGGCTCGAGTAAATTCAAACATAGGAGGCACCAGTGAGGTATGTTCATCGAATCAGAAGACGTGAAAGTATTTGTAGAAGTGATACAGGGAAGCTACATTGGGCCGGTGAGAAAGTGACTGTATCTGAGCTGACAAGTCGGGATGGATTACATTACAGATTCTCCATTGGATTTTGTCAAGGACCCCTAGGTGGATAGCAGGAGCACCCGACCAGATATTGCAGCAGTATTCAATGCACGGGCGGATGGTTGATTTGTATATGTGCAGGATTTTTTCAGGCAGAAAAAAACTCCCTGTCCCTACTTTCTTAATAGCGGATTTAGCTATGGATTCTATATAGTCATTCTACTTGATGTCTGTTGTGAGAGTTAACTCGAGGAGGTGTAGTGTTTTGCTTTCTGTGATTGTTAACAGAATATATGAGAAAAAAAAGGAGAGGAAAATAAAGGGAGATAGAGATACACAGAGTGTTATAATAGGGAGGGTGCATAAGTGAGATTCTGAAGGAGGGAAAGATGAAAAGAGATAAAGAAATAAGAGTCGTATAGAAAGAACATCATGGACAAAGAAAGAAAGATAGAAAGAAAGAGATGGAGGCAGAAAATGAAGGAAAGAGAGAGGGTAAGTTAATGTTTTATACAAACAATAATTATAAATAGATAGAAAGTGAAACAAAGATACAGAGTGTGAAAGGCCCAGTTTCAAAAAGAGAGATGAACAGATGGAAGAAAAAAGTGAAAAAAATAATAAAATCAAAATGAAAAAAGAGCGAAAACCAGAGAGAAAAAATAGAATGGTTCAAGGAGGATGTGAGGAGGGTGTGAAAAAGAAAAGTAAAAAGAATTAAATAAAAGAAGAGAAAATACAAAAGAAAACGAGAAAATGAAAAACTACACGTAATAATAATAATGAAGAAAAATAAGAGGAAAGAGATACTTACAAATGTAAATGTAGGAAAATTATAAAAAAAAAAAACAGAATAAAGAAAGAAAACAGGAAGGAATGAGAAAAAAAACAAAGTTATAGAAAGAAAAGAAAATGAAATTAGGAAAGAAAGAAAAATTCGAAAGAAGGAAAAGTTTTTAAAAATACTGAAAAATAAAAAGAGAATAGGAAAGCAGAAAAATGTGATTCAAAAGAAAAAAATGAATGGAAGAAAGAAAGAATAAAAAAACAAAACTCTTTCTGCTAAAATTCACTTAATACAAGGCTTGAAAGACGTTCAAGATAGAGTGTTACTGTTAAGATCGTAACGATGAACTGAGTGTGTCATTTGAACTGAAAAGAAAATAGAAAAATGTGCACATAGAATCCATAGCTAAATCAGCAGCTAAGAAGGTCCCTTCTCTGTGCAGGGCCAGGAAGTTTATTCCTCTGAAACAATCTTGCACATAGACAAATCTACCATCCGCTCGTGTATTGAATACTGCTGCCACATCTGGTCGGGTGCCCCTGCTATCCACCTAGGGAACCATGACAAAATCTAACGGAGAATCTGTAATGTTGGCAGCTCGGATACAGTCACTTTCTCACCTGTGCAATGTGGCTTCCCCGTGTCTCTTCTACAAACACTTTCACGACTTCTGCTCCGATAAGTTTACTAGTGCCCCCTATATATGAATTTACTCAAGCCACAAGATTAGAAACTCGGTCCCCCGCTTTTACTGTGGAACCAATAAAATGTAAACGCAAATTCTACTCCTTCAGATTCTTTTCTCGCACTTCCTACCTGTGAAATTCACTGTCCTTTATTGCTTCCCCGACAGCTACAATCTTCATGAATTTAAATGTAAAATCAATAATCATCTCACTAACTTGCATCCTCTCTCTCGTGCTATTTTCTCCGTCCACTAGACTCTCATCAGTATTCTCAACCTTCTTTTACTCACTTCCTGACACCTCCTGTCACTCTTTATCATAACTTTCCTCCTATGTAACCACATGAACCAGATACGATTATGTGGATATGTATGAGAGATGACAATGAACTCTTAACTCGAAGTGGTTAAAACTGTATTGTTCAGGGAAGCACCGACTCAAAAGTTTATTCTACAAATTGGCAGCTCTTCACAAAGCTCTTAATCTTTATATAAATTTGCTCTCTATATATTTATATAGATATATATTTAGAGCTGTCCTAGAGAGTTATCCTACCACTTTATGTACAGGATACTCCTTTGGATTCTTCTATATCTACACCGCATATATATATATATATATATATATATATATATATATATATATATATATCCAAATGAATAAAAACGAAGAAAATAATTGCAACGTTCCAAACATTAACTTAAAGCATGCACAATATAAAAACAGACCAATGAACATTTATTATTAATTACAACATTAGAACACGTGCAAACTACAAACTACTACAAAAATGTTCATTTTGTTTCGAAATTGAAAGAAAAATGTCTCATCAGGTAGTTAGCAGTGATGCTATTCTAATGAAATAATTAATAATAATAATAATAAAAATAGTAATATATATTTTTATGATATATATATATATATATATATATATATATATATATATATATATATATATATATATATTCGGCTAGACAAAATAATAGAAGCAGCTAGTACCATAATATCATAATTTAAAAATTTGATGAAACTGTGAAAAGCTTGTATGTTTTTATTTTTTAGCAGAACTTGACTATTTAAGAATTTTAAGTAATCGACTTCATCCTATGATCCAGGAAATGTTTCCAGAGGGAAATACCATCTTTCATGATAATAATGCACCCGTTCATACTGCTAAAATTGTAGCAGAATAGTTCGAGGAACATTCTCGCGAAGCAGAACATATTATCTAACCACCACAGTCGTCAGATTTCAACATCATTGAACATTTATGGTGTATTTTAGAAAAAAGAATTGACGAGTCGATATCCTCCACCATCATCAATGAAAATATTTTGAGATCGTTTTAGCTGGAGAATGGATAAAAATTTTTCTGGAAACAATAAGAACTTTGTAAGAGTCGATCCCACGCCGTTTTGAAGCTGTAATTACTGCCAAAGGTGGTCTTGCCAATGTTGAAATAAATTTGCTTGAAATTTCAAGGTGTTTCTATATTTCTATTTTTTCACGTACCCCTGAATGTATATATATATATATATATATATATATATATACAGTTATATATCCGGTCTTCATCCGGGTTTTGTTGATCGGAGTAACTTTCAAGGAATTTTGTCCTGAACCCTTTATAAAATCTGCGGCCGATTGTAATAAGGACATTTGTCTAACTGAAAATAAATGTAAAAATAAAAAAAGCGAAAAATACGATTTTAGGTTCGGATCGATATTTATTGAGATGTAAGATTCAAATAACTTACAATGAAAATATTTCTAGTATAGGTATTTTGAAGAAAGGAATCTTTTCCATAAATAACCTCTCTTGATTTTGGGTAAATACTGAAATAGTTATTCAAATTCATTATCAGACTTCTGGCAGATTCTTCAAGTTCTGATCGATATTTTGCCAATTATATAGCAATCCAATTGATTTTCTGTAATTTCTTCTTTAAGGAAAAACAGTAGTATTTTTTTAAATTATCACAATTATTGTCTATATTTCTGAGATGAGGTATTATAATTATATACAGTATTTACGTTGTTCATTGTTTACAGTATTTACATTGTCCTTTTTTTATTGCTATATTCACAATGTTTCGGCCGCTGCATGCTCCGGTTGTTTTCAGATCTGTCATATTTCTGAGTATTTATACCTATATTTCGGGTATTGTAATTATTTACGCTATTTACATCGTTTGGGCTATTGTTCACATCTTTGTTGCCATATTCACGACGTATTAGCTGTGTACTCTCTTGCCTTCTTCGGGTGATTGGAATTTCGAACTGAACACTTTATTTCTTTCACTGTAATAGATTTATCTAGTTCCACACGACATGCCTCTTCCAGTTATCTCAGTATGAGTTATCTCACTTTAACTCAACTGTCCAAGGTTCTGTTGTAGCTAGGTATTCAGCTCACAACCTTTTCGGTCAAGTCACTGGATTCAACCAACTTTTTATCCACTGGGCCATGTATCCTTGACTCATGGAAATATCGCTGTTTAGTCTGTCCCTATTCCCTCATCAGTTGTGGTAAAAATATTGAGAACAGCATATGGTTAAGATACAGGGTTGGCCAAAATAACCCATGAATGTCAGACTATAATAATGTATAATATTTTTTAATTTTAATTCACAAGAGTATTATAGAGATTCAATATAGAAAACAAATTTTCACTTGTTTGAAATGATTTTACCTTTTAAGTAGCGTACAATTTGAGCTTCTCGCGGAGTGTTCCCATCTAAGGTATTCTCTATCACGTCCAGTGTTTCAGTTTGTTCTTTGATACCTCCATGTCTCAGCAGCTGGGGCGTGTTAGGCCTGTTGATATTTTTGTGATAGCTCCATAGGAAGAAATCAGGGTTTGTCATTTCCAGGGAACGTGGTGAACAATTAATGCTGAAATTGTGAGAAATTAATCTTTTTTCCAATATTTTACCGGAGAATTTAGATAATGACAATTGCCGTTTGAGCTACTGATCTATCTCTTATGGAGACAGTGTGGTGGTTTTTTGAATTTATTGAAGTGACATCAGAGATGTCCAAACCCATGAAAATCGCCATCGGGTTGGTGTTCTTGGATATTCTTCGATATTCTCCCTTACTCGCTCAACATCTCCTTCGTTCTTAACTGAATGCAGTTTGATTAATTAATGTCTGATTGATTTCTAATGTTTTTTGGTTTCTTTTGTAAAACACCTGACAGAAAAATATTTTTAAAGTTAAAAAATATATATATACACAATACCGGCCATAATTATAACACCACGCCAGTGTTTTAAAAGAATGATGTATTTCATACGATTTTTTAGTATTTATTACCAAGTGAATAAATGTTAATGAAAATAGAATGTTTCTTTTGTTAATATTGCACAATAACATGTGGCTGAAATGAATTTATACATATTTAATAATTACCTCAGTTTCATCAATGAAAGTATGAAGAAAATAGAGGGTGATTCGGACGAGTTCATCTTTGCTTCCTGGCCTTGTAAAATTTTGCAAAGTAATAATAGCACAGAACCATTCTACTTTCATTTTGCAATAAATACTAAAAATTGTATGAAATGCATAACTAAAAAAAAAAACTTGGGTTTCCTAATAATTATGGCCGGTAGTGTATATAGTACACTTTCATACCCTTTGGTGATTTTGGTCGCTTTATATTTTAAGATGATATATAGCAAAAATTAATTTATGAGAGTATAAAGGATTTTACTGCGAATCAAACATAAGCAGGCTCCATACAAAAGTAATCTCGCTACCCTACTTGTTAACTGGCAGCTGACTCTTACCCTTTTAGAATTCCAGTATCTATCTATCTATCTATCTATCTATCTATCTATCTATCTATCTATCTATCTATCTATCTATCTGTTTATTTTCATCGATTTTGGTTTGATAAAATCTACAGAACTAGGAAAAGATTTACACTGACAGAAAAATAAAAAGCAATCAATTGATGGACGAGGTCAGTATCGATTTTGCCCAGCATGTTCATGAGTCGTGGGAGTACATAATCTGTTAAAACTATCAAACTTCTCGTCCCACATTTGACCTATTAAAACACATACCAGTATCCGATGGTAAATGCCTGCAAAGAATAAAACGGGCCATCCAAAAACGTGCGAGGTAAATTGGGTAAATTTCACTGTACGGAAGTCGTCGACTTTGTGCTAGGATGAAGTTATAAGTTACGGTTAGCGGAAACGTGAACCTTTTAAACATGTTCAACTTTTTCTGATAGCAGATTATGCGTTCTCTCCGAAGGTGCACTAGACTAGAAACTACTCGTTGGGTATGGGGATATAAATGAAACCCACAATGTACCTGGGCAGGTATTTGCGTCAGGGAATAGCTATATATGGTTGTACTCGGAAAGTATTAAGCAGCTATTATGTATATAAGGAAATTACATTTTCATTTATATGGTATAATATATTTATTAATTTGACGTCTTTCATTAATAAATTATTATTAGTTCTTATATATTTAATGTTAAAATTTATACTTCGGAATACTGCTTACATTAGAAATATATCTTACAGAAATAACATGGTCGAAACTTTTCTAGTGAAGTAAAAATTATTTTTAATATTCTTATATATATATATATATATATATATATATAAGAATATTAAAAATAATATGCATGATAGTGAAATCATGTACATATATATATATATGTGTGTATATATATGTACATGATTTCACTATCTTTTCAAAGAATGCCAAATGTTTGTAGTTTTATACTTCGCTAAAACAAATATTTTTATCCACTGCCTATTCCATGCCAAAGTGTTAAAATTTCTACCACTTTCTCCGATTATGTTGTCTTCCACACCTTTCTCTTCTTCGCCTATTTTCTCCACCATCCTTCTCTATTCTATGCATTTTCTTACTTCTTCCTTCTGGTTCAGCACAGACGCCGAGTCATCAAAGGTTGTATATGACTATATTTTACTTCTTCCTTTATAACTGGTGCCTTTCTTTATGTCCTTCATCATGTCTCCTTATTTCTTTATTTTTCTCTCCCGTTTACCTCCTTTTTATTTCCTCAATGTCCCTTTTATGATACCCAATTTTGGTTTTTCATTATCCGTCCACCCTTTACCTCGCACACAAATGTTTACCAATATATGGAAGTGAATTTTCCATCTCTTTTTAAAAATAGCGTTTAGTACCTGATGAGGCATTGTTCTTTCAATGTCGAAACAAAATGTACACTTTGTAGTAGATGGTAATTTGAACATGTTCTAAAATTTAATATATATATTAAATACAAAAAGATGGGCAAAAGGTAAAATCCCCCAAACCAGATACTTTTAATATTAATTCTATTAAAATTAAAATTGATTAAGGTGGAGGGCTCGTTATAAATAGTATTATCTGTTTACAGAGCCAAATATATATAGTATGTCAAAAGATTTCCAAATTTTTGACATACTATATATATATATATATATATATATATATATATATATATATATATATAAGTGTAAAGCTGAATACTATTAGGAATGTTAAAAACGAAGCAACCGGTTTCGCTCTCGCTCTCAGGGCTCATCAGGATATTAACTTTGTTTGAATGGAATACGTACATTTGTGTGGTTATATACGCGTTGAGATTTCATTTGTCCCAATGGCGAAGGTAAAAATTATTAAAACCCTAATTCATAGGGCGTTAATGATCTGTTCCGAGGTATTTCTGGGTGATGAACTTAATTTTGTCACGAAGATCTTATGCAGTGTCGGGTATCTCCCCAGTACTGTTCACTCTGTTATCCGCGACAAGATTCCAGCTTTCCGAAAGGTCAAACTGATTATAGTGAAACAAAGCCCTGTTTGTCTGAGACGCTCCTGGATTAGAGCTGACTGGGAAAGCTTAACTAAACAGATTTTAGTGTTAGTTCTTGTTATTGCTTGGCTGAGATTCAAGTAGTGTTTTATATCCGGCCTATTTTCTGTTCTAGACGCAAGGACATTCTTCCCCTTCATCAAATGCATTTATCAATACAATTGCGGTACCAACTACATAGGGAAAACTACTCAGCGTCAAGGTATGAGGATTAAACAGCACGTTCTAAGTAGAATCGGGGATCAAACAGTGGCTTCTAATGAACTTGTCCCAAATACTTATATTTCCTTTATATAAATAAGAGAAACGTGTGCTGCTGGGTTTAGTGTTCACGGTTGTGTCCCGGTCACACTCGATATTTCATTTAATAGTGCTAGAGTATTTGTATATCATGTCCCGCAAACATTCTCTCTGTAAACAGCGTGAATGTCTGCTGGGACTTGCTATCATTAGCCTCTAGTATTTCTTTCCCTTTCACATTATAATTTTTCTTCTCTCTTCCTTTCCCTTCATTCATGGCATGATTTATAAGTCAATCTCCCGATGAGGCCTGAAGAGCAGGAGCGAAACCGGTTACTTCATTTTTAACATACCTAATAGTATTCGGCTTTACACTTTCATATCTATTATTAGGTTCTTTATTTTCAATATATATATATATATATATATATATATATATATATATCATGTAAGTGATCACTTTTTTGGGAAGTTTTGTTAAAAATGACAAACATGGTGCTATATAAAAATTGTCCGAATGTTTTATTTATCGAAATATATTCTCCCATACATTTAGCCATTAAATACTGAATTTTAATTTACTTTTAACTGAATATCTATGAAACACATATGTATTCAGTTAAAATAACATAAAATTATATAACGAACTTAAACATAGACCACTGTCTGTCATTTTTGACGAAACTTGCATATATATATATATATATATATAGATAGATAGATAGATAGATAGATAGATAGATAGATAGATAGATAGACTGAGGTCATTTAGGTTGAAGATCAAAATAAGCCTAGGAAGCAAGTGCTCTGAATTTCAGATTTATTTCAGGACATTTCCATTTAAACATGTTAAACAGCTTAGGACCTAACACTTTTTGTACAAGATCAACCAATTTTTAAGCAAGCAAAAGTAAAGGAGTATATATTTAAAGTAACTTACATTTAATATTAAGTTGTATAAGCCTTACTTGCAATAATTGCAAGTCTGTGATTCATTGCTATCATCGAAATGTTGCATTTTTCATGTGTGATTGTAGTATTGCTTGACGAAGTGTGGTTGGTAGAAGAATGAATGACCGCTTGGATCTGTTCTCGCCGATTGCTCTACCTGGAAACCAGAACACTGCTTCACTCGGGACTCTGTTCCCAGTACACCGTAAACAAAGCCCTGTCACTCGTACAGCGGTGTAGCCTTCACGAATAACCCAACTGCCATGAAACAGAAGTTGTCTCTTTTTATGCGTTTTCGTTCTCGGGTAAGAAACCGAAATTTCTCGCGTGTGGCAGCCTCGCTTTCGCCGATGATGCATGCGCCGTGTCATTTCAAAACTATCTTGCATGAGCTCGCCTCGCGGTTCCATGACGTCTACAAACGCATGTGCAAACAACCCGCCTTCTTCTTCCTGTTTGTTTGGTGTGGTTTCATTTTTCAGTCTTCTCTTCGGGAGATAAAATGCATGCTCTTTTGAATTAAGGCCAGGTGATTTATTCGGCCACTCATAAACGCTCCACTTTTCCTTCTGATGAAGTTCTTTGTTGTGTGGACAATGTGTTTTAGGCCATTGTCTTGCTGCACGATATCCTTCCGAGTTAATGCATTTCTTTGTAAATGTTTCAGTCGTCTTCTGAATTCATTATGCTACTCATGAGTTAAATCTATATATATAAAAGGCAAGATGTGTGTGTGTGTGTGTGTGTGTGTGTGTGTGTGTGTGTGTGTGTGTGTGTGTGTGTCCTTTATACAAATCCACAATTTTTATTCGATTCTCACCAAACTTCACACAAATATTTGTTAGGCTTCCGGTCTGGTCATGGGATACTTATTTTTTCCGATACCCCGATATCCGATCAGGTCTGATCAAGATCATGATTTCAGCTCCTTCATTTTGGTTTTTACTTCGGGTTTTGCTCTAAGTAGATATAATTGTAGTTTTTAGTCTCAGCCATGATACCATTTACTCAGAGGACTTATTTAGCCATCAAAATTCAGTTTGCCCCGGAAAACTTATTTGACATCAATAACGGAAATCAAAATTGGACTAATATCCATTCATTTTTCTTTCACTCTACGGTTTCGCTTTGAGTGGAAACAACTATTGCTTTTTAGTCTTTCGTGCTGAATCCCAAAGAGTCTGAGCTCCAGGACCATAGATTAGTTTTAAAGCTTTCATTACACCCGAGCAATGCTGGGCTATACTGCTAGCTATTAATATATATGAATGAGCCTGTACCAGAATTAGCCATGCAGACTCTGTCTCCATCACGCTTTATAGATGAGCTTGTTTGCTTTGGATTATAAGCAGATCTTTTCTTTTATCCACGCTTTGAAATTTCTATCATTTTGTTAGATGTCAATCTTGGTCTCATCAGTCCATAAAACTTTCGTTTAAAACGTTTATCGCTCATCTCTGTACGTCTTTGCGATATCCTACTAAACCTTCCAATGCTTACTGCAAAATTTTTGCATCTTGTGGTCTGGCCTCTCAATATTTCTGCTCTCAAAATCCTCTCCGAACGATCGATTGTGAAACTTTCACCCTTACACTCTCAATGGCAATTTTCACCCTTACACTCTCAATGGCAATTTTCACCCTTACACTCTCAATGGCAATTTTTCTTGACAGCTCTCACAATATTTCTGTCATCAACTGCTGTGATTTTTCTTGACCGACCTCTTCTATGTCTGTTGGTCAATAAACCAGTACTTTCCTCTTTCTTTTTCTGGACATTTGAAATTGTTGTGTTGGCTTTTCCCACTTATTATCGATTGACTCTGATCAATTATCCTTCTTTTCAGATTCAAAATAGTTTGATTATCTTCCATAGATACGTCTCATTTTCATGTTGGTTTATCTCCTTTAACAAGAGTTTCAGTCTTTAAAGGTGAAAACCAAGTCTAAAATAAAATAGATAATTTTAAAAAATAATTAAATATATTTATACATGTGTATGGAATATTGTGTTTATGAAATCAGATTTTACGGATTTCAGATTTATTTATAAGCAAAAAAGTCTGTCCCTTGTTTGCTTTTAAAAGAAAATCCAACAAGACTATTTTTAGCAATGTTTTTAATGATGCTAGATATAAGCTGAAGTTTACATTATTCATTTTCTTTATGTGTCATGTTCTTTCAGGACGTAGGCGATCATGTATTTCATCATGAGGAAAATATGATAATCTTTTTCCAAATAAGTTTCTAAAAATTTGTGAGCGTCTTTAATCTTGGCGACAGATACATTTCGACTCAACTCTGAAGCTTTAATTAAACGATTGTTTACACTGACCGGGACGATAAAAGCCAATAGTTTAATAATATCACTGGAGGTCATTCTAAGTAACTTGTGAATCTTCAATGACATACAATTGGGTTATAAAATGAATCAGATTTCCTTTTTCTTTAATCAACCGCGGGCAAGTAAAGCAACAAACTTGAATCGCCCATTTAAGTTTTTAATCGACTGAGTTGATTGGGCGAGTGAAATCTCAAAGGCCGCCTAAAAGTACTAAAACTATTGTGCACTGAGTAAAAATCCAACTTAGTACTTAAATGTAACTAATTTGGTAAGATAAGCTTATTAACGATTGCATTATATCAAAATGCTCTATAGAAAACATATAATTTAAAATATTACTAATAGAAATCATTATAAGTGCTACTTATATTTTTTTAATTTAGCATGAAATGAAAAGAAAGTTAAAAAACTCTAATTCCTTTTGAATAATGATAATTCAAGGAAATTCTAAAAATGAATCAAAATTAATATAGTAAAATTTAATTAATCAAAATAAAAGCCAAATGACGTATGTGCTTGGTGCATATTTTCAAATAGCAATTTAATTTTTCCGGTTCAAGTCAGCAGCTATTAATTACAAAATTAAAGTTTGAAGTTTGTAGCTCAGAGTCAGTCAGTTAAGTGCCATACGTGATACACGCTTGGGCGATCATGTCTCGAAAGAGACATTACTGACTGGGCAGAAGATTATCCCGCAGTAGGTTGCCATTGCTTTCTGCGGTAGACTGGTTGCTGACCAAGGCTATAGAACCCAATCTGTCCTGCTATTTAACCCATAACTGGAAGGAAGAGACGGATTAGTACCTTTCCTAAGGGTATTTGCGCGTAAGTGAATACAACGGATTCAACTGGAATTTGAACTCGGCTCCCCGGTTTCTCGTTCCGAGCAGATATCCACTGTACCACCAGAGTAAGGATCGAAATTACTTCTAAGTTTTACTGAACAACCAAATAACCACGGTAATATTGCTGCAACATAAAATGATTTAGAAACGTACAGAAACTGAAGAAATTAATTTAACTTTTACCATGTTTGCTATTTTCCTTTATTTCAGTAGTCATTTTGTGGTTTATTAATATTCAATATTCAATATTGGGATGTGGTGCAATGGATATCGGCTCAGAACGAGAAATCGGATAGCCGAGTTCGAATTCCATTTGAATTCATTGCATTCACTTACGCGCAAATACACTTGGGAAAGGTCCTGCTGCGGGATAATCTTCTGCCCAGTCAGTCATGTCTTTTTCAAGACATGAACGGCCAAGTGTGTTTCACGTAATGCACTTAACTGACTGAATATTCAGTATATAATTTGTGCATTGTGTGTTACCACTGTGGGGTTATGGCTATTATTGAATTTAACCTTTTTCACATTTATTTTAAAACAATGTATAAACCTTCAAGTTTATGCCTTCTTTTCAGTGTCTTGAGGTGAATAAGTTGTGACTAATAACATTACTGAGTTCACCTCTATACTCATTAGACCAGCCCTTGAGATTTTATTTGCCCGATCGACTCAGTTGATTAAAAACTTAATTGGGCGATTAAAGTTTGTTGCTTTACTCGCCCGCGGTCGATTAAAAATCTTGCAATGAAACGTGTCCCTTCAAATAACCAAAAAAGAAATCTGATTCCTTTTACAATCCAAAAGTATGCCATTGAAGATTTACAAGTTACTTAGAATGACCTACAATTACATAATTGAACTCTTTGCTCTTATGCATGGCGCCTGATTTACGTCGAAATATGTGGTTAAACAAAAGGCAGTAACAATCATCAAAGCAATATCCGACAAATGTAATTTAGATTGACAAGCTTCTGCCCCCCTTTGATCGTGCCGGTCAGTGTAAACATTTGTTTAATTAACGCTTCCAGAGTGGAGCCAAAATTAAAGATTAAAGACGGTCACAAGTTTTTCGAAACTCATTTGGAAAAATATGTTCCTTGACCCAACATCTATATTTCCTTGCCGCTTACGAAAAGTAAAAAGCGAATATTTGAAAGAAAGAAAAGAATACGCATACTTCTTTTAACTACGCACCGAAAAACAAATTTTACATGCAAATAATATTTTACAGAAAATCGTTGAGAAATCAAAATATTTATGCTATTATTAAAAGAAAAGATCAAATTTTGTGGTTATTATTTAAAAAAAAAAAAAAGATAAATTCTTTCTAACACATTCGAAATTTGAATTAAATTTCATTTTTTGTTTTCAGTCACCGATTTATGCTATGTTTACGTAAGGCGACTATTAAGAAAATGGAGTCGGTCGAGTAAAATGATTTTGGAGTGAGTAAATTTTCCCTCGTTCTCGACCGGCGTCAAATCTCAAAGGCTATATATATATATATATATATATATATACCATAAGGAAAATAAGGAAAATTTTCCTTTGCACTCGAACGCCGGTAGAGTGATTTCTTTTACAAATTTTAAAGGCTGCTCATTACAATGTTTTTCTGTTAAAATATTTATTGCTGGCAGACGCTACCATAGCTTGTAAATACGTTTTTTTATTACTTTGAGCAGAAATGATACAGTCTTTTAAAGACTTCTTTTAACCTTTTGCGATTTTCCTGGCTGCTATGAAACATTGTCCTTTAATTCGATCTTCCGCGTGATTAATGAAACGAAAGTATTTAGGAAGTGTTCCAAAAATTGAATTCAAGTAAAAGTCTTCTATACAGAAAAGATATTCTAAAATCATTTCACCCCAAACAATGCGGTACCTCTACTGATGTGCAGAGGGGCTACATAAGAGTTAAAGTTTTAGACAGAGCGAGAGTGAAGACAAAGACGAACCAGCTACAGAAAGTGAAAGAGTGAGGACAGTTACGAAGGTAGAGAGAAAGGAAAAGAACAAGATTCACAGGGTGATTTAGAAAAGACTGGAGTTAGTGGGTAAGAGATGGGAACTGACTTTGCATTTAAATTCCTTGTAGCCATCAGGAAAGCAAGTATATAGTAGGTAGTTCTACAGGAGGAAAGTGCGAGAAAGGAAGCTGATGGAATAGAATTGGGGCCTGCATTTGGACCTTGTTGCCAGTCTGGTTGCTAGAGTAAATTTTTGTGGAAGGGGCACCAGTGACCTAAGTTCGTCAGAACCGAAGCCATGAAAATATTTATAGAAGGGACAGAAGGAAGCCACATCCCGCCTATGAGAAAGTGGCTGGAGTCGAGCTGCCAGCTCGGGACCAATCACGTTACAGATTCTCCTTTCAAAGCCTGTCGAGAATACTGAGATGAACAGCAGAGGCGCCCGACCAGCTATGGCAACAGTATTCTATGCATGGTCGAATGGTTGATTTGTATGTGCAAGATGGATTCAGGCGGAAAAAAACTTCCTGGCCCGACATAGTGACCCAATCTTCCTAGCAGAATGAGAATAGTGAAGCCACCTACTCTAAATCTATCATAAGATTTCAAGATGTCGAATTATTATTTTATTGAATAATGAAAAATGAGAAATATTTCATAAGTTTTGTGAAATATATTTTATAAGTTGTGAATATACTTAACTGCGTTCACCTCTATACACATTACACTGTTTTTGTGTTAGTAGATCGTACTGTCATGCTACGATGGCTTGTACATTATGTTACCCTTTGAGATTTTACAAACTCAATGGAGCTCACTCAAAACATTTTTATGCAGAAACAATGATTTAGAATTAGGATGGCAATAGTTAACGCATCTATCTGAAATTAATAATAAAATTTTAAGTTGTAGAATTATTGGATCGGTGTGGAATTTCTCCCAGAAGCTTATTCGCAATGTTGTTGCAAAGTTTTAAAAAAATGATGGATGGTATTTGAAATGTCAGTTTTTGTTTTGACGGCAGAACTTGTAAACAGTATAAATAATTTAGTGATGTGGTTGTTTTCGAAAAAGAAAGAAATGAAAAAACTTTTTGACATTATATATCTTTCGAATGTGTGTTCTTCGAAAGGAAAAAAGAAACAAACTTTTCAGACATTATAGAACTTTCTCTGACATTGTGTTAAAAAAGAAAGAAAACAAGCAAAAAAGAGAAAATAAAAACATAGTGTTGACAGTTGATAACAAAACTTAATAAAAAAAGAAAAGAAAAAGAAAAGAAGAAGAGGCAAGGGATAACTAAAGCAAATCAGTCCTTTAGTAGGCCAATATGCTGGGTGTGATTGGAGCTTGAATGAACGAGTAAACAAATTAAAATATAAAAGAAAGTGTGAGAGTAAAGAATAAAGAAACAAAAGGGAACAAAAAAAGAGTTAATATCCATAAAAAGGCTAAGAATTGTCGCCGTGGAAGAAGAATGCTATAAGTCATTTGTGAAATGATTACTCTAGGACATGTAGAAAACTTTGAAAGTTGACAACGGTACGCAAAAGACAATTTTTTTTATGGTTAGAAGTCATATAATCGTGATTTTCAAAGTGTTGCTTAAATGTGGCGTAAAGACGAAGTTATGAAATACCTGGTGAGTTTCGGTCACTACTCGGCCATAATTATTAGCCATTACTCTACGCCAGGGTGCCCAACGCCATTCAGTATGTGTAGACGGGCGACATACTCAGTGAAAGTTCAAAAACAGAAATACTAGAAAAAAAGGAAAGGAATCATTTTTATACAAATCTCGTTCTGGCCTGATTCATTATTATGCCTAAGTGATCAACTTAGAGCTTAGATCAAGTGATTTTACATGGTAGAAATATACGCACAATGTGAAGAAAAACAGATGTCACAATTAATTTTGTTTTTTAATTAATTTTTCATGAATTATCAATGATTGATTATTTTTAGGTCATATTATGTAAGTGTGTTGTACAATGACGTGATTGTGTGGTGCATAGATTTGATCGTGAAAAAGTACTTAAAATGATCATAGATTAACATTTTGAAAATGATAGGGAAGGAATGGTGTAAATTCTTTGGATCGGTATGGAATTTCGTCCAGAATTGTATTTGCATTGTGGTTGTGAAATTTGAAAAAAAAAAGAAAGGATGTTATTTGAAATGTCCGAAAATTCAGGTGCAGGCTAGATTTTGGTTTGACGACAGAGGTCAAACAAGTCAGCGCCCGAAAACTGACAATGCGAAGCAGGGGTTGCATGGATCAATGAGGTTTCACTATTTAAGTGAAGCCAGACAACAGTCGGCAGTTTTAATTTAGCAGTTTGCAAACAGCAGTTGCATGTGTGCTAGCCATCCGACCCGACCGACACACTTCTCTCTACGCCAAGTCATCGAAGAACGGTTAAAAATATCCGATATTTTCAGATATATTTAAGTGACGATGTCTATCATTTTGACAGTAAGAAAAGCAAGTCACTTTGGGCCCAGATTATATTTCAATTTTATCAGCAACAAATCTTCATTTTGATTGCAGTTCATGCGTCGTTGATTATAAGTGAAAAAATAATCGTCGCAGACACAGTATATACCAAAGGTGGTATACAACAGGAGGACGTAGAATACATACATACACACACACACACACACACACACACACACACACACACACACACACACATATATATATATATATATATATATATATATATATTTATAAACTTATTTATAAATGGAACTTTGTCTGTGTGTGTGTGTGTCGTCCGTCACTTATAGACTCCGAAACGGCTGAACCGATTTTCTTGAAAATTTACACAGTTGTACTATAAGCGTCTGCGTGTGTTCTTAGCGAGGTTTTATGCCGAGTTACCCCCAATAAATATCGAAAATCGATAATCGAAAAAATCGGGTTATAGAAGTGATCCGTTTTAATCAAATTTGATACACTCATAGACAAAGACATAAGAAACGATATTCAGAAGTTTCATGGTTGCATTTCTTGCAATAGTGCATAAAATCGATACTATATATATATATATGTATATAAAAGGCAAGATGTTTGTGTGTCTGTTTATCTGTCTCTATGTCCTTTATACAAATCCACAATTTTTATCCGATTCTCACCAAACTTCAAAATTTGTCTTACATCCATTCATTTTTCTTTCAGTCTACGGTTTCGCTTTAACTGGAAACAACTATTGCTTTTCAGCCTTTAGTGCCTGAGCTCCAGGACCATGGATTAGCTTTAAAGCTTTCATTACACCCGATCAATGCCGGGCTATACTGATAGTGTATATATATATATATATATATATATATATATATATATATATATATATATATATGATATATCCTTAAGATGAAGCACTTTAATTCAGAAATACAGTATGCGACTGTTAAATTGTCGTCAAAATTACGCAGATATTTAAATAACACTGAAATCTCTTTTGAACAGATATATTTACCAAAATTACACAACAATATCTTCAAATGCTAAAGAGTAAATTTATTCAATAAAATCTCCAATTGCTTCAACTACGGTCTCCTGATATCTTCAGAATTACCTGCCCCTCTTCCGGGTGGTTGCCTTTTTTAAACTGTTGAATGTTTGCCTTCCGTTAATATTTGGTATCACAAAGATCTTTTTTGGTCTCTCGCTCAACTGCACCCCACAGAAAATAACCAAGGAGGTTGCAGTCTTGGAAGTTACATGGGAAGATATAAAGAGTGATGTGGTCGCAGAAATTGTCTAACAGCCATGACTGGGTTCTCCTGTTTGTGTGGTAGTGTGCAGAGTCTCCTTGCCAAACATAGTGTCTTCCAGCAGACACTCCCCTAACTCAGAGCAACACTACCTCTTCAAGGTACGTGATGTAGCCCTCTGTGTTGAATCTGCGGCCCGGTGTGAAAATGAACGGAAGCATAACGTCGCCATCACTAATGATAACTCTAAACACCGTCGTAATCACCATTACACTCATCTAACACCAAAGCATATAAGATCTAATGAAGGTTTCCCCAAGAAGAACCTAGGTTCGAATCTTGGTAGAGAATACCATACTTTTCTCGAATAAGTTTCTCGAATAGTCATGCCGGTAGAGAAAAATAAATAAATATATTGTTTAATAAATAATACTGGGTATCTACTAAAATACGAATAGTCACTAAACATAAGTTTTAAGTAATAAACACACACACACACACACACAGACTCTATATATATATATATATATATATATATATATATATATATATATATAGTAAAAACGAACACACACACACACACACATATATATATAGTAAAAACGAACACACACACACACACACATATATATATAGTAAAAACGAACACACACACACACACATATATATATATATTAAAAAAGAACACACACACATATATATATAGTAAAAACGAACACACACACACATATAGTAAAAACGAACACACACACACTATATATATATATAGTAAAAACGAACACACACACACACACACACATATATATATATATAGTAAAAACGAACACACACACTATATATATATAGCAAAAACGAACACACACACACACACACACATATATATATATATATATATATATATATATAAAAAGAAAAACGAACACACACACACTATATATATATATATATATATAGTAAAAAAGAACACACACACACCTATATATATATATATATATATATATATATATATATAGTGTAAAAACGAACATTTCAAAGAAAGAAAAAAATACGCATACTTCTTTCAACCAGGCATCAAAAAACAAACTATACAAGTAGGTAATTTTTGAATAGAAAATCATTGAGAAAATCACATTTATTTTTTATCATCTATAAGATGGAGCTTGTAGTCAAAGAGAAGAAAGAAACTACGAATTTAGGTACCTCCACTCAATTACCCTCCCCCCACCAAAAAAAAACAAAACATTATATCATGATGTTAAAAGTGTTCAAACTTAATAAAAACAAAGTTTTATCATCAAAATGTTTTATGCTGTTATTAAGAGGAAAGATCAAATTTTGTTATAATTTTTTTAATTTTTTAAAATCCTTTCTAACACCTTCGAAATTTTAATTAAAATTTCATTTTTTGTTTTCCGTCAGCGATTTACGCTATGTTGACGTAAGGCGAGTATTAAGAAAATGGAGTCGGTCGAGTAAAATGATTTTGGGGCGAGTAAATTTTCCCTCGTTTTCGACCGCCGTCAAATCTCAAAGGCTATTTTCAATCCTGGGTAAAAAAGCAATCGGAATCTAACCGTACTGATGAGCTGTGATACGGCGAAACAGATCTGTCTGCGGATGACAATATATATATATATATATATATATACCCTAAGAAAAATAAGGAAAATTGTAATGTCTTTGTCGGCATTTCGGCGTGAATTTGGAAGCAACGGCTTTATACCAACAGGCACTTCTCCACCAAACCTAATTTTAGATATCAAACAGCCCTTTCTAGAAAATAGTGGGAATTAAATTAAAATAACTTTAATCCACAGATAAAATGTAAGTTTAAAGGGAAGGCTAGGACTCCTAATAGCTTAAGAGTCAGATGTAGTCTATGTTTGACAGAAAAAAAAGAACATTTTGACATTTCAATATCAGAAATATTCCTAAATAAACGAAAGGAAATCATTAGTATGTACTATCATAGAAATACGTATATATTACAGTAAATTTACACGAGATACTAGATTAGCAACTAGGTCCCACCCTTTTACAGTTAAACAAATAAGATGTAACCGTAAATTCTACTCCAATAGCTTCTTTTCTCGCGCTTCCCGCCTGTGGAACTCCCTTCCACAACTCTGCTTTCCCGACAGCTACAACCTCCAGGTGTTTAAATGTAGGGTCAATAGACACCTCCTATCACACTAACACCCAATTATTCTCAGAACACACTCATCTACCCAACCCTCATTCTCGGTATCCTTACCCGCCTATCACCCACCCTCTGACATTTCCTATATTTAATCATCCTTTCTCCACTCTATGTAGCCCCCTGCGCAGTAGTGGCAGTGACATGCCTTGCTCGGGGTGAAACGCTTATAAAAAAAAAAGTATTCTTTTCTTTCAATTAGTCACAATAAGTTCTTTTTAAATTTTGTCTAAGCAGTTAATTCTCCCCTACCTACTACCACTAACTCAAGGATCAAACCACATATCACCCAGTACCAAAGAAGAAATTACTACTAAAATTACCCTAGTTGAACCATATAAAAACCAATAGAGAAAAAATTAAAATTTTAAAATTTAAATATCCTAGCATATACTCCTAAATAAAGGGAGGGCGATCATTTGTATGGGTCATAGAAAGAAGCATCAATTGCAATAATTATTCTATATTTCCAATTAGTCACAATAAGGTTGCTTTTAAAATATGGCTAAGCAGTTATTTCCTCGCCACATACCACTACTAACTCAAGGGTCAAGCTTCCCACTACCAAAGAAGAAATTACAACTAAAATTCCGCTGGCTTAAACCTATAAAAGCCAATATCTCCCAACCCCTTCCTAAACCTAAACAATTCTAAACCCAGAGCAAACATCTGGGTTTATAATTTTTTCTTATTGTTTGTTTATATGGGGTTGAAAATGCATGTCTTAAAATGACATGTTGAAAATAGCTAAGTTTTATCTGAATTTATATATATATATATATATATATATATATATATATATATATATATATTGTGTGTGTTTTGGCAGCATTTTTTCATTAATGCAGGTTTCATTGAATAATATAGACAAGTTTTGTCTATTAATTTTGTGTAGGATCCGTTCATACCGTCTGATATACTTGATGGTGATGTCATTGAAAGAAAACAAAAAATCACAGTATTTGTTGAATTTTTTATCGGGTCTAAGCTTTCGGCTCACATAAGCCATTATCAAAGAGTAAATATTAACACACAGTAAACATAGAATGTGTCAAGATTTTCTTTCGCTATTTCAATTTGCCTTTTCACAAGGCTCCATTTATATTTCAAGGTGGTGAAATATATAAGATTGTGTGCTTTTGCGTGTGTGTGCGTACATACATATGTAAGTGTGTATGCGTGTGTGTGTGTGTGTGTGCAATATTATAAAATTTGACTGTTATTAGTTTATTAATCAATCAGTTTTGACAATGTTTTATCCTGAATATTAGTTAAATGTCTAAGGGATTCATTGAATAATGAAAGGAGCAATACGCATGATGGGATATACGAGAGACTCGAAGCTAGAAAAATGTGGTCCTACAGAAAGATTCTGAGGATACTTTAGAGCAAACATGTGAGCAACGACAAGGTTTTAGAGAGGATATAAACGAAAAGGAAACTCATACGTAGCATCAGAAAGAAACACAGGCATAGTCGTTAGGCATGCATAAAAACGTTTGTCTTTTTTTTTCTTTTTTAATCGTTTCGCCTCAAGCAAGTCGGTACTGCCACTGGTGCGCAGGGGGGTTACATAACAGAAGAGTGAAAGTTTAAGCAGGACGAGAGCAAATAGAACAACGAAAAAATCACAGGGGATGTCGGAGAAAAGGTAACAGAAGGATGGGGAAAAGCAGTGTCAGTACAGTCGTTAGGGTAGAGTGAGAAAGGTAAAGAACAAGATACACGACGTGATGGGGAAAGTGTGAGAGAAGGACTGGTTTCAAATAGACAAGAGATGTTAATTGACATTGCATTTAAATTATTGGAGATTGTAGCCGTCAGGAAAGCAAACATGCGGAAGGGAGTTCCACAGGAGGAAAGTGCGAGAAAGGAAGCAGCTGGAGTTACTTATTCTGTTGGACCTGAGAGTTAAAATATGACTACACATGTCACAGATATAAAGTGTCAATTCACAATTGTTTTACAAATTTGTTTTACGAGGCACAAAAATCTCATTTAAATAAGAGTTAAATTTAAATAATATCGATAATAATGAGGACAAAACCTGGTCAAAATTGATCACACTAACTTCTTTTCTGTGTACTATGACCTTTCAGGCGATCATGTCCTAGGCGATCATGGACAACTACTTGTCCCTATTCCTTGACGCTCTTCACATTTTTCCTCTTGGTATCTCTCTCAAACTCCGCTCCGCCATCCACTTGCTCAAGCCTATCAAGTATGTCTCGCGCTGCTTTCCCTTATCTCTTTCTCTCTATCCGCCCTGTGAGTATTAGATTCTCTAAGCCATCCTTACTCATTACGTGTCCCAGCTGTCTATTGCTGATGCTAAGTATAAGTTTCCTTTTCGTTTGCATTCTTTTTCGTTTGCATTCTAAAGCATTGTCGCTAATCACATGTTAAGCCCATGTTATCCTCAGCATCCTTCTGTAGAACCACATTTCTGTTGCTTGTCTCTCTTGTTTATCTTTGAGGCTATTGTCCAGTATTTATTGCCCTATAGAAGGACAAATATCGCATAACAGTCCAGTACTCTTTTCTTTGTTTCTCATGAAATCTAATGACATCTTCCTGTCTCTCCAAACATAACTCAGCCCTTGCAATGCATCCTTGGCTTTGCCACTATGCCTTCGGATCTCTGTGTCGCACTTTCCGTCCTCTGTTAGAACACTTGCCAGATGTTTCAATTTATGTATATGGTTGATTTCAGTATCCCCAAATTGATGTTGGCATTTTGGGCCCCCCTTTTTACTGATGATCATACAAATGGAATTTGTGACAAACTGTTGTTGTAAATTAGCATATGTGTGAATATTTCTGAAAAAGGGATCTTGGGACATCTACTAAACTAAAACTTTATAGTTATCACGGCCATCCTTTAATTTCCGCTGCTCCCATGACCAGCTTGCTTTTATGGATTGGCAAAACAACAGTTAATTCCGACCTTATATCCGTGACATGAGTAATTACAGTCTAACTTTTCTTTCAAATGAACCTAATAAGCATTTTTTAAATGAAAAAACGGAAATTATGACTAAGTGTAACACTAAAAAATACTTATTAGATTCATACAACCATGGATGAAAACGGTATAATTTCTTGTAAATTTAAAAATTGCGCGTTCAAAAATCCCTTGCCTCGTGAGCGTTCAAAAAAAAAAACAGTTACGTGAGCGTTGTTAAAAAACACGGTAAACGGTAAAATCAGTTATTGAAAATCGCCTGAAGACACCACTCATGGTAGAGATGGAATATATATATAGTGTGTGTGTGAGAGAGAGAGAGAGAGAGCGAGAGCGAGAGAAGCTTTTATTTATCCATTTCTGAATTTATATTTTCTGACACATTTATAGACATGGCTAACTGGACTTATTTGTGTGGTCTGGTTTCTTCAATTTGCTGAAAATAAGTTCCAACGCAAATAGAACAGTTAATATATAGCGAAATCCAATCGTCTCAATAGAAAACAGAATGAATGAAACATAAATAAAACAGGTTAAACAGGTAAATAAAAATGATTCGTATTAAATTTTGAATAACTGTAAGCAAATGAAAAATAATTGTCTATCCAAAATTAATATAACAAAAAAATTTACAATCAACGAAACATTATTTACCATTTCTGCCCATTCTCACTGATTTGTTCTTAAATTACATCTGCATTTATATAGTTGCATTGACCCCACGTTATCTGCATAACATTCCAGCTGTCGCCGATTACTTAGTTTATTTGTTCTTAAACGTCGTTTCATTTCACCACCTTTGCTTTCAATTGGATTCAGTTCAATAATTTGCGAATTATAAGGCACTTTTTGTTATATTCTTAACCTGAGGATATTTTGAGGCAAATTTAGATTACTAGTTCGGATCATTTTTATGGGTAAAACCCCAGCAATAATACAAATTCTTCTTGATTATGTTAAGTATTGAATGTTAATTTATGCTGATATGTTTGATGTCCAGATGCACTAATTACAAATAATCTGACTAATTATTAACACTGACTACGTCTTCGTATATTTTAACAGATAATCAATCCAAAAGCATGACAATGCCTTTCCTCATGTTTTCTCATGATTTGAGTCAAAGGCCTCTTCTTCATGTCATTAAAATGATTATTATGCCCAATAATTATACTTGTCTCTTATCTGACCACAAAAAGCTCTCCTAGAATGCTAATGCTAAATAGGACCTAGAAAAGGGGGGTTTTCAGGTTGGTATTCGTATAGTCTCGTTCATTTCTCGTTCATTTCTCGTTCATTTCTCAGTTACTTCGATTCCAACAGCTTCCAAATTACACATGGGAACCTTACTTTTTTTTCTTTTTAATCGTTTCCCTCCAAGGCATTCCACTGCCACTATTGCGCATGGGGCTACATAGGAGAAGGTAAATAGAAAGAGTGGTTAGATATAGGAAATCTCAGAAGGTGGGTGATAGATAGTTGGGAGGATGGGAAGAGTGTTTGAAAGAATGGAAGCGAGTTATTGTGTTAGGAGGTGTCTATTGACCTTATATTTAAACTCCTGGAGATTGTAGCCGTCGGAGAAGCAATCATGTGGAAGGGAATTCCAGAGTCGGGAAGTACGAGAAAAGAAACTGTTGGAGTAGAAGTTGCGGTTGCATTTTATCGGTTTCACTGTAAAAAGGTGGGATCTAGTTGCTAATCTAGTATCTCGTGCAAATTCGAACCTAGGGGGCACCAGTGATCTAAGTTCATCACATAAGGTTTATTTTTAATATACACCCGTGTGCAAATTAATTGAAACAACTGCTTTAGTTTCCTTTCTTTCACTATATGGTCAGTTTTAGATATACTGGAGTGACAGGATGTAATCGATTTGAATTTTTGTCATAAAATTAGGCCATTTAAAGTGGTGTGCAGTAATATGATTATGTTTTCGAGGTGTTTGATAAAATTTGTTTGACCTTTAAAAAATATTGCGTCATCTGTGATTGCATCAGACTTTATCACGCCTAAACACGAATGCATCGACTGTCAATTAGTTACCCTACAGCCATTGTCTGCGACAGAATTTACTCCATGGAAACGTACAAAAATAGTAACGCTACACGAACACATTAGCACGCCTTAAAAAGAGATTGCGGAAATTGCTTTCAACTGTAAGTCGTGTCATCAAGGCGAGGAAACAAACTGGCTCCATCAGTTCAAAACGGACAGGAAAATACGATCGGAAGAGGAAAACAACGCCAAGAGACGACGTGTACGTGATCTGGGAAAGTGTGAAAGATCCTAGAAAAACATTATTCCTTTTGTTTCAATTAATTTATTCAAGAGTGTAACGTAATAGTTAGTTTTGCAATGAAAGACATTGTTCTTTCTGCAACTTCCCGGTTCATTTGCAAGAAGATTTTCACTCACAATCTTTCCAAAATATCCCATATGTTATGTGTTAAATACATATAGGGCTACTGAAATAAAAAAGGAAAACAATAAAATATTAATGTCGATTATTTATTTTTATTTTTTCATTTTTCGTACATTATTTACATTGTACAGACTGTTGTCCTCATCTTTATTGCCATGCTTTCGAAGTTTCAGTCGTTGTTTTCTTCTGTCTTCTTCAGATGCTAGGTATTTTGCACCGAGCCCTTTATTTCGATCACAGGGGTAGATTTTTCTTGTTCCATGTGCAATGCCACTTTCGGGTGTCATGCAGTTAGCTTACTTGATATCAAAGAAACGTCGTAAATATGGCAATAAAGATGAGAACAACAGTAAATGCAAATAATGTAAATAATGTCATCTCAGAAATATAGACAAATTCATTTTCTTCTTTATACCTTATTTGAGGAATTAATTTTAGACATTTTTTTTTATTTTGCTGTTCGATGTTATATACAAATATTGAACTTGAATAATTCTCGTTTCATATGTAGAATCTTTCCCTTAATCCAATTAGCACTTTTGCGCTGATGTGGTCACCACTCCCAATTACTGTTCACAATGACATTTAAGGCAAAGTAGTGCAGAGGCTTGCCAGTTTCTGAGGATATTGTATTTACCCCATCCCTCCACTCAGAAGTTCATCCACCCACAGGTAAACCGTTGACCTCTAATAAACAGCTCCTATTCCCTGTCTGGAAACCGGCCTATGGTTGCTTGGCGCAGGTGTGTTGTGGACAACCGTTCTCGTTCACTAATCGGATAGGAAAACCCTTCCGACTAACCTGAGTTTAGCTCGCAGGTCTATGCCGTTGACCAAAGTGTGACCGTCGCAGTGCCCATGAACCTTCTTGGAGCCATGTGTGAGAGTTGGGTGTTGGCCATGGACCAGTATATTTCCGCATCCCAAATTCTCTGAACCACACCAATCCAAATGTTCAACCCTTGAGCATAATCTCATGAACAAACATAAACTTCACATTGTATGACGTAGTAAACAGTTCTTCATCAAATGTAATATTTATTATTATTACTTTAAATGAAAATAATAGAAATGTATCAGTAAAAAAGAAAAGAATAAAAGTATGAAATTGTGCGTTGTGGTGCAGTGGATATCGGCTCGGGACGACAAATCGTGAGCTGAGTTCGAATTCTAGTTGAATCCCTTGCATTCACTTACGCGCAAATACCCCTGGGAAAGGCATTAATCCGTCTCTTCCCTCCTCTTATTGGCTAAATAACAGGACATATTGGGTTCTTTAGCTTTGGCTGGCAACCAGTCTACCGCAGAAAGCAATAGCAACCTACTGCGGGATAATCTTCTGTCCAGTCAGTCATGTCTCTTTCGAGACATGACCGCCCAAGCGTGTACGACATATGGCACTTAACTGACTGATATAAGAGAACATTTTTTGAATAATTCTTTTGTTAAGATTTGGAATATAAATAATAAATGAAGACATTCTGGATCTATGATAATAGTCGTAAAAGAAAGAAAATAACGTTACGAATAGAAAAGCTTTTCCTGCAAATTAGAAATATGTCCCTACCCATAAAAAATATTGCGCTACAGTAAATAATTCAGAAATGGATAAACGAACAAACTCTAGGCAAATGTTGTTTAAAAGACGTAAATGATAAATAACAGGAAAAGAAATTGAAGATACTGAACTAATAGATGAATAACACAAACATTGCGAGTGGAAATGCTTTTTCTACATTCTCCAAAATGACTGGGACTTCCATAAAAAGAAAGATCTCGCTTAACTATAGGAAGAAGAGAATTATTCATGCCAATGAATACGTAATTTGATAAATGCAATGTATTACATGCTTTTAATATAACATTTCTGAGGGATAATAGACATTCTTAACAATGTAATCTTGCCAAATAACATTTATTTAAAAATAAGTCCGTCGATATATACTTTGACCTATCTTGAAAAAGTAAACAAATATTTTTAATATTTTAAGATTATAAATGCATAATAAAATAACAAATATTATAAAACTAGCAGTATAACACGATGTTGCTTGGGTGTAATGAAAGCTTAAAAGGCTAAAACGCAATAGTTGTTTGCAGTCAAAGCTAAACCGTAGATTAAAAGAAAACTGAATGGATGTCAAGTCAAATTTGGATTTCCGGTATCGATGTCAAATAATTTTTCCGTCGAATATTAAAGGCTAAATCAGTCCTCTGAGTAAATGGTATCATGGCTAAGACTAAGAGCTACAATTATACCTACTTAGAGTAAAACCCGAAGTAAAAAACAAAATAAAAGGGATGAAATCCTGATTTTGATCAGACCAGATAGGATATCGGGGTATCGTTTTCCAATATCTGAGTCAGATAAGTCGTCCAAGGATAAAGTAAGCTATGTAAGTCCAGGAAAACTTATCGTAACCATCGGGAGTAAAATTGGAGAAAATGAGCCATATTGATGGCTGAATATCGGTTTTTGATCAGATTCGATAGAATATCGGGGGTATCAATTTCCGATATCGAGAAAAACGAGTCGTCTGAGAAGATCTACTAATGTTGGAGACTAAAAACCATAATTTTACCAAGTTAGAGCAAATTCTGCAGCAAGAACCACGATAAAGGGCTGAAATCTTGATCTTGATTTGACCTGATCTGATATCGGAGTATCGATTTCCAATATTGGGGGAAAATTAGAAAAAATAAGTAGCCCATGACCTGACCGGAAGCCTAAAGAATATTTTTGTGAAGTTTGGTGAGAATCGGATAAAAATTGTGGATTTTTATAAAGGACATACAGACAGACAAAACACACACACACACACACACACACACACACACACACACACACACAGAGAGAGACAGACAACACACACACGCACACACACACACACAAGCATCTTGACTTTTATATATATAGATAATAAATAATGAAAAAGAAGAATAAATGAACAATTAAAATATCAAAGACATCATTTTAAATACGTTATTGTACTCTTTGTTGGTAAGCCGCGTACTTTCAGAACGTAGGTGATCATGGCTCTCCCCTCTTTCCTGTCGTTTCTAACTTTTAATATATTTGATCGTTTTGTTATCATTCCTAAACCTTATTCCGTCATCCATTTACTCAAGGAGGTTTATTCGTTGCTTTTCTCTTTGCGTCCTGTTTTAAATCTGGTCTGTGATTAACAAAATTTTCAAGGCCCTCCACATCGTTCTATATTCTTAATACATTTTGTTCTGTTACCTCTTCCAAAACCTGATTTGTCATTCATTTACTCAAGATTGCTCTGTAGCTTATGAGCTTTTTCCTCTCTCCCTATTGCCCCTCAATTTGTTCTGTGAGTATCAGATTTTCCAAACTTTCCTTCCTCATTATGTATCACAGAAATGTTTACTGTCTCTTCCTGATGTTAAGTATCAGCGTTAATTGTGTTTATATTTTCTCGAAAACTTCTTCAGTTCTCACATGTCTGCTTCGAGGTATTTTCAGCATCCTTCTGTAGAACATAATTTTTGTAGCTTCACGTCTCTTCTTTATCTGTGAGAAGACTGACCATCATTTACTCATATATGAGGACTGGTCACTGGAAAAGAAAAGGCAATTTGTGCGTTAGAGTACGTTCAAACACATATGAACATGGCTGCTGCCTGCATTTATGAGAGATTTCACTAAAATGCAACAGCTGCAGTCATTTTTTTTGTTTGAACCTAAGTTGTCTATGCCACTTCTTCCTAGAACCCATGACGAAATTAAGTAGAGAATCACTGTCGTGTTGCTGATTGCTACCCAAAACGTAATCAAGTATAAATAATGAGTAAAAAGCTTAACAAGCAATACTATAAAATAGCTACATATCACTGAATTTGGATTCACAATGATTTCTACTCAATAGCCTATAGAATAACTTAAAACAAAACCCGTCACTGCCCAGCTAATAAAAATTAAGATAGCAAAATGACCTTGAATCATTGACCAGCATATATAAACAGTAGAGACAAAATGCAAGTTATATGGTCTGTATATTGCAGTCAAGTAATAAAAAGACTGTCGTCACAAGGTAATGACCACAGTGTCTGTTGGGGAACTTCGGCGTCAATTTCTTGTGAAGTTTTGGCGAAACATCACCGTAAAGTGTAGTGACCGGTGGGTGCCGAAAATAAGAAACGGAACACAAGAGCCAAGTTCAAAACAGTATATTAGTATAACAAGAAACAAGATATTCAAAGGAAGTGTTAATAATAGGTAACATAGGAGTAAATAAGTCCGAAGTTGTTATTGCGCTGCTTATTGCCTGACTAGGATGTGCGTTGTTGTGCAGTGGATATTGATTCGGAACGACAAATCGGGAAGCCGAGTTTGAATTCCAGTTGAATTCCTTGTATTCACTTACGTACAAATAACCTTGGGAAAGGTATTAATCCGTCTCTTTCATCCAGTTACGGGTTAAATAATAGGCCAGATTGAGTTCTATAGCCTTGGCTGGCAACTAGTCTACCACAGAAAGCAATGGTAACCTACTGTAGGATAATCATTTGCCCAGTCAATCGTATCACTTTCGAGACATGATCGCCCAAATCGTGTATCAGTTATAGCTCTTAACTGACTGATTGCCTGAATTGTAGCTGTCGTCCACTGCTGTTAAGTGCTCTCGTTAAACTGCTCAGTTTAACTGCTATTCGGAAGTCACGCAGGTAACTTTATATAACACGAGGAAGAGTCTATTCCTCGTACAAGGGCACCATAACAGCGTCCATTTTTATATATGTGTACACTCTATCTCTAACCCTGCACACATTTACATATCACATAACTGAAAACTATATGTGCGTATTTTCATATTATTTTATAATTGTCTGCAAAAATTATGCAATATCGAATGTGAATATTTAATAAATATATCACACATCTTTAACTGTGAAGCAAGCACCTTCAAAAATTCTCATACCTAATTTTCCTACTCTTTTTTAAGATTGAAAAATGACAAACACATAATTATTTTCATATTTTAAGATCTTGTTTGTTAACTTCCATTTTTTTTAAAATTTACTGAGCAGATTAGTAATAAATTGCTGTTTACTTGAAAAACGAGATGCTTCCCAAGGCTTTAAATAGCAATTGAAAAGTCCAAACAAGCTATTTTTGAGCATTTCCGTTTGTGGAGAAACAGAAAAACAAAATGGCCGGTGGAAAAAGACGAGAAAATAGTGCAAAGGGCGCGTCACTTCGTAAATAAATCTTTTACTGACAATAAAAATTATGAAGAAAGAAAAATAAAAATGGAATCAGACCTGCTTTAGGATTTTTAAATTATTTTTTTTTCTAATGGACAAAGTATATTATTTCTAAATATTTCAGATATTCATGGGAACTATTTTTTGAAGTGAAAATCATTGCAGATGAATAGGTAGACATACTATCGATGTCTTAACATAACTGCGAAAGATAATAGTTTTTTCAACAACAACAAAAAATTAAATAAATAGATACACAAAGAAGATTCTGATATATTCAAATTTTGTTTTTGTTGGCTTTCTATGTCGAATTAAAAATAGACATAGAAATAGACATAGTTAAGTGATAGGATTAGTGTTTTTCTAGATTTTTAAAATAATGCTCTTCACCGAATACGAGTCACGAGAGTCACTCAAGGTAGGAGGTTATTGAACGCTCTTGTTGTACGGACTCAAGAGAAGAAAGGAAGAAGTGAAAATTGATAGAGTTTGTAAGATAAATAGCTGTAAATCATAGATCTTAAGTAGTTAAGAAAAAATCTTCTTGGGATTTTCTTGTGAAGTCTGGATGGAAAATCCTTTTTACCAATGGAATACGAAGGAAATGAGGTAGACATGGTGTGGAGTGCATTAGCTGTGAAATTCTGAACTGCATATGTGGATGGCATAAAAGAATATAGATTGGAATGAAATTTCGGAGAGGCGAGTTCGTGTTCAGCAAGCTATTCTCTCATGTTCAAATAACGTTGGGAATTATATGAATCAATCTTAACGTATAACTTTATTATGGGTTAAAATGTCAATTGGGCTAGGATTTTTATTTTCATTTGCAACCAGTTTAAGTAAAGGGTAACTCTGAATTCAGAACATGAGGAGGATTGTTTGGAGGCTCTGTGGTACACTATGTGAACAGTTCGCTGTATTCGTTTCTATCGAAATGTGTAGTTGGTTCTGCACAATCATTCACCACTATGAATAAAATGTGCTATTATATATATATATATAACGAAGATTAACGAAACTGGTTACAAACAACCGACAATTTGAAATGATTTCTTAGAACATTATTTTTTTACTCATACTCATATTTAAGCAGATATTCTGTTTATAATCAGTGTTATATATTTCTTTCTACTGGCCAGATTATATACGATAAATTTTTCTTACGAAATGACGCACATTTTCGTAAAAAGAAATTATCGTAAATATTCAGGCCGGTAGAAAAAATATAATAATTTGATTATAAACAAAATATCTACTTAAATACGAGTATCGATAAAAAAAAATGCTCAAACAAATCATTTCATATATATATATATATATATATATATATATATATATATATTCTAAACGTATATTGTTAAATATAACAGACAATGAATGTCTATTGTGTTTAATCATGAGCGGTTCTAAATATCGTATTTTGGCCTTAATTTTTGGTGAAAATAAAGTCAAATATTGCCCAACATTTGGATATTTTTTATTATGCTGCTTCTAAGCTTTCGGCTCACATGAGCCATCTTCAGAGAGGTTACAGAGACGTTAACATAAAGACATCCACTATCAAAGATGAGATTACCTTGTGTTAACATAAAACATTGCTCTGCGACGATAACAGTCGCCGAATAGCAGACACAGGTTGTAAATTTGTAATACGATTCAATGACATCACATCATTTGCGAGACCGAAATGTTAATAAAACCATATGACTAAATGCAAAAAAACAATATCCAAATCGAAAATGACATGACTAACTGGACAGAAGATAATCCCGCAGCTGGTTACCATTGCTTTCTGCGGTAGACTGGTTGCAAGCCAAGGCTATAGAATTCAATCTGGCCTGTTATTCAACCCATAACTAGAGGAAAGAGACTGATTAATACCTTTCCCAAGGGTGTTTCCGCGTAAGTGAACGCACGAAATTCAACTGGAATTCGAACTCGGCTCCCCGATTTCTCGTTCAGAGCCGATATCCACTGCACCACAACGAGCATAGCTATACAGATATAAATAAACGTAATACTGTTGTGAATAGATAATTAAGCAGCAGGATAAGTAATGAATTCAGATATTGATCGAACATTAAACCATTTTTAACCTATATAGTTTGAGTTTTTTTAGATTTGAGTTTTGTTTAATGACATATCAACCTCTGTGGGTTAATTAATGCCAAAAATATAGGGTTTTAAAGGTATTTCTTTAATTTTCGGTTATAGTGAGAAGGTTGATAGTCAAATTTTGTTGTAAAGGTTTTTTATAGGGTCAATAGGACGAAATAGAATCTTTCCATTCAATACTGGACAGTGCCAAGGCTCAGTGCAAAAGCCAAGAAATTAGGATAATAATGGGGGACTTAATTGCAAAGGTAGGTAAAGATAAAGGAGACACGAACGGCAACTTCGGACTAGGAACGAAAGAGGAGAAAAATGGATCCAATGGTGCTCAGCCAATGACCAGGTTATTACTAACACCTGGTTCCAAGAACACCCACGACGTTTATGGACATGGAGAAGTCCAGGAGGCGACACGAAGAACCAAATAGATTATATAACTATAAACAAGAGATTCAGGAACGCAGTAGTCCAAAGTAAAACATACCCAGGTGCCGACTGCGGAAGTGACCACGTCCCAGTCATCTGCAAACTAAAATGAAACCCCGAAGACTAAAGAAGCCCAGCACATCACCAAGGCTGCAATACGACACGCTAGAGGACGATCCCACCCTGCAGAAAGAATACAATAACAGCGTGAGAAAGAAATATGAAGAACAAATTGGAAAAGGGTACTCAAAATTGGATTCACTAAAAGAAGCGATGGTGACCTCAGCGAACAGCATAGCCCCAAAGGAAATCAGACGCAGAAGAAAAAAAGAGTGGATGACCGAAGAGATCCTCCACATGATGCAAAGGGGACAAAAAATAGCGCCAAGGCACGGAGCAGAGTACAAAACACTTCACAGGGAGATAAGGAACAAATGCAGACAAGCCAAAGAGGAATGGCTCAACAACAAATGCGCAGAAGTAGAGAGACTGAGCAGTAACAACAAAGCAGAGATGCATAAAGAGATAAGAGAACTGACAGGACATAAAACCTGCTCCTCAACAGGATGCATAAAATCCAAGGAAGGAACAATCATCTTAGAGAAAGAGGAAATACTCCAGCGATGGGAAGAATATATAAAGGATCTCTTTTGCGACAAGAGAGAATAATCGAGAATACAGAAGATGGATGAACCGGAAATGCTGAAATCTGAAGTGGAAGCTGCAATGGCCAAAATGAACAGAAACAAAGCACCTGGTCCAAATGGCATAGTGATAGAGCTGCTGGCAGCCTTAGAAGAATATAGCATAGAAAAGATTACCGACATAATAAACGAAATTTATAGCAGCGGAATAATACCAGACGACCTATGCAAGTCGATATTTATAGCGCTGCCGAAGAAACCTGGTGCAAACGAGTGCGAACTACACAGAACTATCAGCTTAATGAGTCACATTACAAAACTGATTGTCAGAATCCTAATGAATAGAGCGAGAAGCAGAATCAGGCCAGAGATAGGGCAGGAACAGTGCGGGTTTGTCAAAGACACTGGAACAAGAAACGCCATATTCATGATAAGGATGCTCTCTGAAAGAGCATTACAAATGAAGAAAGACTTGTACCTATGCTTCATTGACTATGCGAAGGCATTCGACAAGATCCGACACAACGAATTGATGGAGATGCTCGGCAGCCTCGACATTTTAGGGAAAAACATCAGAGTAATCAAGAATCTCTACTGGCAGCAAACTGTCTGCATACGGACAGGTAACGACCTCAGTAGATACACAAAGATAGAAAAAGGCGAAAGACAAGGATGTGTCTTTTCACCGGATTTGTTCAACCTATACAGCGAGAATATTTTGAGCACCCTAGATGACACGCCAGGATTTGTTATTGGAGGCCACAACCTGAACAACATAAGGTATGCGGACGATACAGTGCTGATTGCAAACACGGAAAGGAAACTACAAGACCTCATACAGAAAGTAGCAGTGGAGAGTGACAAGAGGGAAGTACAAATAAACTTTAAGAAAACTGAGTGCATGGTCATCAGCAAAAGATACAACCAAAATGTCAAATACAGGTGGGGGATAACAGAATCAAGCAAGTACAAAATTTTAAGTACCTAGGAAGTGTTCTAACAGGAGATGGAAAGTGCGACACGGAGATCCGAAGGCGTATTGGCATGGCAAAGGACGCGTTCCAGAAGATGAGCAAAATATTAACACACAGGAAAATCTCAATAGAAACGAAGAAATGAGTGCTAGACTGCTACGTGATGTCAGTTCTTCAATACGGCAGTGAATGCTGGACAATGTCATCGAAAATGAGGACAAAACTGGAGGCGGCCGAAATGTGGTTCTACAGAAGGATGCTACGGATATCGTGGACTGAGCATGCAAGCAACGAGGAGGTGTTGGAAAGAGTGGCAACAAAAAGGAAATTGATGCCTAGCATCAGGAAGAGACAACTGAAGTTCCTGGGACATGCAATGAGGAAAGAGATCCTGGAGAACCTGATACTGACTGGACAGATAGAAGGAAGGAGAGACAGAGGAAGGCAGCGGATAACATATTTGTAGGGTCTGATCAGGTGGATGACGGAACGGGGGTTGCCAGGAGCAACAGGAGCAAACATACTAAGAGCCACAAGGGATAGGGAGACGTGGAGAACCATGATCGCCTACGTCCTGAAGGGACAGGGCACATAAAAGAAGAAGAAGACACCTCCTAACACACTAACTCACACCCACTCTCTCCAACTCTCTCCCTATGTACATCCTAACTCGTCTATCACCCTCCTTCTGACAATTCCTATACCCAATCACTCTATGGAATCCCCTGCGCTATAGTGGCACTGGAATGCCTTGCTTGGGGTGACACGATTTTTAGAAAAATATTAGAAAACTGAAGATGTCTTCTAGTTGTGTAATCAAAAATGTATTGCTGGTAATATTTTTTTCTTCAAAAATGCTTTATGGCTATTTTCTTTTCCTTCAAAAATGTATATTTTCTATAAAATTATTTTTATGTATATATTTCTATAAAAGTCTATTTTATACTTTCATAGTGTTTGGCCCCAGTTTGGGGGTTAAATATTTGTCTATACCTGGGACTCTAACATGTGCTACCACTCCAAGTCAGGGCTGAATCGGGAACAACAGCAATTAAGAGGTCATTCCATGCTCTTCCTAATCTCTCAATTAGAGGCCTTGCTGCCGGATGCAGTTTATAGTCATGCCCAGGACCATTATACTATTGAGTTTACTTGTAGTTTACTTATATTCATCAGAACAGGGAGAATAGAACGCCTCTTTGATTATGCTTAATCGTTAAATTGCATGTGTAAATTAGGAAAGTTCCATAATTTCCTCTGTGCATTTGCCGAGAGCCTCTTGCATTTTCCAATTCGCATGTCAGTTATTCTCTTTTTTGTGCATCTGTAGGAAGTCCATTTTATTAAGTGTATGTGTTCATATAATTATGAGTATTATTCTGTTTGCAGTTTTCTACATTTTTTTCTAGTATGTATGTGTCTGTCTGTGTTTGTTATTTTGCGTGAAGAATGTTATGTTCGTGCTGTTAGAAAAGGCGTGTGTACGTGCGTGACTTTCTTTTTTTTTTAATAGCGATGGGTTTTGTGAAAGAACGAATAATAAAATCGTTGTTAACAATAAAAATAAACATACAAAAAAAAAAACTAAGAAAGAATGAATAATACGTAAATCCTCTGTTGATGCCAGTGATTACGTCAGAGGCCATTATCCCAATTTAGGGAAATAGCTAACAGAGAACGATGCACCTGAAAAAAAAAAATAATGAGACCAAAACAAGGATTGCAATTACATTCTGTGACGGGTCAAAACAACCGACCGTTAAAAAGCAAAAATTTAAAAAAAATTAAACAATAAAAGAATAAAAAAATAAACTGATAGATGCGTGAGCTTTCAAATAGCTAGTGTTATACGTGTGCATGTGAACTGGAGTTGCCTATAAATATACAATTACAAAAGACGGGAATGTCTGTGGAAGTGGTTGACTGGATGAACACAAATAAATCGTAAAACTATTCTTATTTCGTTAGAAATAAAGAAAGGGTGCTCAATTGCTATGTAATACCAGTCTTCCGTTATGGCAGTCAATACTGGACATTTTTCTCACGGATGAGGAGAAAATGAACCAACAAAGATTTATTCATTTATTTATTGTTTTTACAGTCAGGCACACCCTGTACAAAGTCCGGAGACCCCTCGAGATAGAAGGTTACAGAGTAAAAAGCAGTTTCTGCGGAAAAGAGAGGAAGATAACAGTTAACCCTAGACTTGAACAGGTTAAGATTGTAGTGAACTGGGAAACGTTTTCTTAGAAACCTGCTTCACAGAGCAGCACTTCGTGGTTATAAGCCGTTCATGTGGGGCTTACTTCTCGCCAATGGAACACGGAAGGAATGAATATAGATTGTAAAAGTCATGGTGGGTGCTAGCCATTGGTTTAGAACTATCGGAATGAGGATTATCCGAGTATTTTCCATTTATATAGCGATAAAGCAACGAGAGCTTGCAGTTCTACAAAACGATGCTGAGAATATCACGGAAGGAACATGTCAGTAAGGAGGAAGTTTTAAATAGAAATTAAAATAAAAACGTCGCTTATATTTCAATCAGTCAGTTAAGTGCCATACGTGATACACGCTTGGCTGATCATGTCTCGAAACAGATTTATAGAAAGACAAAGAGGAAGATAGAGAGAAAGAGCTGAAGAGTTAATATTTGAGCGATATGGATGACTTTGTAGCGATCAGTCAGTTAAGTGCCATTCGTGATAGATGCTTGGGCGATCATGTCTCAAAACATATTTTCAGAAGACAGACAGGAAGATAGAGAGAAAGAGCTGAAGAGTTAATATTTGAGCGATATGGATTACTTTGCAGTGATCAGACATTTAAGTGCCATACGTGATAGATGCTTGGGCGATCATGTCTCGAAAGACATATGACTGACTGGGCAGAGGATTATCCTGCAGATGTTTCCAATATTTTCTGCGGTAGACAGGTTGCCAGACAAGGCTATAGAACCCAATCTGTTTTGTTATTTAACTCATAACTAGAGAGAAAAGACGGATTAATACCTTTCCCAGGGGTATTTGCGCGTAAGTGATTTCAATGAATTTAACCAGAGTACGAACTCAGTTCTCTGACTTTTCGTTCCGAGCTGCTATCCACTGCCCCACAACGCACATTTTATATATTTAGCACCCCCAAAAAGAGATTTGAACAGGGTACATGATGGAAAAAGTGGGCTCAGAAGATCCAACACTTACAGGGTATATTTTAAAGGGAAAAAGTCCGGCGATTAGCCTTCTATATGTGTCGTGTAAATGGAAACCGATTGGCCTACCATAAGAGTTGCGTAAATGATGAGCGAGTATAAGAGATTTCCAAAAGACAAGCATTGCTAAGAGCTAAACAGATTGGAAGTTTTAAACAACTATGATAGCCCGCATCCTGAATGTATACATCACGTAGAAGAACAAGAACACGTCTAAGTATAGATTCCGCTGTAAAATGACAAAATTGTAACTGACTTCTAGTACTGACTTTTCGGTCAATGAATGTCGAACGTTTCCTTATAACGACTATTATTACCCTTAAAATTACATTTGCTATGGGATCCTCAGTGAAAATCGAACTCATTACTCACGAGTAATGTTCAAGCATTATTCAACACCGAGATGTCAATATACATGAATATAATTGTTCTGGCCTATTAGGAGCCGGAAGAAAGACACGAAAAGAAGAAGGTAGGTTGAACCAGAATATTGGAATAACAGAACATATATACAAAACAAGAGTGTTATTAGTCAGCAGATAGAAGCGTCCGTCTGAACTGTCAAGTTACCCTGCGTCTCGACTGCATTCCCTAGGAAGTCTCGCAGGTTAGTATTTATAAAGAAGGCATGTAGAAATGGCACCGTACCAATAATTTAGCCTTGTCTGATGCAGGGATTAAAACAGAAATGAATGACCTTACACCAACCGTTTATACAAATATTCGACTGCTTCAAGACATTTTATTGCAAAAGAAAAAACAAACTGTATAATAGAAACTATATGATGTTTAAATGTCTCTCTCTCCCGCTCTCTCTCTCTCTCTCTCTCTCTATATATATATATATATATATATATATATACTACCGACCATAATTATTAGGCTGCCCCAGTTTTTTAAAGAAAATGATGTATTTCATATTATTCTTAGTATTTATTGCCAGGTGGATAATTCTAAATGAAAATAGAATGGTTCTTTTGTTATTATTACTTTTTAAAATTTTACAAGACAGCCAGGAAGCCTTTGCTTTGGTCAGCCAGGAAGCCTTTGCTTCGGCCAGCCAAATGAAAAGACTAGCATGGGGAAGAGTGCACAGTTAATTTGATGCACATATAATTGTGCAGTATTAAAATAACAATTCTATTTTTATTTAGAACTACACACTTGGCAATAGATACTAAAAATAGTATGAAATATAGCATTTCTTTTAAAAAAACTGGGGTGGCCTAATAATTATGGCCAGTAGTATATATATATATATATATATATATATATATATATATATAGTGTACAATGTCTTGAAAATCGTTATGTAAAACTTGTTTCAAGTTTTTTATATTTTCACTCAAACCTCGATCGATGGCACTGATTGATTAGCTCGTTTTCTACGGCTTATCGATTTTTTGAAGTTATTTAAATCAAGGAAATATTTTAGATTGTAAGAATCTTTTTTGGGAGAAATAATAATGGTTCAAGTAATAAACATTTTACTTATTAAACCATAGTTAGGGAGACGAGGTCGTTTCATACTTTTTCCACTGGTATTTTTGCGTAAGTAAATATGACAAACCCAACGGGAAATGGAACTCGGCACTACGATTAACAATACAGTGCCAGAGAAGTATTTCATTGGCGTATGTTTTTTGTTTGCGCATGCGTATTCGTAGATCAGCTTTCTTTGTAAATGGTTTTCGTTGATAGCCAGATGTATTGCAGGTACTTGTTTTTTTATCAAAAAATATATCACTGGTAATATTTTATTCCTTCAAAAATATAGTGCAAGTAATATCTTTTCTTTCAAAAATGTATTGTTGGTAATTTTTCCTTTCATCAGAAATGTATTACGATTATTTTTTTCTTTTAAAAATGTACGTCTAGTAATAATTTTTTTCCTCAAAAAATATATAGCTGGAAATATTTTTCCATGAAAGATGTATTGCTGATAATATTTTTCCCTTCAAAAATGTATTGCTGGTAATATTTTTTCTGAAGAAATGTATTACTGGTAATGTTTCTTTCCTTCAAAAATGTATTGTTTGTAATATTTTTCCTTCCAGAATGTAATTCTAGTAATACTTCAAAAAATGTATTGCTGGTTATAATTTTCCTTCAAAAAGTATTGTTGATAATATGTTTTCCATCAAACATGTATTGAAGGTAATATTTTTTGTTCCTTCATAAATGTATAGTTGGTTATTTTCTAGTCGTGGCCTGGTTAGGGGCCAGAAATAAAGACACAAAGGCGAAACAGAGTTAAACAAATATAATATCATAAACAGTAGTACAAAAAGATTCATGAGAATAGCACCAGCGTTACTCTATTGGCACGGCCCTCAGAGCTATCTCAAAGAATAGACTTGTCTTTCTCTCTCTCTCTCTCTCTCACTCTCTCTCTCTCTCAGTGTGTGTATGTGTGTGTGTGTGTGTGTGATTATCATAAGAATTATTTATTTCTTTATTGCTTGTAATTTTTTTCTTTAAAAATGTATTGCCAATAATAACTTTTTCTTTCCAAAATGTATTGCTGGTAATATTTTTCTTTCAAAAAGGTATTGTTAGTAATGTTTTTTTTTCCAAATATATTGCTCGTAATATGTTTTTCTTCAAAAATGTATTATTAGTAAAAATTTATCCTTCAAAAATGTATTCCTAGAATTTTTACCATAAATTTTAATTTATACTTTCAATAAATGTCGCATAATTGCCAATGCATATATTAGCCCACTCATGCTGGGTTTCATATTCAATGGACGCCAATACCATTAAATCTGATTATTTGTTTCTGGATATTTAACACAATCTGCATTTTGAATTAACACAATTTTTCAGTATGTGTGCATTAGAGATCCCAGTTAGCAAGCCTTGGTTCTGTGCAGTAAGAACAATGCTTGCTAACTAGAAATTAACAATCACGCATTATTTTTTCTGTATGCAGTGTAATCCCTACCTTGAGTTGCCCTCAGGTCTAGTACAGGATAAACATTACTGTGAAAAACATCGATTTAGGATATATAGATTCACATGAATTAATATGTCAGTTCAATAGATTTTTATGGGAAACAAAAAGACACTTTGAAATAGATTAAAAAGAGATAGTTGAAATATCTAGCACGCAGAATGAGGAAAGCGGGACTGGAGAAACTGACACTCACAAAATGTCAATAAGGACAGAAGTAAGAAGCAAGTAATCTACGGAACGAACTTGTGTAAATACATGTTAGATAAGGAAAATTTGGTTAACTGATTTTTTTTGTTTGACTTATCAATCTTTTGCACGTCTTTTAAAGCCATCAAATATTTTGATATTGTATATTTTGTAAATGGCATTTTTGATACAAGTTATTAACTGATTACCGTGGAAGAATAAGTAGATTTATAGGATACAAATTCTATATCATCTAACAATACAAACGCAAAAGTAAAATCGGATTCAAACGACTAAAAACATTTTGGAAAATCCCATACCCAGGCAAATTTCACAAGTCAGTGTGAAAAGTAAAATCCAGGATTATAATTGGATAGGAAATAGCAAATTGAATTATGATGCCAGTTAATTTTTTTAAACACCTAAAATAAATGGGTATGCTGCTAGAGCCGGTCACATGTCTAAAATCCACTACCTAAACAACATCTCTTGACCGGTCAAATGAGTCCGATATGGGAGAGGGTAGATGATGAATCTTGTCGCAATGTAACAAAAGAAAATTCACAAAGCCAAATCCGACGTAAGGGCGCGTCACATATTCGTTCTACCTTCCAATTATCCTTTCTACGCCACCAAAGAAAACAACAACAACAACAACAACAACAACAGGAAAACTTCAACTGATTTCGATAAGTACAACTTCCTTTATTGCTTGACTTTCCTCTTCATTTTTCTCCGGCCATAAAAAGGAAAAGAACACAGACTTTTATTAGCAACTTTTTAATCTTTTCATATGCACACACACATTCTGCTACTATCAGTATACTCCCCGGGACATTTACTACTTACTACCACACGATTGCTTCCCCGACGGCTACAATCTCCAGGAGTTTAAATGTAAGGTCAATAGACACCTCCTAACACACTAACCTGCTCCCATTCTATCAAACTCTCTTCTCATCTGCCCAATACCTCATCCACGCTATCCTTACTCATCTGTCACCTTCCTCCTGACATTCCCTATGTCTAACCACTCCTTCTCTTTACCTTCTCCTATGTAGCCCCATGCGCAATAGTGGCAGTGGAATGTCTTGCTTGGGGTGAGATGAAAAAAAAAACATTTAACCACGTACATTTTTCTATTGGAAGATTTCACTCATGCAAAATAATTAACTACATGCATTTTCTATTCGAATATTTAAATTTTTTACAAATTTGTTATTTAGTTCTGTTAATAAAATTACATTTATTTTACAAATAAAATACTTTCATTTTTCCAACCATTCATTCAACGTTCTGATATTTTAAATTGTGGAGACTTCGGTTGTGTTTGGCACAGAGCGAATTTGACAGACATAACCGAATCCCCTACAGATTCATATCATTCCCAAGGGTGTTTGCACGAGAGGGAAAATAATGAAACCGACTGAAATTGGAATCTCGGCTCTCCGATTCTCAATTCCGAGCCACTAGTGCATCCAAGCCGACTTCTTCTGGTATTCCTAAGCGTTCACACCTATGAACCAGGCCCAACATTGCTTAACTTCAATGATCCAAGCCGACTTCTTCTGGTATTCCTAAGCGTTCACACCTATGAACCAGGCCCAACATTGCTTAACTTCAATGATCCAAGCCGACTTCTTCTGGTATTCCTAAGCGTTCACACCTATGAACCAGGCCCAACATTGCTTAACTTCAATGATCCAAGCCGACTTCTTCTGGTATTCCTAAGCGTTCACACCTATGAACCAGGCCCAACATTGCTTAACTTCAATGATCCAAGCCGACTTCTTCTGGTATTCCTAAGCGTTCACACCTATGAACCAGGCCCAACATTGCTTAACTTCAATGATCCAAGCCGACTTCTTCTGGTATTCCTAAGCGTTCACACCTATGAACCAGGCCCAACATTGCTTAACTTCAATGATCCAAGCCGACTTCTTCTGGTATTCCTAAGCGTTCACACCTATGAACCAGGCCCAACATTGCTTAACTTCAATGATCCAAGCCGACTTCTTCTGGTATTCCTAAGCGTTCACACCTATGAACCAGGCCCAACATTGCTTAACTTCAATGATCCAAGCCGACTTCTTCTGGTATTCCTAAGCGTTCACACCTATGAACCAGGCCCAACATTGCTTAACTTCAATGATCTTACGGGAACATGTGTTTCAACGGGCTATGACGCTAGACATGACGAGAAACAGGAATGGAATAATAATGAGACAAACATTATCCCATCTTTTCATGGCTCTAATAAGCTTCCTATCCTTTGTAACTCTAAATGATAGAAAGTTGTGGAGATCCATTATCGCCATATTCTGAAGAGGAACAGCATATAGAATACCAATGAGAAGAAAATTGTCTGTTTCCATCAGTTTTAAATTATGTTATACACCATAAACCTTGATTTAAACAGTTAAAAAATTCTAACAACTATAAAATATCGGAAATTATTTGCTGAAGGTTTCGAATCACAAGCAGGAATTTTATTTTGATGATGGAAGGCGCAATTTGCCTGATTAGTCAACTGATACAGTTTAAATATTCGATATATTTTTCCAGTATACTAGTAAGAATAAACCGAGAAAAAAGTTTTTTTAGGCAAACTATTTACATGTGGATATGAGTTGTGGTGCAGTGGATATCGACTCGGAACGAGAAATCGGAGAGCCGAGTTCGAATTCCAGTTAAATTCGTTGCAATCATATACGCGCAAACACCCTTGGGAAAGGTATTAATCCGTCTCTTCCTTCCAGTTATGGGTCAAATAACAAGAGAGATTGGGTTCTATAGCCTTGGTTGTCAACCAGTCTACCACAGAAAGCAATGTCAACTTACTGCGGGATAATCTTCTGCCCAGTCAGTTATGTCACTTTCGAGACATGATCGCCCAAGCGTGTATCACGTGTGGCACTTAACTGACTGACTGATTTACATGGATGCTGCATCATTTTCAGCCGTGTGCAAAATTGGCCGTTACACAATAACAACTCGAATTTCACTGCGAGAATAACAATCATGATTGCGCGTATTATTCGTACATGTATTTGCTTATTAGACACATTTTGTAAAAAGATTGCGCAAATCGCTGAGAGAATAGTTTAATATTTTCTATTATCAAATTGATTTTTACGTGCGAGACAAAAATTTGAAAAAACTTGATAATCGTAGGAGAGACGTTTAAGGTACTCGTGTAACAAAAGAAAAAATGTTTTTTTATTTCCGGATATAAGTTGTATTTTGTTTTTATATTAGGAAGAAAAATATCGACAAGTAGGTCATGGAAACATCATTCGATAACGTCTTGGTCAGTAAGTTAGAATGAAGGTGATGAAATGCTGAAATCAGACGAAGAATCACCTGGGAAATTCAACAAATGTTTTAACATACAATAAACAAAAGAGATAAAATAAAATAAAACATGGAACATAAAATAATTAGATGGAATTCGACCTCTGGAGGAATAGGGATAGTTCACTCCATTTAACCACTATTGTTTTAGAATTACGAATATTTCTGTCTTGTTTTTTTATTAGAGAAAAAAAAAAAGAAGGGAAATATTTCGTTTATATAACTTTTGACTCATAAAAAAATGACTGAACATAATACGAAGTATGGAAGCAAAGGAAGAGAAGGAAAAAAAGACAATTTCCTCGGAAAGAAAGAATTGTGTGCAGAAAGAAAATAAGCATTGCAGAAAGAAAATATAGTCAAAACATTAAAGAAAGATTATCTTCCTATCGCCACAGACGGAAAGACCTGAGGACGGAAACGATAAAAAAAAAAACTAAAATAGAAAGTTGAGAAAGAACAGAAATATTTTGCATTGTTTCAGTTTTACAGATGAGAGGAAGATAAAATAGAAAATATGCTTGACATTTGAACTATTATGACCTTTCAAACACAAGAACTCAAAATATTTTCAAGAAATTCCTTATCTTTCTTCTATTGCTTTGCACCAACAATATCATAACAAAAGTCGAATACGTAGTTCTCGTCCTTTTGATATAATAAAACATAGTGGTTCATGCATACATACGCACAATTACAAACATACACACACACACGCACACAAACACACGCACCCTTTAAATGCAAAGTCAATACTCATCTACTAACCACTGGACTCTAGCTCTCTCCCCTCCCCTGTATAACCTTCCCTTTCTCTCCACCTATGTATCTGTCATCGCACCTGCTTTCTCAGCTTTCTGTTGTTCCTTTCTAACTAGTTTGTACTCCTCACTCTTTTCTAATTAATCTTTTTACATTTATGTAACCCCTGCATATCAGTGGCGTTTCCGCCTTGCTCGGGGTGAAATGCTTAAAAAAAAAATATGTATATATGAAATGATTTGTTTGAACATTATTTTTGATCAATACTCGTATTTAAGTAGATATTCTGTTTATAATCAAACAGTATTATATGTTTATTTTTACCGGCCTGATAATTTACGATTAATTTTTTGTTACGAAAATGTGTTATTCGGCAGTATTCGATCCTGTGACCCCTAGCCATATTATCCGGTAGAAATAATTATATTATACTGTGTTGATTATAAACAGAATATCTACTTAAATACGTGTATTGATCAAAAATAATGTTCAAGCAAATTATTTCAAATTTTCGGTTGTTTAAAGAACATTTCCTTAATCATCGTTAGTTTCTGTGACATGTTTACATTGGTTGACATTATGATACATTTCTGAGCAGATACGGTTATTACGATGAATTGTGTAATATAGGCTTGATTTGACTTCATTTAGACAGTTGGGCATTCGTGGTCGAGAGGTCCAAGACGCGCCAGATCAATGGTGGCTCCCCCTATATGGATAGGGGTCGCAGGTTCGAATCCTGCCGAATTACACACATTCTCGTAAATAATCATGCCGGTAGAAATAAATATATAATAATCTTTGATTATAAACAGAATATCTACTTAATTACGAGTATCAATCAAAAATAATGTTCAAATACATCATTTCAAATTGTCGGTTGTTTATAACCAGTTTCGTTAATCTTCGTTATATATATATATATATAAGTTGGGAAGATCAGCCGGTTACGTTACCATGGATTTGATCTTTTTGGCTTAGTCAGATAATTTCTTTTGTAACGAAACAGAAGAGGTTGGAGCCATATTAGAACAACGGGTTGATCTTCCCTACCTAAATATCTAAATGCTCTACCTGTAAAATCTTCATATTTCTTCAAACGTCTACTGAGCTAAAACTACTATTTACTGGTCTAATTTGAATCTGACTTATAACTGTTCAATACATATATATTATATAAGCTTAATTTTTAAAAATGTAAATATAAAGGTATGTAATTAAGCCTTTTATTTGATTTTCTTCTGTGCGTATAAATGTTTTTTTCCGTCTATGTTTAATCTATATCTGAGAGATCTCGATTATTTTAGCCATTGTCAAGGTTATTTTTTATTTTTAATTGAATTTATGGATTATTCATGTACGTGTCTAGAGTTAAAGAAATACTTATTTTTAATTCTTTAAACAAAGTTCATGTGCCCGTATTCATATATATATATATATATATATATATATATATATATATATATATATATGAATAGAATAAGTAAAGAACAAGTAGGAAAAAAAGTGTTTTTAATCTAACATGATTCACTTTTAACAAGCTTCTTCAGAGATTTATTAAAAACGAATGATTTAAAAATCCTAGAGACAATATTTTGATTAAAGTATAGTTTCATTGGTCAAATACATGTCACGTGTGATAAAGCAATGGATTAGAAGCAATAACTTGTGTCTGTTTAAGTGCGTATGCCAACGCGTAATAAAAACATTAAATTTATTGATTCATAAACGCACACATTCACACATGGTTTCTCTCAACACATCCATTCATAACTGATTTTCTCAACTTATTTTTAAAAATCGTTTGTTCCATCACTTGACACTTGTTTGCAATAATTGTTACGTATTTTGTACAAAAATGTATTTCGTCACTGTCATTCACACATACTAACGTTATCAAGATATACACACACTTAGTTTGTCTATAGTTTGGATGCGATTAACACACAATATTCTCGCTTACATATTCATTATATACATCTCATGTTTTTATTACGTTCACCACGTTAAATACTGACCTTGTGTCACATCTCGCCCCAGTGAGGTATTAGGGTAAATATCTACTCACCAGACAGATAGAGGAAACGAGAGACAAGGGGAAAGCAACGCATGATGTATTTGATGGGCTTGAGCAAACAGATAACAAATCATTGTCTTGGAGGAGTAACCAGATAAAGACTGTTAAGAGCTACAAGGGATAGGGAGATATGAATGGTCATGATCGCCTACGTTCTGAAAGAAAAAGTCACATTGAATAATAGAATAATAGTAATAATAATAACTGAAAGAATGATGCAGCATGAATCTTCGAGATAAGTATGTAGTGTTAGGTCCAGTGTAATTATGCATAAATTTGGTTTTACATAAATGTGAATTTAACTACGCGTAAGTAAATGCAACGAATTCGAGTTCGAATTCCTGTCAATTTCGTTGTATTCACTAACGCGCAAATACCCTTGGGAAAAGTATTAATCTATCTCATTCCCCCAGCTATGGGTTAAGTAACAGAAATTAGGTTCTATAACTTTGGATGGCGACCAGGCTACCGAAGAAAGTAATGGCAACCTATTGCGGAATAATCTTATGCCAAGTCAGTCATGGCTCTTTCGAGACATGATCGCCCAAGAGTGTATCACGTATGACACTTAACTGACTGACTGAATATATATATAATATTGTTTTTCTGTAATTTATATCTTGCAGTTGAGTTGTTGTTATTAACGATAAGTTTAACTATTTAAATATTTTTATAGTAGATCATTTCTTTTTGTTTTGTTCTGATAGCCTTGGTTTATATATATGTTTGTGCGTATGTTTGTAAGTTTCTGTGTGATAAGTTACTAATTATTATTCATATATCTTGTTGATATTATCCAGATCTTCAATGATTTACTTTCTTCCACCTTTCCATCAGCAGGTACAGACCTCGACACTATCTTAACACTGATTAAGTCTTCCCAGCGCCATAAAATGAGACTGACACAGATGTTAACATTGTTGGCTTCATATTTATAGTGACGTCTTGCAAGCGGGACCCAAAAAGTCGACATGAGTGTGCATGTTATCTATGATGCACGTGATGGGATTTATCCGCTAATGACGATCGGTGACTGCACCTTTTATCTGATTAAGTACAATGCAATTGTGTCTGCAGGCTTGGCTCGAACTACGAGAGGAGCTAATAAGTTTTAAATAGTTTAGCATCGCTATTAATGATACGAATAAGTCTTATTAGAATGACCCGAGCAGGAGACAGGCACGGAAATTGATAAAGATACAGAGAGAAACACATACATTGTATTCTGTTCACACACACACACACACACACACACACACACACACACACACACACACACACACATCCAAAAAACCACACTCACACTGTAATTTATATTTCCTGATTAGTATGTATACAGCAGAAAGAAAAGATACAGAGAGAAACACCTACATTGTATTCTGTTGACACACACACATACACACACACGCACATACACACACATACACACACATACACACACATACACACACTTCCAAAAAACCACACTCACACTGTAGTTATATTTCCTGATTAGTATGTATACAGCAGAAAGAAAAGATACAGAGAGAAACACCTACATTGTATTTTGTTCACACACACACACACACACACACACACACACACACACACACACACACACACACACACACACAAATACATACACACATATACACACACATACACACACTTCCAAAAAACCACATCCACACTGTAGTTATATTTCCTGATTAGTATGTATACAGCAGAAAGAAAAGATACAGAGAGAAACACCTACATCGTATTTTGTTCACACACACACACACACATACACACACACAAATACACACATATACACACACATACACACACTTCCAAAAAACCACATCCACACTGTAGTTATATTTCCTGATTAGTATGTATACAGCAGAAAGAAAAGATACAGAGAGAAACACCTACATCGTATTTTGTTCACACACACACACACACATACACACACACAAATACACACATATACACACACATACACACACTTCCAAAAAACCACATCCACACTGTAGTTATATTTCCTGATTAGTATGTATACAGCAGAAAGAAAAGATACAGAGAGAAACACCTACATCGTATTTTGTTCACACACACACACACACATACACACACACAAATACACACATATACACACACATACACACACTTCCAAAAAACCACATCCACACTGTAGTTATATTTCCTGATTAGTATGTATACAGCAGAAAGAAAAGATACAGAGAGAAACACCTACATCGTATTTTGTTCACACACACACACACACATACACACACACAAATACACACATATACACACACATACACACACTTCCAAAAAACCACATCCACACTGTAGTTATATTTACTGATTAGTATGTATAGAGCATAAAGAAAATTTTGTTAGAAACAAAGAAAAGACTGTTTTGTTTTTCTTTTTTCGACCTAGTCAAGGTAATAAAACCAATAAGATGCAAGAAGCCACCGAGTTAGAGAATATGAGAAAATATACTATTAAGAAGATGTGCGTTGTGGTGCAATGGATATCGGCTCCGCACGAGAAATCGGTGAGCCGCGTTCGAATTCCAGTTGAATTCATTGATTGAATTCACTTACACACAAATACACTTGGGAACGGTATTAACCCGACTCTTTCCTCCTGTTATGGGTTAAATAATAAGAGAGATTGGGTTCTATAGCCTTGATCGGCAACCAGTCTACCATAAAAAGTAATGGCAGTAATCATCTACCCAGTCAGTTATGTCTCTTTTGATACATGATCGCCCAAGCGTGTATCACGTATGGCATTTAACTGATTGATACTGTTAAGGAAAGAGGACACTAACAGAACAAAAAATAAGAAGAGAAATGCAAACAATTGATATTGTAATTAGATTTTTGAATATCAAATTTAAAAAGCAATAAAAACCGGAAGAGACTTCAACAAAACGAGGAGTGCGATAGAAGAAACAATTAGCATAGAACCTACGGTTATATCAAGACAATTCAACTGTAAAATGATGAGACCAATCGAGTACTGCTCTTAAATTCTTAAAGGCTAGATATCATAGAAGAAAGTTCATGAGAACAAATATTATTACAGTATTTATGAAAAAGGCACGGAGTGGGACAGTAGCTGAGATATCAGATAAAGATTTCTTGGAACTTCTCAAAAAGTTATAAATATAAATTAAGAACACCTGGATGAATCGAGGTTTTATAAATATATACTTAACTTTTGTTCTCGTCTTGGTTGATATTTGACGTTATAATAAACAAAATGTTTCGACCAAGTACCCTCTGCTCTTCTTCAGGTGTCCATAGATTATATGGATTCAGTCGGTTAAGTGCCATACGTGAAACACGCTTGGGCGATCATTTCTCGAAAAAGGCATGACTGACTGGGCAGAAGATTATCCCGCAGTAGGTTACCACTGCCTTCTGCGGTAGATTGGTTGCCAGCCAAGGCTATAGAACCCAATCTGTCCTGTTATTTAACCCATAACTGGAGGGAATAAATGCATTCATACCTTTCCCAAGGGTATTTGCGCGTAAGTGAATGCATTGAATTCAACTGGAATTTGAACTCGGCTTCCCGATTCCTCGTTCCGAGTCGATATCCAATGCACCACAACGCGCATGGATTATCTTGTTGATATCCTGTGAAATCAGTTATTGTACTTTCATGTTGGATTTGGTTCGTCAGTACCAGATCCAAGGATTGAACTCATGACCACTAGATGATACTAACTTCTGTATAACAAATTTCTGATTTTAGATAGTGTTTAAAAATGATTTACGGCGATCTTATGGGAGGGAGTATCATTTTTCATTTTACAACCTCTTTCCAATACCCTCTCCTCAGACCTCAAATGGAATCAGTATATTGATTCCATAGCCAAATCTACTGCTAAGAAGGTTGGGTCACTATGTCGATCTTTTTTTCTCCTGAATCCATCCTGCATACATACAAGTCAACCATCCATCCGTGCATGGAGTACTGCTGCCATATATGGTCAGGCGCTCCTGCTGTTCTCCTCAGTGTTCTCGACAGGCTCCAAAAGAGAGTCTGTAATGTGATAGGTACTGATCTGGCGGCTCGACTGCAGCCACTTCCCCACCGTCGAAATGTGGCCTCCCTTTGTCTGTCCTATAAATACTTTCATGGCTTCTGCTCGGACGAACTTAAGTCACTAGTGCCTCCTCAACAGGTGTTTACTCGTGCAACCAAAATGGCAACTGGGTCCCACCCATTCACAGTCAGGTTAGCCAAATGCAGACGACAATTCTACTCCTGCAGTTTCTTCTCTCGCACTTCCCGCCTGTGGAACTCTCTCCCATATTTTTGCTTTCCTGACGGCTACAACCTCCAGACATTTAAATGCAATGTCAATACTCATCTATTAACCACTGGACTCTAGCTCTCCTCCCCAACTATATCCTTCCCTTTCTCTCCACCTATGTATCTGTCATCGTACCTGCATTCTCAGTTTTCTATTGCTCCTTTCGAACTAGTTTGTACTCCTCACTCTTTTCTAATTAATCTTTTTACAGTTATGTAGCCCCCAGCTCATCAGTGGTATTTCTGCCTTGATCGGGGTGAAATGATTAAAAAATAAAAATAAAAAATAAAAGATACCACGTCGCATAACTTTTAATATACCATTGCTATATCCATAATAAAATGTTAAGAGAAGATCCATTTTAGTGCCATATATTCAGAATTTACAGTTAGGATAGGCGTGGCTACTTCCATAGAACTGAATTACCCACATTTTTTTATATAAAGATCTACTAAAAAGTTTACCACAGAGAGTTTTTTTATTAACCAAGAAAGTCTTGTAGTGGATAGGAAATTAAGAATTAAAATCAACCTTCTTCTTCACTTTTACAAAAATTCACAATGACGTGTGAAATCCTGGTTTTTCCAAAACAGAAAAAGGATTGACCATGTGCTTAAAGAAAAAGTCGCAACTGGATTTCGCAAGTAGATGTTAAACTCATTTTCTGACCAATGGAAGCGACTTGCAAGACCAAAAAGGACTTCATGAGTCAGTGCGTAAAATCTAGATGATGATATAAATGATTTCGATCAGCATCTGTCACTCAGATGGGAGCAGCGAGAAAGATAAAACTAAAATGTAACTTTAACTTTAAATCGACCCGGAGATAAGGTCATGTCACACCTTGTTCTCTTTCTCCTTTTTTTTATCGTGTGGAGATTTATTTTCCTTCTTCTTCTCCATTCAAAGACATTCCTACTGAGCAAACGCATATGGATATATACATACATACGCACGTACGCATATACTCTTTCATCAATTATTACTACAAACATTTTCTACAAATCTTGATACCTTTAACTTTCTCATGGAACATTAATTTCTACGAATTCTTGTTATTCTTTCTTTTTAATAAATTACTATTTTAACATGAATTTTTTTTTTGTCGCACACTATTCCACACAATTCCACATATTCCAACCTGCTGACAACTAACCTTCTGATTATAACGAAAATAACCTTCTGATAATTCTGATGATAATTCTGGATAAAACTTGTAAGCTGTAGGGAGTTCGGTTATGTATGACACAAGGCCGAATCCAATAAATATTAGCCATCTCCCTACACCTACGAATTAATGTTTTAATTTTGATTTTAAATTAATTTAAAATCAAAACGAGTTTTGGTTCTTTATATTTGATTTTATCAAAAAACTTCACATGACTATAACTACAGATAGCTTCACTAGACTTTGAATTCATTAAGTATTTAATGTCGGCACCGTATTTTATATTAGGAATAAAGTAGCATAACGTGATTCGGAAAATTAAAATGTTTTTCCCTATTAAAGATATTTGGAAATTGTTTTAACGTCTATTCATTTTCATGCAGAACTAATTTCGATTGAAACAAGATTGATGGCCATCAAGACAGAAATTTAAATTCTATAATCGAAAGAGTTTCAAAAAGAAAATGGCTGATTTGAAATATAGGCTAAGAAAAAGATTAGTTAATTATACGATTACTTAAATAAAAAATAAATTGATTTGCATTTGCCTGTAGTCTGTCACGTGAGTTCAGAAGCTTTAGCTACTGGTACGTGATAGAAGTCTGTTTAAATTTACATATGTCTCAAGAAGCAACTGAAAAAGAGATAATGAAAAAATGACAAATTATCACATTTGATATTTCCCGGAAAGAAATATATATATCATTCAAGGTAGATAAGTGGTTTAGGCAAATGTAACCGGGTAGGTCATCAGCAAAAGATACAACCCAAAATGCCAAATACAGGTGGGGGATAACAGAATCAAACAAGTCCAAGAATTTAAGTACCTAGGAAGTGTTCTAACAGGAGATGGAAAGTGCGACACGGATATCCGAAGGCGAATTGGCATGGCAAAGGACGCGTTCCAGAAGATGAGCAAAATACTAACACACAGGAAGATCTCAATAGAAACGAAGAAAAGAGTGCTAGACTGCTACGTGATGTCAGTTCTTCAATACGGCTGTGAATGCTGGACAATATCATCGAAAATGAGGAAAAAACTGGAAGCGGCCGAAATGTGGTTCTACAGAAGGATGCTACGGATATCGTGGACTGAGCATACAAGCAACGACGAAGTGTTAGAAAGAATGGCAACAAAAAGGAAATTGATGCTGAGCATCAGGAAGAGACAACTGAAGTTCCTGGGACATGCAATGAGGAAGGAGAGCCTGGAGAACCTGATACTGACTGGTCAGATAGAAGGAAGGAGAGACAGAGGAAGGCAGCGGATAACATATTTGCAGGGTCTGATCAGGTGGATGACGGAACGGGGGTTGCCAGGAACAACAGGAGCAAACATACTAAGAGCCACAAGGGATAGGGAGACGTGGAGATCCATGATCGCCTACGTCCTGAAGGGACAGGGCACATAAAAGAAGAAGAACCGGGTAGGACAATCTAGTATGTAGAAGTATACTCGTCGTATGCAGACGTACGTGTAGTCAATAGATGTAAATCAATAGTCGTAGACCAGTAGACCTCCAGCGGTAGACGTAGACCTCCAGCGGTAGACCAGTAGACCTCCAGCGGTAGACCAGTAGACCTCCAGCGGTAGACGTAGACCTCCAGCGGTAGACCTATGGACGTAGATCTCCATGCGTCCTTCCCTGTGTCTGTATTTATGGCTAACACCAGCCAATCACATTACTGTGCGGGGGAACCAAGGTGTATGCCTATTCATTACATATTCATTACATCAACATTAATACCGACAATGTCAAAAATGTATTATCAGTATTAAAACCCTATCAAATGACGGATGACATTCTATCAACGAAGATTAACAAAACAGGTTATAAACAACCGATAATTTAAAATGATTAGTTTGAACATTATTTTTGATCGATACTCGTATTTAAGTAGATATTCTGTTTTTAATTAAACAGTATTAATATATTTATATCTACCGGCCTGATTACGATAATTTTTTATTACAAAAATGTGTCACTCGGCAAATCAAATCAAAATCAAATGATTCAAACAAAGCATTTCAAATTGTTTATGACCAAGTTACGTTAATCTTCGTTAATTTTAATGAATGGCATGCCCGTTAGGAATTTCTTAAAAATTATATCTATTTATATTTAATAAATCAAATCTATTATTATTATTATAGTTTTTCCCCACTTCGTTTGTTAGTTTATTAGTTAGTTTGCACGATCATTACGTCTTGCCAATGCCTAATAAATTATGGATTATTCTGAATTGACATATCAGAAATGCTACTCGGTTTGAGTGAGACAACGAATGAAAAAAAGGAAAAAAGACGGCATAATGAAAGTGATTAACGTCTTTTTCAGTGAATTGTAAAAAGTTGTCAATTTCGATTTTTTTTTTAAACTTACATGCTTGCTTATAAATAAATTTAATAATAAAAATGTTTTCGGTTACTTATTATTCCTGTGAGGTCTTATGTTTCATAGAGATTTTGTGTTTGTTTTTTTAAGAATATTGAAATTACAAATATATTTTTATTGGAGTCTACGAGAACGTCTCGGAATGTAACGATTTCTAAAGTAAATTTTGAAAATGAGTGCGTTTTTTTTTCAAAGATACTTTGAAAATTTACAGTTTTTTTTTCTTATTTCTAGCTAAAACAAAAATATTGCTTATATATATTTTAAATAAGTTTTATTTTTCCTGTTTTTTAAAAACTTTGTATTTATAATGAATATTTAGCCTTTAAACGGCCTACTTTTCTTCAGGGCACCTTAGAAATCATCGTTTTCAATACCCTGATTGAGCACTCTGAAAGAATGGTAGACTTTGAAAAACAGTAGCTATGTTTGCATCTACGCATCGTTCATTCAGCAATGGATTAGAACACTCTCGGCTATTGGGCGTGTATAATGATAATATACATGCTAAAAAGTTTGCCTCCTTCTACCGAACGTCCGTAGTTCAAAGGTAGAATCGCCGATTGCCGCCAATTCGGTCGGGTTTCAATCCTGGGTAAAAAGGCAATCGGCTGTCTAACCGTACTGATGAGCTGTGATACAGCGAAACAGATATGCCTGCGGATGACTATCGCTCATTCAGTGAAATGAATTAGAGCGCCCTAGCTATTGGGCGCGTATAATGATATGCGCTAAAAAGTCTGCCCACTTCCACCGAACGCCCATTTCGGTCGGGTTTCAATCCTGAGTAAAAAAGCAATCGGAGTCTAACCGTACTGATGAGCTGTGATACGGAGAAACAGATCTGTCTGCGGATGACAATATATATATATATATATACGAATATTATGGTCTCATTAAAACTGAGCACTCTAGAGTGGAAAATGTGACAAAAACACTTACCACTTCGCCGATATATGCATAACTCTTCAGCAATGAATTCTTTCGGTAACTTCGCCGCTTATATATAACACGCAAAAATGTTCCTTCTCTGATTCTATGTGCATACGGCTTAGGAGTTAGCGACTCCGACTGACACCAACTGATAGAGTTTATTGCGGCAGCAGATGATTATCTACACATATATTGCTAAATATAACACATAATGAATATCTACTATGTTTAATCATGAGGTGTTCTAAACATCATTTTTTGGCTTTAATTTCTGGTGAAAATAAAGACAAAAAATGTCCAACATTGTATATTTTGTTATTACATTAGTTGTAAGCTTTCGACTCACATGAGCCATCTTCAGGGATGTTAACATAAAAATATCCCCCATCAAAGATAATTTCTCTTGTGTTGGCATAAAACATTGCTATGCGATGATAACAGTCACCAAATAGCAGACGCAGGTCGTAAATTAGTAATGCAGTCTATGACGTCATAACACGTGAGAGACCGAAATGTTAACAATAAAACCATATGTCTAAATGCAATGTGATGTGTTGCAACAAGATTGAAATGCGTTTTATATAGTGAAGGCTGCTTTTATTTAATGTAGATGACATTAAAATCATTCAACTCATTGAAAACAACGCACACTCAATTAAATTTTCATCACCGCCGATCAGGCCCCAAATTACCACCAGTCACGATGAACAGGTGTACTCATGAGTAAGACCCATGTCTTGAGAAGATATTGGGTCTCACATTCACAGCCCACCTCAAGTGAAACCAGCGCTAAAGATGCAGGTAAAATTATTGGTTCCCAGTACCGATCACGTCAGTACATGACTCTTCATGCTATCCTCTAGCCTTGTAAGAGCCAGATAAGGCCGAAAATAGAGTACTGTTGCCATATCTTCGCAGGAACAACTCAGAACTCACTTTCCAGTCTTTACAGGGTTCAAAACTTTTCCAAATATTTATTTGAAAATAATTATTTTCCACATTCAACCCCCCTCTCTCTCTCTCACGCACACACACACACAGGTGGGGTGCGTTGTGTCTCAGATGACTTTATCATTGCTACCATGGAGAGTACTTAGACAATACACATCTCTTGGCTTCACCAGGTCTGACCGTAACGACTAGTAAGCCACCCACATTCTCTCCGTGTTGTATCGGCGAGAAGTAGGTTCTACACAAACAACTTCCTGCGAACCATTGTCCCGTGGAACAGACTACCCAATGTTTCCCCGATTACTACAATCTTGACCTGCTCAAGTTTAGAGTCAATTGTTATCTACCCCTCCTATCCATATAAACTACTCCTCAATGTGACAGAGTGCAGAGTGAACTTTAATGATATATATATATATATATATATATATATATATATATATATATATATAATCATCCGCAGACAGATTTGTTTCGCTGTATTACAGCTCATTAGTACGGTTAGACATCCGATTGCTTTTAGCCAGGATTGAAACCCGACCTAATAGAGAAGTTTCCATGAAAATATTTGTAGAAAAGACAAATAGATAGATAGATAGATAGATAGATAGATAGATAGATAGATAGATAGATGTGAATTGCCTACGATAGATAGATAGATAGATAGATAGATAGATAGATAGATAGATAGATAGAAATTGTTCATAACCTGCTACAAAAAACTTGATACACTGTTAAAAAATAGCTTCACTATCTCAGCTTAGATTTAAAGAACTTGCGCAATAGTTTAAAAAAGAAAAATTCATATTGACTTGATTTCGATCAGCAGTTTTCAGAAGAGTTTTATGATTTGATGGTTATTTGGTGCTACAATTTCCATGACATCATCACTATATTGCCAATGTTCACTTTTCAATTTTCTCTTAAGAGCAAAGTAATTGCAAGCTATATCAATCAAATTTATATTATTCTTGTTTATTAATTCTGAATTGGTAAAATTAATTAGGAACATGTTTTCTATATTTTATTAAATATTTCAAATTAATTAATGACACATCGAATTTCTCTAGTATATCGACAGATTTCAGATGTGTTGTTTATGAAGCTATATTTGAAGGAAAGATTTCACATTACTTTTTGTCGTTAGAACAAAAATATAACCAACTATATATTTTGCATTATGTCGTTTACAATATTAAAAAACTTTTGGTGTTGCACAGGAGCTTCTAGGTCTTCATTTTTTTGTCATAATTTGATCTAATATTTTTTCAGTCAAATTAACTCATTCAAAATTTCATCGATTTTTGTTTGCGAAACTGAACGAAAATTAGAGTTTGTAAACCTCTACAGAAATGTTTGTGATAACTTCAACAGTACTAAATACTGTGAAGAGTTCAACACGCGTCTTGTTTACCTTCTTTTTATTAGTGCTTTGTCCTTTAAGGACCTAGGCGATCATAGCTTTCCACGTCTCCTCATCCCTGGTGGCTCTTTGCACGCTCTTCCCTGTTACCCTACGGAACCTCCGGTCTGTCACCCACTTGCCCAGGCCCTTCAAATATGTTATCCGCTACTTTCTCCTTTTTTTCCTCTATCTGGCCTGTTAGTATCAGGTTATCCAAGCCCTCCTTCCCCACTGCATGTCCCAGGAACCTTAGCTGTCTTTATCTGATGCTCAGTATTAATTTCCTTTTCGTTTCCATCCTTTCCAGAACCTAAGTATTGCTCAAATGCTCGATCCATGATATCCACAACATCCTTCTGTAGAACTACATTTCAGTTGCTTCAAGTTTTTCCATCATCTTTATGGCAGCATTCGCTGCCATAAAGAAGAAATGACATAGCAATCCAGTACTCTTTTCTTTGTTTCTAGCGAACTTTTCTTGTCTCTTAATACTTTACTCAGCTTCAGGAACGCGTCCTTTACCATGCCAATTCGCCTTCGGATCTCTGTGTCGAACTTTCCGTCTTCTGTTAGAACACTTCCCAGATGTTTAAATTGTTGTACCTGCTTGTTTTTAGTATCCCCTATCTAAATTTGACATTTTCAGCTGCTCTTTTTGCTGATGACCATGCATTCGTTTTTCTTGCAATTTATTTGTAGTCCTTTCTTGTAACTCTCTTCAGCTAACTTCGTAGGAGGTTTTGTAGTTTTCTTTTCATGTCTGCTATCAGCACTGTATCATCTGCGTACTTTATATTGTTCAGATTGTGACGAATCCTGGTATAACAGTCTATGTGCCAGAATAGTCTATATCTCTTTTTTGCGTTTAATCGCTGTTAAAATGAAGAGATTTTCAAAGGACACGATATAAAATTCTCACACTGACATCCCCGTCTATCATTTTGACTTTTGAAGATCTACGCCTCACTGAGTAAATGCCTCTCGTTTTCAATGTTAATTCTTGTATGTAATAAATATCGACACTTATCGTCTACACCCTATAGGTCATTTTTTTTTATCGAATTTTTTCCCGTGCCTTTAAGAGAAAAATTCTCTTCCCCTTGAGAGAGTAATGAAAAAGATGGCACACTTTATTCGGTTGTTCATCGACTAATCTAGCCAACCTTAAGATTCCTATCTTCTTTCAGAAAAAAGCCCGCCTTTATTCAGAATTTCGGCACCATTTTTTTTCTATGCAGGTATACTTTTCTTTTTGTTTTATATTATTCTTGAGAAGTTTATCTGTCTGTCAATGCATTCATTTGGGATTTTTTTTCTTACCCATTTTTTTTTCGCCTCGAAGCCGTAGATGACGTTGGTTTGTCTTTCTCGTCGTATCGTTGTTGAACACCCACGCCGCACCCGTTCTTTGATTTTTTTCACAACTTAATATCAGTAAGCCGGTCGAAAAGAGATTAGATGCTTTTTTTGGCTGCAACTGCCTGAGCCCGGCCTGAATAGCAATGAGCTAGTCAGTTGAGTGGTGGAGCCAATCGTGAAAAAAAAAAAATAAATAAATAAATAAAATTCGTTTAGGGTGGACGCTGATATAGAAAACGACTCATTGAGCCAGAGATAAACGTCAGCAGCACGTTCTTTAGCCTTCTGTACTCAAACAGGACTTAACTCTTTATGGCAGTGTCAAGAAAAAATTGAAAATAACATAGAAATAAATAAGCAACTTCGTTTTCACGAGTAGTATACTAAGCGGAGAAGAGCTGGTTCACAGGACCAGATGTATGAGAAACAGGGAGAATCGAACTTACGAATAATGATAGAGACGTTGTCCTTGCTGGTGATTACACCACAATGAACCGCCCTGGCTATTTAACAAACATAGCTTAGTTTTGGCACCAGACCATAAATTACGGGCACTCTATGCGGATCACATTCTCTACTAATGATCAAAAAGTAAATTCTGATTACCATAATATCCCAATATGATGCGCTATAAATAAACATTATTCTCTGTGCATGTTTATAAGCACCGGGAGCCCGGTGAGAATCAAGCACTCAGTCAGTTAAGTGCCATACGTGATACACGCTTGGGCGATCATGTCTCGAAAGAGACATGACTGACTGGGCAGAAGATTATCCCGCAGTAGTTTGCCATTGCTTTCTGCGGTAAACTGGTTGCCGACCAAGGCTATAGAACCCAATCTGTCCTGCTATTTAACCCATAACTGGAAGGAAGAGATGGATTAATACCTTTCCCAAGGGTATTTGCGCGTAAGTGAATACAATGGATTCAACTGAAATTCGAACTCGGCTCCCCGGTTTCTCGTTCCGAGCCGATATCCACTGTACCACAACGCACATCCAGCCTAGCACTAATGATCCTAAATGCTGCTGCTGCGGCTGCCGCTGCTATCCTCGTAACTGACGCTAACTAGATTTTCTTTTTATCGTAGGATGGACTCAATATCACGCACCTGATTCCAGTATTGTCGATTCAAGTACTGACTTCTTTTTTTTTACGGGAATCATTTTGACATTTCATGATTGACAAAAATCTCGAAACATGTTATTATTTCTTTTAGATTCTGTTAAAGGACGCCGATGATTAATACCGACTACTATTGTTGGTTGCTAGACTGCTACGTGATGTCAGTTCTTCAGTACGGCTGTGAATGCTGGACAATATCATCGAAAATGAGGAAAAAACTGGAAGCGGCCGAAATGTGGTTCTACAGAAGGATGCTACGGATATCGTGGACTGAGCATACAAGCAACGACGAAGTGTTAGAAAGAATGGCAACAAAAAGGAAATTGATGCTGAGCATCAGGAAGAGACAACTGAAGTTCCTGGGACATGCAATGAGGAAGGAGAGCCTGGAGAACCTGATACTGACTGGTCAGATAGAAGGAAGGAGAGACAGAGGAAGGCAGCGGATAACATATTTGCAGGGTCTGATCAGGTGGATGACGGAACGGGGGTTGCCAGGAGCAACAGGAGCAAACATACTAAGAGCCACAAGGGATAGGGAGACGTGGAGATCCATGATCGCCTACGTCCTGAAGGGACAGGGCACACAGAAAAAGAAGAATTGTTGGTTGAAAATAGCGTTTTCTTATTAATTAATCCCTTCAGAACGTATTCTTTATTCTATAAGATATAAAGTAAACATGTTTTAGTTTTAGATAAAGCATCGCGTACAATTATAAATATTTAAGTTGTATTTCTTTTATCTTGATTTCAGTTACCTTATTTATATATATATATATATATATATATATATATATATATATATATATATATTCATGATAATATCTTAAATTTGTTTTTGTTATTGATGAAGCATTGTCCGCCATTAAATTTTTGACTTGTATTATTAAATCTCAATCTCAGTTGTTTTATTTTTTGCTAGTATCCTTACAAATAATAGTATTATTTTAAATTTTTTATTCGATAAAACATTGTCAGTTATTGATTTTTTGATTTTTATTTCTTCTATCTTAATTTCACTTGCTTGGTTTCTATTAGTAACATTACAAGTAGTAATATTGTTTATCAATTTTAATTTTTGACTTGTATCTCTTTAACTTTAAACTTAATTGCCTTATTTATACTGAAGGAAACACACATCAATACTAGAAAGGCGATTACAGCTACTAAACTTGAGAACAAATATTTTCCTGAGAAATACATTATAAATTTCAACCGGCAGTACTAATGGGTTCCCGGCTGAATGTATGTCAAATGTTCCTTATAAAGAAACGGTTATTATTATAATTAAGAATAAATTAGGAAATGTTCGTAGGAGTAACTGATGAAAGAGTATATGCTTATGTATGTATGTATGTATGTATGTATGTATGTATAAGCGTTTGTTCACTAGAAATGTCTTTGGATGGAGAAGAAGTAAAAGGAATCAGCACACGAGAAAGAAGGAGAAAGAGAACGATGTGCGAGACGACCTTTGTCCGGGTCAACTTGAAATTTCTGCCTTGTTACATTTTATCTTATCTGATTGCACGTCTGACTGACTGACGTTGACCGGAGCTTTTTATAGTCCTTAGATTTTTTTCGCACTGGATCGTGAAGTCCTTTTTGGTCTTGCAAATCGCTTCCATTGGTCAGAAAACCAATTTAACATCTACTCGCGAAATCCGGTTTCGACTTTTTCTCTGAGCACGAGGTCAGTCCTTTTTCTAGGCGGCAAAACCAGGTTTTCACACGTCATTGTGATCTTTGTAAAAGTGAAGAATCTTGGTTTTAAGTCTTAATTTCCTATCTTCTACATTATCTTGAATTGTTTCGGGGATGCTTTGCCAAGCATTATTAATTTCTGACTTGTATTTTTACATCTTAAATTATCTCTTCCTTAAATGTTACATTTTTTTCAGGACGTAGGTGATCATGGAACTCCTCTTACCCCTATTCATTGTCGGTCTAAATACTTTTTCTCATGGTATCTACCCCAGACCCTGCTCTGGCATCCACTTGCTCAAGCCCATCAAGTATGTCCCTGTTGCTAACCTTTGTCTCTCTTATCCTCTGTTCGTTCCGTGAGTATTAGATTTTTTAAGCCGTCCTTCCTCATTAGGCGTTGCTGAAACTTCAACTGTCTCTTCTTGACGTTAAGTATCGCAACTTTCTAACTTCAAGACAAGAACGAAGAGAAATGAATCGAATGATACTCGGCGAGCCGAGTTCGAATTCCAGTTGAATTTGCTACATTCAATTACGCGTAGATAGCCTTGGCAAAGGTATGAATCCATCTCTTCTCCCACCAGATATGGGTTAAATAGCAGAACAGAGCAGTTGTATAGCCTTGATTGGTAACCAGTCTACCGCAGAAAATAATGGCAACCTACTGCGGGAAAATTTTCTGCCCTGTCAACCGTATCTTTTTCGAGACATGATTGCCTAAGCGTGTATCATGTATGGCACTTAATGTTTTAGTGGTAAATATTGAGTTTTCTGAAAATTTCAAACTGATTTCTAAAGGAAATTAAAACACAAAGCAATATTTTGCTATTAGATATTTATTCGACTAAATATTAACTATTCTGTTGAACAAGCTTTCTATATTTTCCCTTCGGCATAAAAATTCCCTCTTTCCAGAATTTCGGTGATTTTAGGGCAAATAATTAAAAATAATAATTTTTTTTTACCTTTGGGATTATTTGCAAGGATCTGACTAAATGAAAATCCGAATGAGCAATGTCTGCTAAATATGGCGGGTGGCCGAACCGCAAGAATTTTTGCGGGGCCGTTAAAGTAACGTGAATTTGACATTATCCTAATACAAAACAACATCTTTTCTGTTTGCCAATTCTGGGCATTTTTCTTGAATCCATGCCTTTGATTCGTCCAGTTGTGCGCAGTAATTTTCAGAATCATTTGACTGGTCACTTGGCAGAAATTCATAGTAAAATGTTTCTTTCTTATCCCACCAGATGCACAACAAAACCTTCTGAGGATGAAAACATGTTTTCGGGCTGGATAAGACGGAAAGTGCGACATAGAGATCCGAAGGTGAATTGGCATGGCGAAGGAAGCATTCCACAAGTTGAGTAAAGTATTAAGAAACAGGACAATTTCGCTAGAAACAATGAAAAGACTTCTGGATTGCTATGTCTTGTCCGTTCTTCAATATGGCAGTGAATGCTGGACAATATCATCAAAGATGATGGAAAAAATTGAAGCAACTGAAATGTGGTTCTACAGAAGGATGCTGCGAATATCAAGAATCGAGAATGTGAGCAATGATGAGGTATTAGAAACGATGAAAATAATAAGGAAATTAATACTGACCATCAGGTAGAGACAGCTGAAGTTCCAATGAAGAAGGAGGGCTTGGCGAACCTGATACTAACAGGCCAGATAGAGGAAAAAAGAGACAGGGGAAAGTAACGGATAACATATTTGAAGGACCTAATAAGGTGGATGATGGAACGAGGGTTGCGTGTTGTAACAGAAGGCGTGCTAAGAGCCACCAGTGATAGGGAGATGTGGAAAGCCATGATCGTCTACGTCCTGAATGGACAGGGCACATAGAAGAAAAAGAAAGTTGGCTCATTTCGTTTCATCTGCTTCGTTTACACTTGTGCAAAGTTACGGGGTTGAAAATTTTGCCTTGTAAAAATGTTCAACTCTGCCACAGGAGAAAATGAAAGAAGGGAAAGGAAGTAGATCAGTAGTGAATTCAATATTTTATATTCAAGACATTGTTTAGGTCTTTTTTGAAAAAGGTGTTTCTTAAGTTTCTTCAGTATTTGTCTATATTTCTGAGATCAGGTTGTATTTACTTGCTTCAGACTTCTCGTCATTTGTACGGTGTTTCGGCTGTCAACCCTTGTAAGTTACTCGTTCAGCAATGCTGTAGCCTGGTATTGAACTCGAAACTCACTGACCGACGTCTATATCCACAAAGCCACGTGTCTTAATGTCCAGTAATCCTTTTTTTTTTCCAGAGTAATTACTACTTTTTATGTTAATGGTTCTCTCTAGTATTTTTGATGTTAATGGTTTTCTCTAGTATTTATTTTTTACCAGAGCTCATATTGCAATTTTTTGACACTAATGATTTTTTGTGGCACTCCGTATTACTGGTTCCCATATTGTGTTCATCTCTAATCTTGGTCGGCTTAAGAGATTTTTAACTTCCAGAAGAGACATTAAGAAAGAAATGGAGTTCATATACCCCAGTGATTGTAACCAAGGGTTCGGTTCAAAATTCCTATCACCTGAAGAAAGCCGGAGCGTACAACGGCAGAGACGTCGTACAAATGGCAACAAAGATGAGGACAATAATCCGAGTAATATAGATCTAGTTTTTTTCTTATAACAACAGTTTTCCCACTCCAGTACATAGACGAGAAACAAAAAGATGACTTTGACTCGGGCCGTAACATCAGGCTGCTACTAGTATTACAACGGGAACTGGTCAGACACTGACTGCCTGCATGATACATTGTCCATCTATGTACACTTGGCTCGCTGGTATAGTCAGTCAGTCAGTTAAGTGCCATACGTGATACACGCTTGGGCGATCATGTCTCGAAAGAGACATGACTGACTGGGCAGAAGATTATCCCGCAGTAGTTTGCTATTGCTTTCTTCGGTAGACTAGTTGTCGACCAAGGCAAACCTATAGAACCCAATCTGTCCTGCTATTTAACCCATAACTGGAAGGAAGAGACGGATTAATACCTTTCCCAATGCTATTTGTGCGTAAGTGAATACAATGGATTCAACTGGAATTCGATCTCGGCTCGCCGGTTTCTCGTTCCGAGCCGGTATCCACTGTACCACAACGCACATTAGGCATAAAAAGCGCGCGAATGTTTAGCAGTTAAATACTCGGCTTAGTTCTAAATTGTTTTACATGAAGATTAGAAAACTTCTTAATAACTAAATATACTTAAAGCTAAAAATTGCAGATTAATATTTTTATATATATTTTACATAGTTATCATTTTCTGTAAATTATCAATAATTTAAATTTAGCTTTAACTTGTTATTCAAGTAGTCAGAATAATAATTAATAATGATTAATTTTAAATAAAGAACAAAAGGATCATTAGTTGCAATGAAAGAAGAAAAAATTTGATAAATTAATAAATGTATTTATCCGTTTATTTTAATTATTATCTTCACGTGTTTACGTATGTGATTATGAAAAAAAAAAAAAATATATATATATATATATCTTCACGTGTTTACGTATGTGATTATGAAAAAAAAAAAAAATATATATATATATATATATATATATATATATCTTCACGTGTTTACGTATGTAATTATGAAAAAAAAATATATATATATATCTTCACGTGTTTACGTATGTGATTATGAAAAAAAAAATATATATATATATCTTCACGTGTTTACGTATGTGATTATGAAATATATATATATATATATATATATATATATATATATATATATCTTCACATGTTTACGTATGTGATTATGAAAAAAAAAGTATAAATGCTTAAAATTTAAAAAATATTTGAAATTCAGAAAATAAAGAATATGTAGATATTAATGATGTTACCATATTTTCAATCTTCATATTTGTAAATAACAGTTAGGTCCAATAATTTTGTGAAAGTCAGGGATTTATTCGACACTATATCGATATTTTAAACAGAACGGGCGCTTTTAACAAGATTGAGAAAATCAATATTTTTCGATTCTGACCAGTGCTGCCACGAAAACAAAATGTTTAAAGAATGCTAATGCACAAAAGTTTTCTTTTTTTTTCCCTCAAATATTTTAAAAATGTTTTAAAATATCTTTCGTTACTTTTTGTGAACCAATCTATTATGACGAACAGGGTTCTATTCTTTATTCAAATGAAATCAATTTACTGAAGTTTTTTTTACTGAGTTTCTTAGACAATTCATCATCGAAATCAGGGTAATCAGAGTTGATTTTCTAAGCGTAGTTTAGATGTTGTCCAAGGCCGAAAGGATGAGACATTTAATGAGTATTTGGGTAATCATATCTCTTTCCATATATGCTTGATTTTCTATGCTTCACGGGAATAATTTCCAGTTATATTCACCATACTTTTGAATTCACTGTTCTCTTGTTCACTAAAGAGAACTCTACAGACTTCCCCGAAACTCAAGCTGCTTCCATTTTCTACGCCCGTAACCGTTACGCTATCTTCTTCTCCTTTTTCTTTCATCCTGCCTTAAACCGATTCCAGACGATATATTAGTATCAGTCCACTAAGGAATCTTAAATATTTTTCCGAATACACGCTCCTCATTTATTTATTAAATCAATCACAATCACCGATGAGAATATTGAGAGACAGGAAAATTTTACTGGAAACAAAAAAAGTGTACTGGAATGTTATGTGATATCTGTTCTTTAATATTGCAGTGATTGCTGGACACTCTTCTCAAAGATGAAAGAAAGACTTGAAGCAATCAGAATGTAGTTCAGCATCCTTCTGATGCTGAGAATACCATGAACTGAACATATGAGTAACGATGGGATTTTAGAAAGGATTGGAACGAAAAGGAAACTAATAATTAACATGAAGAAAAGACAGCTGAAGATGATGGGACATCTAATGAGAAAGGCTAGCTTGGAGAATCTGATACTCACTGGTCAGATGGCAGGAAAAAGAGATATTTTAAATCAATACGTACCATACTTGATGTGATTGAGAAAATATATGATAGAGCGGGATTTGGGTGAGGTAACACAAGAAAGCCTGCTAAGAGTCACTAAGGATAAAGAGATGTGAAAGGCCACAATCGGCTAAAGCATATTAGTATCAGTTCTCTAAGGCATCTTAAATATTGTCCAAAAAAGTCACTGGTGCCTTCTCAACAGGTGTTTACTCGTGCAACCAGACTGGCAACTTGGGTCCCTCCCATTCACAGTCAGGTTAGCCAAATGCAGACGACAATTCTACTCCTGCAGCTTCTTCTCTCGCACTTCCCGCCTGTGGAACTCGCTCCCGTATTCTTGCTTTCCAGACGGCTACAACCTCCAGAAATTTAAATGCAAACTCAATACTCATCTACTAATCCACTGACCTCTAGCTCTCTCCCCTCCCCTGTATAACCTTCCCTTTCTCTCCACCTATGTATCTGTCATCGCACCTGCTTTCTCCGCTTTCTATTGTTCCTTTCTAACTAGTTTGTACTCCTCACTCTTTTCTAATTAATCTTTTTACATTTATGTAGCCCCCTGCACATCAGTGGCGTTTCCGCCTTGCTCGGGGTGAAATGATTAAAAAAAAACAAAAAACAGCCATTTACACCCTCCCCATTTATTTATTAAATCAGTTACATTTATTTTTATTTTACTTTGTTTTATTCTGTTAAATTTTAAAGCGGACTTTTTAATGGCTTTCAAATTCTTCGAAATCAAAGCCTCTCACTAAGAACTTTGTTTTTGAATGAGGAATTTATATTCTTCGCATTTTCAGTTCAATTACGACCCTGCTTGAAATCATACAAGTATAAAATGAGAAAATCGTGAGTTGGAAGGTTTTTCACATCTGCCCAAGGAAAACGTAGTAAATCCTCATATAATAGAAATTAAATTTTTATTGAATAATCAATAAATATGTATTATTTTGGAAATAAAATATTAGTAAATATAGGTTAACGTTTATGAAAAGCGATTTGAAAAAGATATAAAACTAGAGAAAAAGTCGCAAATATTATATTTAACGGTTATTAATAATCAGGAATGCGATGATCAGTAAACAGATACGGGGCATCCATAAAACTTCTATCTTTAACCAATCACATTAAAATTCTAAAAACGGAAACCGACGAACATTTTTTATTCAGTTCTCAAAACCAGGTTTAGAATGGCATTGTTTAGTATCTCTGCACTTCAATAAATAGTCAAGAAGTATTTTGGAGCGCATAATGTTTGTTTTATGCAAGTATCATGGATCAAGGACAAATTTCTACAGGCCGAAAATGTTTACTCTTACCTTTCTAGCAATTGAAATACGATGTTTTCCATAATGTCTCTATTAATTGCAATGAACTAAATTAAGATTATTAAAAACATAATTAAAGCGTCGACAAATTGTCCTGTGTAAAATGTCTGTTGGCAAATATTCCGGCTACCATGACGGATATTCGTGTCCCTGCAAATACTTCAGTAAGTGATGTATTATCGGATCTGTACGGAAAGTGTGACACTGATATCCGAAAGCGAACTGTCCAAGGATGCATTTCAGAAGCTGAGTAGAGTATTGAGAGACAGGAAAATTTTGCTAGAAACAAAGAGAAGTGTACTGGATTATTATGTGATGTCTGTTCTTTAATATTGCAGTGATTGCTGGACACTCTTCTCAAAGATGAAAGAAAGACTTGAAGCAACCAAAATGTAGTTCTACAGAAGGATACTGAGAATATAATGAACTGAACATATGAGTAACGATGGGATTTTAGAAAGTATTGGAACGAAAAGGAAACTAATACTTAACATGAAAAAAAGACAGATGAAGATTTTGGGACATCTAATGAGAAAGGCTGGCTTGGAGAATCTGATACTCCCAGGCCAGATGGAAGGAAAGAGAGAACGAGGAAAGCAATGCGTACAATACTTGATGTGCTTGAGAAAACAGAAGGCAGAGCAGGATTCGAGAAAACGTGCTAAGAGCCACTCGGGATAGAGAGATGTGGAAGGCCTAATCGCCTACGTCTTGAAGGGACACGGCACATAGAAGAAGAACAAGAACAAGGGGTTTTCTCCTAAATTGTTTAGAGTTGTATTCCTCCTTTGGTAAACAAACTATTTGATATATCCTTAAGCGAAGAAAAAATGATAAAGTGATCAGATGATCAAAATGGCGAAGGTCTATTACTTCCAAGTATGGAATGACTTCTAAAAATGATAGCCAATTTGGTTGTTATTTGAGTAAAAGTAAGCAAATATATTGTTAAATAAACATTGTTTTTAAATCAATATTTGTTTTTACTTTTTAACTATTACTCCTACAGATGAACTAATTCCGAAAAAATAAAAAAAAAACATTACTATACAATTAGGATTTATTCTCTGTTTAATTTATTTCATTTGAGTGTGTTTTAACCAATAAAAAAAATGAAAATTATTGAATGTTATATTTGAAAATGAAGAGTGTTTTCAAAAGTTTATATCGTTTTAACGCGGCCAATTCCATAAACTGATAAGAATAATTCAATTAATACGCGTTGATCTTTGCATTATGAGCGTCTTTCATAAATATTCTGTAACCTCACACGATTCATTCAACTTGACTGCTTTTGGCTGGTTCAATATAGATTTGGAGATCGATAGTAAAGAACACACTTTAAAACTTCTCGAATATAATCTACAATGTGTATTTAAGTCCTTTCGGTCAAAAGAAGAATATTCTAAAAAATATCTGGATTACTGAACAGAATATTTCTGCTTTTAAATTAGTTGGCAGAAGGATTCGATAGACCCACTCTAAAGCCTTTTTGGAGGGTACGTTCCTTAAGTATAGAGATTTCCTAAGCTCAGCTTAGATGTGGCTCAAGGCCGAAAGTAAGGGACACCAAGTGAGGTTCGAACTCACTATTCAGTCGTAACAGGTTCTAGCGATACAAGCGAAATAACCATTACACCACCTCGAGGTGCCCATAAGTTCCTTAAATATAAGTATTAAATCGGTGTACTAAGAGGTTATTAGTTACTTAGAACAAAGGAAAATTATGGTGAGACAGTACTTTAAATGATCTGAAAGAATATAACATATATGGTGTAGGAGAAAAAGAGCAGTACTTCGAAATGGACTGTTGTATTAGATAGATAGATAGATAGATAGATAGATAGATAGATAGATAGATACAAAAAGTCAATGATAGATAGATAGATAGATAGATAGATAGATAGATAGATAGAAAAATAGATACAAAAATAGATAGATAGATAGATAGATAGATAGATAGATAGATAGATAGATAGAAAGAAACAGTCAATGATAGATAGAAAGAAAGAAACAGTCAATGATAGATAGATAGAAAGAAAGAAACAGTCAATGATAGATAGATAGATAGATTGATAGATAGATAGAAACAGTCAATGATAGATAGATAAATAGATAGATTGATAGATAGATAGAAACAGTCAATGATAGATAGATAGAAACAGTCAATGATAGATAGATAGATAGATAGATAGATAGATAGATAGATAGAAACAGTCAATGATAGATAGATAGATAGATAGATAGATAGATAGATAGACAGTCAATGATAGATAGATAGATAGATAGATAGATAGATAGATAGATAGATAGAAACAGTCAATGATAGATAGATAGATAGATAGATAGATAGATAGATAGATAGATAGAAACAGTCAATGATAGATAGATAGATAGATAGATAGATAGATAGATAGATAGATAGACAGTCAATGATAGATAGATAGATAGATAGATAGATAGATAGATAGATAGATCAAAACAGACAATGAGAGATAGAAACTGGCCGATGTAGAGATTTGTCGATTAATACGAAGCGACGTGAATTCAATCTCCCCGTCTACTGAGAAACGCTGTTTGGCAGAATAAATAAGTATAAACATAGGTCTGCGTGAATAACGTGCTCCACTGTCCTCTTATTGCAAGATTGTTTATCGCTTCATTATCATGGTAACTAATCACGTCATTATTCAACTTAAAATACAACATAAAATAAAATTAATCAAAGAAAGAAGAAAGAAAAATTTCGACCAAGTCAACTGCATTAAAGTTCATAACGATTTCTATTCTATTCCATTTATTTAATTACTTTACTTTTGATAAATGGAAATTAAGTAAAACGTCAGTGTTGTTATGTTTTTGCTATGTTCTATATATCGTCAACATTTCTTCTTTTTCTTTTTTTCTTCTAGTTCTTCCTCCTCATCCTCCACTTCATTTTCATATCATTTTTCTACTCCCCCTTACTCTTCTTCTTTTTTACTTCTTCTTCTTCTTCTTCTTCTTCTTCTTCCATCTCTACCTCCTCTTTTTCATATTAGTCTTCCTCCGCCTCCTCTTCTTTTCCTATCCTTCTTCTACTTCCCCCTTTCTTCTTCTTCTTCTTACTTTTCTTTTGCATATCCTTTTTCTACTTCTTCCCCTTCTTTTCTTCTTCTTCTTCTTTTTCCACCTCCACCTCCTCTTCTTCAAATTTTTATTCCTCCTCCTCTTCTTCTTTTCATATCCTTTTTCTACTTCCTCCTCCTCCTTCTTCTTCTTCTTCTTCTTCTTCTTCTTCTTCTTCTTCTTCTTCTTCTTCTTCTTCTTCTTCTTCTATCTCCACCTCCTCTACTTCCTATTTAATCTTCTTCCGCCTCCTCTTCTTTTCATATCCTTCTTCTACTTCCCCTTTCTTCTTCTTCTTTTTCTTCATATTCGTCTTCCTCCTCTTTCTCTTCTTTATCATATCTTGTTTCTACTTCCTCCCCTTCATTTCTTCTTTTTCTTCCTCTTCATAATATTATTATTCTTTCTCCAACTGCTCTTTCTCTTCTTATTACTCTTCTTCTTCTTCATCGTATTCTTCTTCTTTTTCTTCTTCATATTTTTCTTCCCCCTCATCCTCCTTCCATTCGTCTTTTTCTTTCTCCTTTTCCCCTTTTTATCATATTTTTATTCTTCTTCCTCTTTTCATTTTCTCCTTCATATTCTTCTTCAGTCTTCTTTTTCTTAAACTTCTTCATATCATTCTTCAACATTCTCTCCTGCTTATTCACTTATTCGTCTTCTTCTTCCTTTCCATATTCTTCTTCTTTTTCTTCTTTATATTCTTCTTCTTCCTCTTCCGCCTTCCATTCTTCTTATTTATTTCTCTTCTTCTTCTCCGTGTTCCTCTTCATCTGATTCTTCCTCCTCCTTTTCTTCTTTTTCTTTATTCTCATCCTCTTCTTCTTCTTCTTCTTCTTCTTCTTCGCAATCTTCTTCTTCATATTTACCTTTTTCTTCTTTATATTATTCTCCTTGTCTTTCTCCTCCTCCTCTTCTTCTACACCTTCTTATTCTTACCTGTCTGTCGAATTAATATTCGTTCACTGCTGAATACAATAGGATCAAATGACTTCACCCCTCTGGCTGAAGAAAGATATCATCTTCTTTTATCTGGTGTCTCCCTTCAGAATTTTGGCGGACGTGAAACGCCACAACTCCTACCTTTTGTAACTCTTAGTAAAGTTTGTTTTCTAAGCATCACTCACAATCCTTGTTCTGCTATCCATTTACAAGCAGATGGTTCTATTCATTTCTCACTGTTTCCCTTTACCCCTCCTCAGTCAATCAATTAAGTGCCATACGTGATACACGCTTGGGCAATCATGACTCGAAAGAGACATGACTGACTGAGCAGAAGATTATCCCGTAGTTTGCCATTGGTTTCTGCGGTAGACTGGTTGCCGACCAAGGCTATAGAACCCAATCTGTCCTGATATTTAACTCATAGCTGGAGGGAGAGACGGATTAATACTTTTCCCAAAGAATATTTGAATGCAAGTAAATTCAACTGAATTTCAAACACGTCTCCCGATGTCTCGTTCCGAGCCGATATCCACTGCCCCATAACGCACATCCAAGTTCGAATTCCAGTTGAATTCCTTCCATTCACCTACGCACAAATACCTTTGTAAATGGTATTAATCCGTCTCTTTCCTCCAGTTACAGGTTAAATAATAGATTGTTTCTATAGCTTTGGCTGGCAAACAGTCTACCGCAGAAAGTAATGACAACCTACTGCGGGATAATCTTCTGCACAGTCAGTCATGTCTCGAAAGAGACATGATCGCTCAAAACGTGTATGACG
>JBBBDQ010000256.1:850000-1010000 GCA_037127315.1 Ascarosepion bandense | reverse complement strand
CGTTAAATTCGACTTTGAGTCACATCTCGTCTAAGTGAGATGACTATTCTGTAAATACCCAAGGTTCCGTGAGATCTCACAACTGTCAAGCATTTAGGGTAGAGTACAACTCTGTCGGGATTCTGTCTACGAACCGGGACTCGGCTAAGACATATGGACAAAGCAATATTTCTGATGACGCGTTTGGGCGATCTGGATAAATTCTGACCGTTTGTCTAAGTGTACGCAATAGCTTTCCCTACTTTACACACGACTATGGGTCACATCTCGTCTCACTGGTGAAAAAGTTCCGATAGAGTGTTTGTTAATGTAACGTTGGAGTCAGTGGAGACATAATATGATAACCGTTAGTCATGAGTTATAACAAATACTCAGCTGACCACTGCTTTAAAACTTTGTACGCGGATTATTCTTAACTTTAGAAATAACAGAAAACTACAAATTTTGGATACCCAATGAGGATTGAGTAATATTGTACTAATATGGTCGGTAACTTTCATTCTACATCATTCATTTGTTTTTGTTTTTTTTATGGGGTGGAGAATCAAGCTGCGATAAACGAATCCCTGTTTAGAAAAACGCCAAATATCAAACCGAAGAACTTATACCAGATTTCGAAAGCCATGGCCAAAAGCCATTTGTTGAACATCCAGAAATAACTGACATTAACTGCATATGATATTTGAATTATTCGTCTAGATGACTTCCCGTAGTAATAAAACTATCGTCAAAAATACAGAGAACAGCCTGAATAAATATTGTTTATTTAATCTTAAATACTAACCTAGAAATAAAAAGTAGTAGATTTACGTTTGTTTTTCCTTCTTAAAAGCCGTCTTTTTCTTCGAATATTGATTTGAAATAATGCAAAAAAATATCGGTTTGCGTAAAACTGATAAGACATGTTTATATATATATATATATATATATATTCCAGATGAATAAATATATTATATGGATAAGCAAATACATAAATCACCAGTGATAGAAAGCCCGCGGAATGATTTATTTCAACACTTGAAGAAAAATCAATAAATTTTAATTTGACTATACAAGCATTTCTGAAGATCTTACATTTATCTTCCCTGACTTTGAAATAATCCTCAGTTCAATGGCAGTAAAATAGGTGATATAACACTCAATGAAGACAACTGCATTCTGTAGAATGGTAATGTCTATATTTTTTCTCTTTCTTTTTCTTGGGGATGTTTATGTAATAGTACAGTACGTTTAACAGAACAATATATTTTCAAAAAGTGAATCTACGTTAACATTTCTATTAGTTAAATCTAATTTTTAGAACAAAAAAAAAAATGTCATGTACGATGATATGATGCGATGATTCTGAAGCAAAACTCTAACAGGACCTAAATAATATCTTTGAAATGTTTCAAAAATTCAAGTTTGAAATTCCTTATAAATGAAACACGCTATTGACCCTAACCTCCCAAAAATGGCGGACGTGATTTTACCGTGGGTTTTTTAGAGTGCAAAAATTCGCCGTAAATGACGCATATGCGAAGTCGAGGTTTGGTCAATATACCCCAGGCGTGACTGTGCCCTTCGGCAAAGCACTACTGGGTTCCTCATGACAAAGAGTCCGACAACGATAAAGATTTAGTGATCTCTTGAAGATTTTCAATGCGTAATTTAGATGTGGTATGGAGCCCAAAATATGGGACATTAACTACGACAATCTACACGAAGCGAGAATATATATTGAGAAGAATTACACTGAGAGGTACCCGGTCCCGGGAATAGTATTCCGAGGATTTTACCACACTATTGCCCTAAATGGGTGGACTGGTGGTCGCTACTGCGGTCATCGCTACCTTTTCGTTGTGGGTACTGGGCAAGTTTTCACCCTTTTTTTGTTCGCAAGCGTTCGAGCTCTCCACATTAAACGTCGATCTGGTGTCTCATTCACGTCTTCGAGGGTAGAGGAGGTGAAGATATATATATATATATATATATATATATATATATATATATATATATATATATATATATATAAACGGTCATATTCGTTTGAAACACCGCTTCCCGTGAAATCACAGCGGTTAACCAACCTCGAGCATGGTCAGTACCTAGACGGATAAATGCTTGGTAATACCAGGTGGTGTAAAGTTGAATGTGTGGGTGGTGTAATAAATAGTGGCTCGGGTTCGGAAATCGCAAAGTATAGTTTTAATTCTTGTTTGGATTGTTAAATTCACTTACCCTCAAATACCCTTGAGAAATATTTGAATCTACCTCTATTCCCCACCAATAGCTGTAGGTTAAACGCTAGAACTTTCAGCAATAAAATATTATCTCCCAAAATTCTTATATATACATACATATATATATATATATATATATATATATTGTTATCCCCAGACAGATCTGTTTCGCAGCTCATCACTACGGTCAGACACCGATTGCTACATAACCCAGGCTCGAAACACGACCGAATTGGCGTCAGTCGGCGTCTCTACCCCTGGGCCACGGGGCGTTCGGTGGAAGAAGGCAGTCTTTTTAGCGCATATCATAATACGCGCCCAATAGCTAGCGTGATCCAATTCATTATACTGAATGAGCGATGCGTACACGCTAGAGTGGCTACTGTTTTTCTAAGTCTACCTTTCTTCTCGACTGCTCAATCAGGGTGTGAGAGCTTAAATATTGTCATCCGCAGACAGATCTGTTTCGCTGTATCACAGCTGAGAATATTAAAAAAAGTTATATATATATATATATATATATATATAGTTTTTCATGTGTTCTTATGACGTTTATTTTCAGAATTCCAATTATATAAGAATTGTCCAAAAATGAGTTCTGAAAAGAAAAAAATCAGAAGAACACATGAAATATGATATAAACACGTAATCATAATACCTTGTCTGTCATTTTTAATTGAAACCTGCATAAAAGAGTAATTGATGCCCAAATACACAATATATTTAAATAAAAACAGAAATAGGTTTTTTTTTGTTTTTTTTTAATCGCTTCACCCCGAGTCCTAAAGAGCAACACACTGCGCCTCCTTGGTCTCACTCCTAATGTGCAAGGGGCTACATAAGTGTAAAAAGATTAATTAAAAGAGAGTGAAGAGTAAGACGAACCAGTTAGAAAGGAGCAATAGAAAGATGAGAATACAGGTGTGATGAGAGTTTCAAAGGAGGAGAGAAAGGAAAAGATATACGGGGTGGGGAAAGAACTAGAGTCAAATGATTAATAGATGAGTATTGACATTGCATTTAAATTCCTGGAGTTTGTAGCCGTCAGGAAAGCAAGAATATGGGAGCGAGTTCCACAGGCGGGAAGTGCGAGAGAGGAAGCTGCAGGAGTAGAATTGTCGTCTGCATTTTGCTAACTTAACTGTGAATGGGTGGGACCAAGTTGCCAATCTGGTTGCACGAGTAAACACCTGTTGAGGAGGCACCAGTGACTTAAGTTCGTCAGAGCAGAATCCATGAAAGTATTTATAGAACAGACAAAGGGAGGCCACATTTCGTCGGTGGGGAAGTGGCTGTAGTCGAGCCGCCAGATCAGTACCTATCACACTGAGGTGAACGGCAGGGGCGCCTGTCCATATATGGCAGCAGTACTCCATGCACGGACGAATGGTTTCCAGGCGGAAAAACATCCTGGACCGACACAGTGAACCAACCTTCTTAGCAGTGGATTTAGCTATGGTGCAAAGAAATTGATATTGAAGAAAAAAGTACGAGAAGGTGTGAATGTTTTCTTTACAATTTAAACATTTTTAAACAAAACTTTCACGGCTTCTCGCACTTTTTCTCACACACACACCCACACACACCCACCCACCCACCCACCCACATGTATATATATATATATATATATATATATATATATATATATTAGTAAATACTACATACTATGCTGAATTAGAAGCTACATATTATCCTTTAAACAAAACGTTCAAGGTATTCTCGCACTTTTTCTTATATATATATATATATATATCACTTTTTATAAATGATATGTAGAAACGTTATCGTCCTGACCATGTTCCCAATATGTGATCAAATGTCAAATTATCTTATTTCTTTTTCAGTAAGAATATCATTCACGCGGGCTGAGAACTTTTCAGCACATTCAGCTATAGTGATTTCGTTTTAGTGTGTTAAAATGTCACAGTTCTGGTATTATTGTTTTGTGTTGTTTTTTCATCGTGCTTAATCGATAGTTATTCGCCTTTCAAAAACATCTACCGGTCAAGTACCAGGAAAATGTCGAATAGTCACCGGCGGAGGTACCTGACACACTATGTTAGAGAAAAGATGTATAACGTCTCTAACCGCTAGAGGAAAAAAATGTGATCCAACGACTACTACAAGTCGTGTGTTCTTTGCCATGTTTTTCCTTATCTTCCTGTCCCTTTTTTGCCATAACCAAGTTTTCTATCATTACTTCTGTAATTTTGTAATGAGTTTACTAGCTATATCCTTTATATCTTCTGCCTTACCTATTTCCTCTCCGTGTTCGATATTCCAGACCATCACATTATGATTGCAAGGCACTGTCCTAGCTACTACGCTTTTGCGGATTTTTATCATTGAGCTTCCGGATGTTCCAAAGTAAGCATCTATGCAGACGACACTTGCTCGGGTGTAATGAAAAATTTAAAACTAATCCATGGTCCTGGAGATTCAGGGCAAAGAATATTTGTGAAGTTTGGTGAGAAACGGATGAAAATTGTGGATTTGTATAAAGGACAGACAGATAAACAGACACACACACAAACATCTTGCATTATATATATATATATATATATATATATATATATATATATATATATATATATTATCAATTTTCTGCATTATTGTAAGAACTGTAACCTTGAAACTTCTGAATATCGTTTCATATATCTTTGACTATGAGTGTATCAAATCTGATTAAAATTGGACCCCTCCTTCTATAAACCGATTTACTGTGTAAACTTTCAAGAAAATTGGTTCAGCCGTTTCGGAGTCTATAGGTAACGGATACACACACAGACAGACAAACACACACATACAGACAAAGTTTCATTTATAAATAAGTTTATCTATATATATATATATATATATATATATATATATATATATATATACTCCCGATCAAAAATTTAAGACCACTTAAAAATCTTTAAAAAGAAGATTTTTTTTACAGATAGATTTTAAACTCCTACCACTTAAGGTTACCAATACCACAATCTAAAAGGTTATAGAAACAAAAAACTACCATCCAAACATTTTATTTAGAAATTTACATTTTTATAAAATGAGGCGATTTACACATGAGCAAAATTATAAGACCAGAGACAAAAATTCTACGAAATTGTACAAAAAGTGTATGAAAACATTCAACAACGAAATTTAATAATGAAGTCTACCTCCACTGCTTTTGATGACTTCAATAATTCTGTCAGGCATGCTAGAAATAAGCGTTTCCATTAAGGTGCGGGGGATGTTGCTCCAGCTTCTGAAGATGGCTTCACGAAGTTCATTTTTTGTTGAATATTGTTGGCCATTTCGATAGACATCTCTTGTCATCCATCCCCAAACATTTTCAATTGGGTTCAAGTCCGGTGAGCATGCAGGATGTCCCAAAAGATGGACCCTATTTTCTTGTAGAAAGGTCAAAGTCCATCTTGCAGCATGGATTGCAGCATTATCCTGTTGAAATAACCATCCATCCCCACACAAACGATGGCCCTCCATCATCAAAGATGCTTTTTGTAGCATGTTAACACAACCAGCCGCTCTCTGACAACCCTGCATCACCTGAAACTCCATCGTCCCTCTGTAAGAAAAGGCACCCCATACCATTAGGGACCCTCCACCACTATGACGTGCAGATAAAATTTCAGGAGGCATGTTTTTATTATACCAATATCGTTGGACTATCGAGATTTAATTTTTTATCATCAGAAAACAGAACTTTCTTCCAATTCTCAACGTCTCATGTTTGGTATTCAAGACCAAACTTTAAGCGGTCCACCTTATGACATGGAAGCAGCCAAGGAATTTGTTTACGCTTTTTATTTACTATGCCTTTTTGTCTTAAGTGTCGTCTAATGGTTACGGGACTGCAATCAGCATCTGTGACTGCCTTAATTTGACTAGAAGAAAGTCCCCCGTCTTATTCTCCTACTCAATGCAGGAGAAATTTTTGGGGGCTTACCAGAGGATCTTGCTTTTCCATAATACTCGCTGTTCTTTAGAAAGTTGCAAATCACAGTTTTACTGCAATTTACCTTAGCTGCGATCGCCCACTGTGACAAACCTTGCTTATGGAATTCTAGAATTCGAGAACGCTCAATTTCGGTAAGTTTGCTTGCTTTGGGCATGGTAACACCTTTACGCAGTGATTGCTAATCTCTAACCGAACTAAAAACATTGCAATTACCATAGATCTAACAATTTATACCCCTGGTCTTATAATTTTGATCATGTGTAAAACGCTTCATTTTATAAAAATGTAAATTTCTAAATAAAATGTTTGGAATGTAGTTTTTTGGTTCAATAACCTTTAAGATTGTAGTATTGGTAACCGTAAGTGGGAGGAGTTTAAAATCTATCTGTATATATATATATATATATATATATATATATATATATATATATATATACTCCTGCCAAGCCATGAAGCTATAGCATCTTGGAAACTACGATCATGCTGTTATATTGATTAATATCTCTCTTATGCTTTCATCCAGGACAGGAAGTTCCGTCCGAAACCTCGTGCTCGTAATGAATGTGAGAGAATCCTACACGATGCTAAGCTGTTGTTTGCTGACAGAATGAAGCGGAATAATGCAGCCCGCAATTTCGACTCCAAAAACTACTGATGACTCGGCAGAAGTGGATTGAAGAACAGCCAACCCTCCATTCCTCCTTTAATCAATAAATTTGAAATCCTCAGAGTCTCATTGACTCTACACTTGACTCGTCTAGAGTATCCGCACCCGACTTCCCCTCTAGAACGGAGGCTCAACTGAGGGAGGTTTATATATACCTCTCTCAAGTCTTAAACATAATTTCAGCGGATGAACTCTCATAAGGCGAGAGGTGGTGGTGGTATCCCGGTCATTGTATTGAAGAAACGTACCCTTGAATTTCCCTCTGTCCTCTCCACACTCTATAATTTTTGACTCATTGCTTCCTGGTTTTCTCCTTGCTCGAAGTCCTTTTCTGTGGTACCTGTAATTATGAACTCTGGAGAACCTTCGGAACACTCTAATTGTCGCCCTATTAGCCTCCTACTGATTTTCGGCAAAGTCTTCGTGGTTACCATCAATTTTGCTTGGGGGTAAAAGATTATAATAATAATAATAACTCCATGATGAGTTATTGTACTTTCAATGTCGAAACAAAATGTACAATTTTGTAGCAGTTTGCAGTTTGCATATTTTCTAACGTAATAATAAATAACAAATATTTTTGCTCTATTTTATTATTAAGTAATGTTTTAAATTAATTTTTGAACGTTACAATTATTTTGTTTGTTCTTATTCATATGTACATGTTCTAAAGTATAATATATATATATATATATATATATATATATATATATATATATATATGTGTGAGTTTAGGAAACAAATTTGAACTGTTTATAAATTTAAAATATTTCATTTCATGTAACCTTATTCATTATTGGAAAATAAATTATCCGAAATTCTGATAAAATTTATATAAAAACGAAATATTTTAAATTTAAAAATGGTTCCTATTTGTTGTTTAGTCACTCACTCTGTTGGATTTTGATTCATATCTCTCCCAGTATATATATATATATATATATATATATATATATATATATATATATATATGAGGGAATGATTGAGCACAGTAAAACAGTAGCTACTCTGGCAAGTATGCATCGCTCATTCCGTAAGGAATTAGAGCACTCTGGCTACTGGGCGTATATAATGATAATATATACGCTTAAAAGTTTGCCACCTTCTACTGAGCGCCCATAGCCCAGATGTAGATTCGCCGACTGACGCCAATTCGGTCGGGTTTCAATCCTGGGTTAAAAGCAATAGGAGTCTAACCGTACTGATGAGCTGTGATACAGCGAAAGTGATCTGTCTGTGGATGACTATATATATATATGTTAATGAACATACATATACGAGGGAATTGCAGAAATGTTCTCGCTCAGATACATTTATCCTTCTTTGCGTAGTAAACAAACACCAGATTTTAGCAAGTATTTTTTTAGCAATCCTTGTACCTATTTATCCCTGTGTCTCTACAAGATACAAGATTAGCGGAAACGAATATTCCATCCAAGATTCCAGTTTTTGCCATCTTGCTTTTTTTTGTTCCCTTTTCATTTATCTTTTTGTTTTTTCAAGTCAATTTTACAAGACATGTTACACAAACAAGGAACACGAACGCATGCAAAAAGTAAAAGGAATTTTTTCTGTGCAAACGTGCTTCTATTGAGCGAATTCAAAACGAGCTTAAAGTCATTCCGTAGCGACGTGTCAAGATGCTGATGTCGGCATAAAATTCTACAAGTGTGCAATTCTGAATATCGATCCAATTTCTAATCCATAATTCAAAATGGACAATCGCTTTAAAAAAAACACTCAATGACGATGACAATAGAATCAAATCTTTTCATTCTACTTTATGACATGGATTTTATAAAGACTGTGACTATAGGCGATACGCGTGGATCTCAAATCTCATATGAAACCCTAAATTTCTTTTTCTGGAGCTATCTCAGAAAAAGCCGAATCGTCAGAAGTAATTAGAGATATGTGTATTATCCGTAGCAATAAAGGTCAAAGTGTAAACCTGTGTTAAACTCCAGAATATCAAATGTAAAATTTGTAACAGGCTGTACGGCTCCGCTCGGAAGATTAGTAACATATGATTGCAACTCGATATATAACTTAGGTATGTATTAGGTATGTATTAGGGTATTATGTTTCCAAATCGATATACAACTTAGGTATATATTAGGTATGTATTATGGTATTATGTTTCCAACTCGATATATAACTTAGGTATATATTAGGTAAGTATTACGGTATTATGTTTCCAACTCGATATATAACTTAGGTATATATTAGGTAAGTATTACGGTATTATGTTTCCAACTCGATATATAACTTAGGTATATATTAGGTATGTATTACGGTATTATGTTTCCAACTCGATATATAACTTAGGTATGCATTAGGTATGTATTAGGGTATTATGTTTCCAACTCGATATATAACTTAAGTATGTATTAGGTATGTATTAGGGTATTATGTTTCCAAATCGATATACAACTTAGGTATATATTAGGTATGTATTAGGGTATTATGTTTCCAAATCGATATACAACTTAGGTATATATTAGGTATGTATTATGGTATTATGTTTCCAACTCGATATATAACTTAGGTATATATTAGGTAAGTATCACGGTATTATGTTTCCAACTCGATATATAACTTAGGTATATATTAGGTATGTATTACGGTATTATGTTTCCAACTCGATATATAACTTAGGTATATATTAGGTAAGTATTATGGTATTATGTTTCCAACTCGATATATAACTTAGGTATATATTAGGTATGTATTACGGTATTATGTTTCCAATTCGATATATAACTTAGGTATGCATTAGGTATGTATTACGGTATTATGTTTCCAATTCGATATATAACTTAGGTATATATTAGCTATGTATTACGGTATTATGTCTCCAACTCGATATATAACTTAGGTATGTATTCGGATTCGAATCTCATCATGATCCACTTTTCATAATGGTACTACTTGATGTTGTCGGTCTGGGAGGCGATACCAACGTGCGTCAATTTTGGACAATGCCTAAAATCTAACAACTGTTTAACTCATAGCTTGTGAATAAAAGTTTGACTGAGAAAGCTGTTTCGGGTGCCATCACAAATTACTGGGCCTCAGTGCATTTGCCCGCGCTTGCGTAGATTAAATTGCTGTTCTTGCCAGAATATATGCTCTCTTCGAGAAACTAGAAATAAAGCAGTCTCATTATAATTGCATTGTAATGCAGAGTGGGTTCTGTGGAAATTGAAAAAATCACAAATATGCTTTAGCAGGCTTTTGCAACGGGGATTAGCATAGCCGCCGTTGCAGACGGGCATGGAAAACAAATAACTGATCATTATGTATGTATGTCTGCTATGTGAAACATTTGGAACTGAGACAGGAGAAGGTGGATCCATACCTTTCTCAAGGGAAGTTGTACAGAAAATAAACGAAATAGGGTTGGCCGGATCTTGAACAGTGTTCTCTGTTTTATTTTGTTCAGCAACTGCAGCTGCTAAAGAAAAACACTTGCGTTAGAAGGAAGACCTACCATTCAACAGTATACACGCACAAACATATATATATATATATATATATATATATATATATATATATATAGATAGATAGATAGATAGATAGATAGATAGATAGATAGATAGGAGACGCTGTTGTAAACTGAATGAAAATATAACGTCGTCATTCCCAGTGATCATCCCAAACACTTTCGTAATCACCATTAGACATCCGACTATTTTCAAATCCTATAGACTGTTTCAAAACTCAGAATGTTTTGTATTGTAAGTTCCGGCGCCAAGCAGTACATCTTGCCGGTTCCAAATTTCCGGTAAAGTGAATTGCGTCATATTTTCTTTCAGACGGTAACCCAACTGATGTCCTATACGGTGCAATTGACAAAATTCAAAAACAAACAAAGCGCATGCCCGAAATTAAAAATATTAAAAAGGGCCAAATTTACCCATCGCACATATAATAAGATATACAGGGTGTTGCAGCAAAATCTGATACTTAACAAAAACAAAAAACAAAATAGGCAATAAAAACAAAAGTTGTATATGCAGAGACCCGACAGTTTATTTAGCAACAGTTAGAGTTACATACTACATTTTTCAATGTAACCAGCGGCGGTGAAGACTATCTCAAGGTGGGCTCGAAATGCTTTGGTGATCATGTCCTTATCCATATCGGCGAACGCCTCCACGATGATAGCTTTCAGAGAGTCGACCGTGTTGTGGGCGTGCTTGTTGGTCTTGACCTCGATCACGCCCCAGAAGAAATAGTCAAGGGGTTGCACTCGGGTTGCATTCAGATGAGGAGGGTGACTAAAAGTCCGGCGACCAGTGGTGAGGAACATTGTTTTTATTGCCTGTTTCGTTTTCTTTTTGTCAAGTGTCGGGTTTTGCTGCAACACGCTGTAAGTCTAGTTTTCCTCTCCGACTTATTATATCCCAGTTACCTACATCTGTATACAAGCTATCAAAAACACTAGATGTCATAATTACAATATCGCATCAATAAATGAATTCCTCTCCTATCTTAAAAGCAACAAATCCCACAGGTCGGACACTAGATTTGCTTGATGTTAAAAATCTTTTTACCAAGGTCCTGGTTAAATAATCAATCAACGTATTTAATAACTGCATTTACAAACAACTGTCAATATCTCCTCCCAGAATTCCACCAGGACTCTTCGGAAACTAGTCCTCGCTTGTACCACGAATATCCTATTCTATGATCATTATGACAACACCTACATCCTACGCTTTGGCCGATCATATCTCGAAAAGGACATGACTGACTGGGCAGTAGACTTTTCATGCAGTAGGTTGCCATTACTTTTTGCGGTAGACTGGTTGTCAAGCAAGGCTATAGAATTCAATTACTCCCGCTATTTAATCTTAGATTTGATTTTAGCTATCCGATCTCTGCCTTCTCCACCACAACGTACATCCACTAACGCGTGTAAAAAATCCCTTACCCGTGTAAATAACTTAACACTGATCCGTGTAAAAACACACCAGTATGAAATTTTATCTTTTAAACGGTAAATTTTCGTTGTAAGTCCCGACGCTTTTCCCCTTCAAATTTATCCAAAATAGCATTATCTCTGTGCAAATGTATATGCTGAACTCAAATCAACTGTTATTTATTGAAGAAACTTACCTTTTTTTTTATCTAAATGTCCATACAAAGACGAACTATATCTTGCACGTTTTCTCTTCCGTAACTCTCACGAAGTCATGTAATTAACTGCAGAATGACGTACAGCGTAATGCAACGAAATTTGGCAAATTTCTGCTCGATTTTTCTTCATTTACTGATACTTTCGGCGATGTACTTCTGGTAATGAAAGTAATGCACTATTGTATTTCTACGCTCATTACAGGAAGTACATCGCTGGAAATTTCAGTAAAGGAAGAAAATCGACCAAAATTCGACAGAAAATTACTGCCTATGTAGAACGTCATTTTGCAGTTAATTACATGACTTCGTGAGAGTTACGGGAGAGAAAAAGTGCGAGATATAGTTCGTTTTTTTATGGACTTTCAACGCAAAAAGGTAAGTTTCTTCAATAACTAATTGTTGATTTGAGTTCAGCATATACATTTACACAGAAATAATGCTATTTTGGATAAATTTGAAGGGGAAAAGCCGTCGGCACCTAAAACGAACATTTACCTTTTAAACTATAATAGCCAATGCCCAAAAGCTATAAAATAGCAATGATATAAAAAAAAACTTTCTAAATAGAGCTCACCTAAATTCCTCTCTAAAAAGAGTGAACTAAAACACGTAAATCAAATATTAGTTAATAATATTTTCCCCCACCATATTATTGATAAACAAATACGATTATCTTTTAATTATCGAAAATTTTGTGTTTTAAGCTATAATACCCAATGAAAGATATTAAATAGCAATGATATAAAAAACTTTCTAAATAGAGCTCACCTAAATTCCTCTCTCAAAAGAAATAGTGAACTAAAACACGTAAATCAAATATTAGTTAATAATATATTCCTCAACCATATTATTGATAAACAAATAAAATTATCTTTTAATTATCTAAAATTTTATCTTTAAACTATAATTCCCAATGAAAAATATACAATAGCAATGATATAAAATAACATTCTAAATAGAGCTCACCTAAATTCTTTTCTCAAAAGAAAGAGTGAACTAAAACACGTAAATCAAATATTAGTTAATAATATTTTCCCCCACCATATTATTGATAAACTAATAAAATTATTCTTACAAAGAAATACACAACACCAATAATAAAAATACCATACAAAACATCTGCATATTTGACTGCAACCAGATGCAGAGTAACCAGGAGGAATTCGCTGTAGGATGAATTATTAAACACCATATTTTTGCCGTGATTCCCAAAAAATATTTAAAACTTATATGTTAAAGAAAAGGAAAAACCACAAAAACAATAGTTTTGACATTAGTCAAAATAACCTCATCAAATTTAAACTAGCGATGACCAATAGAGTCTATTAATATCACTACGCAATACAAGATTAGTTTTCTTGTCACAAATCCTTTACTTATATCGAACATAAAAAATAGAAACTAGCAAAGGGTTTAAAACAAGGACGAGTTTTCACACCAGATTCATTCAACCTATACAGCAAAACAATTATGAGAGAACTAAAATTCCTGTAAGTATTTGTCATTGGCGGACACAATCTAAACAATATAAGATACGCGGATTATACAATGCTAACTTTGGCACGGAACGGAAACTACAATATCTTCTAGTAGCTAAAGAGACAGGAAACAAAGGACTAAACATGAACTAAAAGAAAACTTAATGCATGGCCATCAGTAAAAAGGGTAGCCCAAATTAAAATTCAAGCAGATAGAGAAATTTAAACATATTAAAAATAGTTCTAACAAATGATGGATAGTGCAACGCTGAGATTCGAAGGCGTATTGACATGGCTAAGGATGCATTCTAAAAACTATTTAGAGTATTGAGAGATAGAAAAATGTCGCTGGAAAACAAAGAGAGTACTGGATTGTTATGTGGTGTTTGTACTTGTTATGGGAAACACACCTCAGATCATGGACACTCCCTCCTATATTAGTAAAAGTTAACAGGAAGTTAACGGAAGAAGTACTTCGGAAGTTCATAGGAGTTCTTTAGAGTTCTACTGGAGTTCAGTAGAACTACTAGGCAGTTGATATTAGTCGGCAGTTAGCCGAATACTAAGGAGTCAGCTTTCAGTGAACGATTACCAAGTTCCTAATATTTTGGGTACTTTAAGTCGATTAGCAACCGACATCGCACGATTATAACCTTCAGTGCGAAAACTACTTCACTACACTTTCTTCCTGGTCCAACAGGCCACTAGAAACTAGCGACGAAGATTAGGCCACAACATCAACCTAGGAGTACACTTATTTTTATGCAGTCGAGACACGAACGAAAAACGCTCACCCGAATAGTTGCCATTAAAATACTTCTAGAAATGATAGAATGATAATTCTAGAAATGATAGAAATGATAGAATGACAACACGTCAAATCTGTAAGAAAATGACGGAATTCGAGATGCCAAATCCAGATCCATTACACGGTAGACCTTAGAAATTTGTCGAGAATCTCGAGATATACAACAGGAACACCAGGCTTGATATGACACCGGTATTCAATGCACGATAACTGCTTCTAAAGTCTAACCTATTCTACCTACATAATCAACATCTTTCTGACATCTAAATTAGTAAATCTGACATTTGAAGTGATTAGGTAGACAGAAGCACCTCCTGAATTAGTTTGAATACAGATTGGGGACCAAAAACAATACGTTGATTGGCGGACAGAGAAACAGCTTCTATAGAAATGTTAAACATTGCGACATATAACCTTAAGGCCTTCAGAAGATAACTTTGAAAGTGTGAACATCCTCAGAGTTTATTCTTTGTGTTGCTTGCATTGTCAGCTAGTGTATGTATTATTATCCTTGCCGTTTTTCTATGGCCTCTTGTATTTAAAATGACATTTTCTTGAAAGATGTTTTAAATCCCAAACTTCTGTGATATTTAAGGTCACCGGAAGTATTGTCTCCTTTACAGATCAACAGAAGCACTCCCTATATTTCTTTCTATTTCTTCATTTTGCATACCCTTCACCTGTTCATTAGACTTCCACCTTGTTCCTTTTTCGTTTCGCTCTCTCCTTGTATGTAATCTTCCCTCACTCTGTTTCTGTAATATCGTTTCCACGTCGTTTTCTTTTTATATTCTTCTCGCCCCATCTCGTTATCTCTCGCTATCTCTTTTTGTCTCTTTTCTCAAACAACCTACCTTGTCGCTGACTAGTAAGGTATTTACCCATCTATCAGCGTCTCGGTTTGTACTTCCAGGCACAAGCCAATTGTTGGCTATTTGTAAATGCAAAAAATACGCTCATGAATTTTCTCGCTGCTAGTGCAATCCACTTTAGTTGCATCTGCAGTTGTAAGCGTGTAGATATACACAGCGAGACGATAATGCCATTTGACACAAGTCAGTCAGTCAGTCAATTAAGTGCCTTATGTGATACACGCTTTGGCGATCATGTCTCCAAAGAGACATGACTGACTGTGCAGAAGATTATCCCGCATTAGGTTGCCATTGCTTTCTGCGGTAGACTGGTTACCAGCCAAGGCTATAGAACCCAATCTGTCCTGCTATTAATTACATAACTGGAGAGAAGAGACGGATTAATACTTTTCACGAGGGTATTTGAGCGAAAGTGGATGCAACTAATTGAACTGGAATTCGAACTCGGTTCCTTGATTTCTCGTTTCGAGCCGATATTCACTGCACCAACACCCACACAAGTAACTGCTGGAAAATAACTGGAAGATATTAAATGGAACTAGAAACATCCACAGAAAAAAGAAACGAAGATATAAACTTCTACTTCTGTTCAAAACAACCCAGTTTTTTCATTATTTTTTTAAATACTGAGAGCAAACATGACCATACTTATCTGTTAGATAATTCTCAATGTGAGATCTTAACTAACTGTTCCGTAAATATATAACATAACAGGTGATTACATACGAAAGTGTTAAAAGCAGTGAATTGGCAATATTAAATCTTCGTGACTGACCCGAATTGCTGACCCCCCAACGTAATATTAGAGTTTTTTTTTAATCGTATCACCCCGAGCAAGGCGGTAACGCCACTGATGTACAGGGGGCTAAAGTAATAGTGAAAAGATTGGAAAAGACAAAGGCGGAAACCACATACTAACCAGGGAACAAGGGATGAGCCTCTTAACCTGTTCAATAAACGTGGGTGGAGTGTGAAACGGGCGATGGAAAGTCTATCTACTCCAATTGAAAAAAAAAAAAACAAAGTGAGAAGATTGGAAAAGAGAAAGCCGGAAACCACATCCTAAACAGGGAACAAGTGATGTGGTGGGATCTTAGAGTTTTAGTCAGAGATTTTGAGATGCAGTGAAATACGTCCAGCAGTTCCAAGATGTCCGTAAAACTTTGGTTGGAATGCACCCTGCATCTGTCTATTTTAAAAATGTTACTCTCTTCCAGCGGATGTGCGTTGTGGTGCAGTGGATATCTGTTCGGAAAGAGAAATCGGGGAGCCGAGTTCAAATTCCAGTTGAATTCATTGCATCCCTTACGCGCAAATACCCTTGGGAAAGGTATTAATCTGTTTCTGCCTTCCAGTTATGGGTTAAATAACAGAACAGATTGGGTTCTATAGCCTTGGCTGGCAACTAGTCTACCGCAGAAAGCAATGGCAACCTATTACGGGATAATCTTCTGCCCAGTCAGTCATGTCTCTTTCGAGACATGATCGCCCAAGCGTGTTTCACGTATGGCACTTAACTGACTGACTCTCTTCCAAAACAACGCATGGTCATCTACCGTAATTATTTTAAAACTTACATGCTTTGTTCTATAAAATTCGCCATCTTTACCTAACCATGCACAACTGATATCTATTTCAATTTCTTTAAAATGCTTTAACGAAGAATATTTTATTCTAATAGATTTCTCGTTCAAGAGTTCTCAGGTACTGGAACAATTTAATATCTTCTGTTCTTTCTTCCTTTTCGCTCGAGTGATGATATATACAGTGCTCCTATTATCCTCTATATTATAATAGAGACCGTTATATATATATATATATATATATATATATATATATATATATATTCCTTCTGTCACGCACATGGAGAAAGAAACCGTAGCAAGGCAGCGTTGTCTCAGTTCATTAGAGACAGCAGCGAGGCAGCTTTGACTTGGTTCATTCACTTTATTGACAATTATTAAACTTTACTGCCATTTATGAAAGTTCTTGCCGCGAGTTTGATCTTTAACAGTACCTTATTATTTTAATTTTTTCAATGATTATTTCGTCGTGTAGTGAAATATATATATATATATATATATATATATATATATATATATATATATATATTCTTAAAATAAAGATCATTGTGCATTTATATATATATATATATATATATATATATACATATATATATATATATATATATATAAACATGTGGTGTAGATATAGAAGAATCTAAAAGAGAAGCTTGTACATAAAGTGGTAGAATAACTCTCTAGGAGAGCTCTAAATATATATGTATATAAATGCATATGTATTTAAAAATTAAGACAGACACGTTATTCCATGGTTAAGCGCAAGTGTGGAAACTATTTCAGGCGAACTATCATCAGCTTTTATTAGATGGCGTAGATTTATGGTTGTAATAATAAATAATGAGAAGAAATTATCCGGACAAATTATTAGGTGTAGATAAATAGTAATAGATCCTGAAAATTGACTTCTTAAAAGAAATATAGGTCAGTAGGTATATAAATGAAACCAAAGAAATAACCATTCTTGTAAGGATTATTCTGAGAAGAGCTGTAACTTCCTGAAGGTAAGGAGCAAAGTATAATCTAAACTCCTGAGGAGGCAAATATATAGCACAAATGCTGGTGTCCCACAGAGCTCTATCCTGGGCCCGACGCTCTTCCTTATTTTCATCAACGACCTCCCAGATGAGATCAAGTCCCAAGTAGGCATCTACGCAGATGACACCACAATATACACCCGCACCAATATGAAACTTGTCGTGGCGGACAGACATATTCTCGCTGCTGATCTTGAACGGGATCTATACTCTGTGGTGAATTGGGGCAAGAAATGGCTTGTCAAATTCTCTGCGTCTAAGACCAAGCTTTTGTCTGTCAACCATCACAGGCAACCTCTCCTGCCTCCCATAAGCATGCACCAAGCGATTCTCCCTGAGAGCAATACACTACGCCTCCTCGGCCTTACACTCTTCTCAGACCCCAAATGGAACCATATCGAATCCATAGCTAAATCTACTGCTAAGAAGGTTGGGTCACTCTGTCGATCCAGGGTGTTTTTTCCGCCTGAATCCATCTTGCATATATACAAGTCAACCATCTGTCCGTGCATGGAGTACTGCTGCCATTTATGGTCAGGTGCCCCTGCCGTTCTCCTCAGTGTTCTCGATAGGCTCCAAAGGAGAGACTGTAATGTGATAGGTACTGATCTGGCGGGTCGACTGCAGCCACTTCCCCACCGTCGAAATGTGGCCTCCCTTTGTCTGTTTTATAAATACTTTCATGGCTTTTGCTCGGACGAAGTTAAGTCACTGGTGCCTCCTCAACAGGTGTTTACTCGTGCAACCAGACTGGCAACTGGGTCCTACCCATTCACAGTTTGGTTAGCCAAATGCAGAAGACAATTCTACTCCTGCAGTTTCTTCCCTCGCACTTCCCGCCTGTGGAACTCGCTCCCATATTCTTGCTTTCCTGACGGCTACAAACTGCAGAAATTCAAATGCAATGTCAATACTCATCTATTAACCACTGCACTCTAGCTCAACAATATATAACATTTTCAGACTCCTTATCAATGCTAATGGCACTAAAAAACAAGAATTCAAATAAACATCTGATCATCAGACGCCTACAAAGAAACGGAATAACCGAAACAAGAGCTCTTTTATCAGTATCAACCAAAACCGATAAAACATGTAACTGGAAGGGCAATATACTTAAGCTCCACCCAAAAGGAATACTGCTGACATAGATGGTCAGTCTCCCCCGCTGTTCATCTCAGTGTTTTTGACAGGGTCCAAAGGAGAATCAGTACTGTGATAAGTACCTACTTGGCGGCTCGGCTCCAGCTGCTTTATCACCGACGAGATGTGTCTTCCCTCTGTCTGTTCTATAGATATTTTCATGGTTTTTGCTCTGACGAACTTAGGTCACTGGTGACCCTGCCACAGGAGTTTACTTTGTGCAACCATGATGGCAACTGGGTCCCACCCATTCACAGTTAGATCAAACAAATACAGACAACATTTCTACTCCACCAGCTTCTTTTCTCGTACTTCGCACGCACGTGTGGAACTCCCTTCCATATTCTTTCTTTCTTTCTTGACGGCTACAACCTCCAGAAATTTAAATGCAATGTCAATACCTATCTCTTAACCACTTGACTCCAGTTCTTTCTACATCAACCTGTATAATTTTTCCTTTCTCTCTACCTTTGCAACTATCATCACACCGGTATTTCTATCCTTCTCTTGCTTCTTTCTCTGACACCTCCTGTAACTGGTTCGTCGTTCTCTTTACTCTACTCCTATCAAATCTTTTACTCTTATGTACCTCCATGCAAATCAGTGGCGTTACCCCTTTGCATGGGATAAAATGATAAAAGAAAAACTTTAAATAAAAGGCTAGGAACGAAAGCTTCGTCAAAACAGGGAAGAATAATAACAGAGAACTTGACAGACCTATTTTTCTGAAAAATGGTTCTAAGAAATAGATTTTATAAATTTAAACCGACATGATCAATGAATGCCGAATGTATCCCAATATATTATGAAAACTATGATCAAGATTAACGAAATGTTCTTTAAACAACCGACAATTTGAAACGATTTGTTTGAATATTATTTTTGAACGATATTCGTATTTAGGTAGATATTCTGTTTTATAATCAAACAGTATATATATTTATTTCTACATAATAAATAATCAGGCCGGTAGAAATAAATTTGATAATAAAACAGAATATCTACTTAAATACGAGTATCAATCAAAAATATTGTTCACACAAATAATTTCAATTACTGTTACATAAACATCGTCCACATGTATTAAACATATACAAAACTGTTTATGTTTAAACAAATTTAGTCTATATTTGACTTTTGTCATCATTTCACCCCATGCAAAGCAATAAAGACACTATGACGCAAAGGACACTGTGTTCTACTAATTTTAATTACGTCAGAATTACTTATGCCTGGAAATATTTTATGCGCACAAAATAATATACAGATGTGTAATGCAAAATATGGGTAAATTTTCGTTTTAGCTGCCGACGGCTTTTACTCCTTCGAATTTATCCAAAATAGCATTATGAGAAAAATTATTAAGGAGAAAGAACAATAAAAGAACAAAAAAATAAAAAAAATACGATATAACCATTGGCATTACATTGAATTATTTGAAGATCCTAATTTCCTGGAAAGCATGAAGCCAAAAGACAGTTTCGCAAGCGGAAAGTGCGATAGAAGAAACTACTAGTATAGAAATTGCGGTTGTATCTAGCCATTTTAACTGTAAAAAGATGAGGTCTTACTACCAATCTTATATTGCACTGAAATTCATAAAGTTTTGTTATTAAAGTTCTTCCGAACAATTACTATGCAAATATTTATAGAAAAATCACAGGGAAGATACGTGGGAAAGTGTCAGAAGCCGACACGCCAGGCTAGCTGTGATGTCAATACTCAACGAATGAACGAGTAGTAGACTTATAAATATAGAAGATATATTCCAGAGAGATAAGTTATTTAGTACGACGAAGTGAAACAACTTTCCGAGTAGAAAACCAAAAATGGATTCAATACAATCTTGCAGCAGAAAACTTAAGCTCGAGAAGGCACGAGGAATCATTCTCTTAATGATTAGCATCAGCCTTGATGATGAAACGTAGCAAGGGATCTCTCAGATAATTGGTAGAAAGTAGTTGCATTTTGGAAGAGTTAAAATTAACCAATCATTGCTTGTCTTAATTAACAACAGTTTGTAGATCTTTTATGAAATCAGCTTACAATTTGATATTATAAAACTCATCTGACTTACTATTAACAGAGAAGTTGTATTGAATTTTATATCCATCCAGGATTCAAGAAACCCTGGTGAAATGAAAAGGGTACGTTTAAAAATTCTCGTGTGTATGAATAGCCCAGACAATACTTCTTAGTATTATCTATTTGTCTGAGAAATCTTGAAGATCATAGTAAAGTCACATACATTGTCAAAATCTAAAGAACTATTTGTACAAAGATCTATTAAATGCACTCACTTTTCTTGCACTAATTTACCAAAAGAAGGAATCGAAAAAATTCTACGAGGTAAAGATTAAAATTTCTCACTGCGTTTCACCTCTTCAAATTTGATAACTTCTTCAAACATCAGTATTTCTGTTGAGAATTTTTGTTTTGGATAGGATAAGAAATTTTAAACCTTTTTTTCATATTTTATTTCGCCCGTTCTCTTTCAATATAATCAGGAACGAAATTCCTTGTTATAGAATCCTTCGAAAGAGAAAAGAAATATAGTTCATGTACCCACTCTCCATCTGCCATTATAGGCATTGTTTTATATGTGATCTACTAATTTTAATTACGTCAAAATTACTTTTGCCTGGAAATATTTTATGCGTACAAAATAATATACAGATGTGTTATGCAAAATATGGGTAAATTTCGTTTCAGCTGCCGACCGCTTTTCCTCCTTCAAATTTATCCGAAGTAGCATTATTTCTGTGCAAATGTATATGCTGAACTCAAATCAACAATTAGTTATTAAAGAAACCTACCTTTTTTTATTTGAACGTCCATAAAATAACGAACTATATTTCGCACGTTTTTTCTCCCGTAACTCTAACTCAGTCATGTAATAAACTGCTGAATGCCTTTCGGCGTAGGACAACAAATTTTGGTCGATTTTCTTCCTTTACTGAAACTGCCGGCGATGTACTTTCTGTAATGAAAGTAATGCGTTATTGTATTCTACGGTTATTACTTTTATTACAGGAAGTACATCGCCGGAAGTTTCAGTAAAGGAAGAAAATCGCCCAAAAACGACCTAAATTTGTTGTCCTACGCAGTACGTCATTCTGCAGTTAATTACATTGCTTCGTGAGAGTTACGGGAGAGAAAAAGTGCGAGATAAAGTTAGTTTTTTTATGGACCTTCAAATCAAAAAAGGTAGTTTTCTTCAATAACTAATTGTTGAATTGAGTTCAGCATATACATATGCACAGAAATAATGCTATTTTGGATAAATTTGAAGGGGGAAAAGCCGTCGGCACCTAAAACGAAAATTTACCAAAATATGTCTATATAGATAACACAATTTATCACGCACAGAGAAATGAAAGAATATGCCAATAAGTATGCTGTATGTGAAAGGACGAATATAATGAGCCTTACCTGCAGTTATCCCAAGCAGGATACGGCCAGGGTTGGTTAATATCTTTGATGTACCTTATCTAAGAATAATAGCATTCGCCCGTTCTCTTTACTGCCTGTGGCGATACACGTGTCTCCCTCGAGGTCTAAACAGGAACTGGTTCTTGCATCCGTTTCGCTGGCGTGTTAAACACTGTCATCACCAACGGGCTGTCTTCATTCACGGGGCGTTGCGTTACTGGTGAAGACGTTAGTAATTTCCGCCTGTATCAAAGGGAGATTATTGTATTCTGCATCCCCGGTATTTGCTTCTTTTCTTAACAGTTTTGGTTAAAGATTCCAGATTTTGAAGTTTTAGATATCGCCTTCCTCCTAAACTGATCAAAAACGTTTTTTAACTTTTGGTTTAAATTGTTCATAAGACATTTTTTCAACTTAGACTGATTTTACTAACTGATCGTTTAATACAAGACCCAAGATTTACTCAACATAGAGCGTTGCTGAATGAGATTATCATATGAGATTATCATATGTAAATAAGAAGAGTAGTTTATGAGAAAGATTTATAGATTTATGAGAAAGTTTACAAGAAAGATTACGGTTGACCGTAATGACTTGGTTAAAATTATTTAGATCGAAGAAGCAACCATTGAGAACGTTTCATAAAGTAGAGGTTCTTCGGAAAAAGCTATTTGAATGAGTTTTTTCTTATTTATGGAATACGAAGTGAATGGGGTTAGTTTTTTTTGTTTTTTGTTTAATCATTTCACCCCGAGCAAGGCGGAAACGCCACTGATGTGCAGGGGGTTACATAAATGTAAAAAGATTAATTAGAAAAGGGTGAGGAGTACAAGCTAGTTAGAAAGGAACAATAGAAAGCTGAGAAAGCAGGTGCGATGACAGATACATAGGTGGAGAGAAAGGGAAGGTTATACAGGGGAGGGGAGAGAGCTAGAGGCCAGTGGTTAGTAGATGAGTATTAACTTTGCATTTAAATTTCTGGAGGTTGTAGCCGTCAGGAAAGCAAGAATACGGGAGTTAGTTCCACAGACGGGAAGTGCGAGAGAGGAAACTGCAGGAGTAGAATTGTCGTCTGCATTTGGCTAACCTGATTGTGAATGGGTGGGACCCAGTTGCCAGTCTGGTTGCACGGGTAAACACCTGTTGAGGAGGCATCAGTGACTTAAGCTCATCCGAGCAGAAGCCATGAAAATATTTATAGAAGAGACAGAGGGAGGCCACATTTCGACGATGGGAAAGTGGCTGCAGTCGAATCGCCAGAAACATAGAACATTTAAGCTATTCACTGTCTTCGGCCATCCGCCACGGTAGGGATGGACTTATATTTTCAATTCAATTATCTTTATTGTTAATAGCTTAAATGTTCTATGTTTACTGTGTGTTAATATTTACTCTTTGATAATGGCTTATGTGAGCCGGAAGCTTAGACCCGATAAAAATTCAACAAATACTGTGATTTTTTGTTGTCTTTCAACGACATCACCATCAAGTATATCAGACGGTATGAACGGATCCTACACAAAATTTATAGACAAAACTTGTCTATATTATTCAATGAAACCTGCATTAATGAAAAAATGCTGCCAAAATACACACAATATATATATATATATATATATATATATATATATATATATATATATATATTTGTATGTGTGTGTGTGTCAGGTTAAATAAATTGCAAACAACATGTTTGCTTATTTTAATAAAATCCTTTCATACTCACGGATAATCATTCGCGTATTTCAATCAAAATTGTAAATCTAACATATAATTAATTACATATAACATGTAAAAACAAATATATATGTTCGATTTGCAACAACCACACTAACTAGACGTCTTACGTTACATTTGTCTGACCATTTATCCATTTTTAGACATATCCAACAATATTCTTGTTTACATTCACAATATAAAAAATAATGATCGATAATACAACTATATTGCACCAAGAAAACAACAAAAGCAAACTACAGATTCTCGAGGAAATATCCATTAAACACTTAAGCCGTCAATTAATAGAATCAGCTATGAATAGTGTAGTAATGTTTTAAAATGTTTGTAAAAAGAACTGTTTTTTATGATTCAATACGTGCATGACCATGGCATTACAACATATAAAAAAATTCTATTCTAGCAATTTGAAAACCGTTATATTTGAAGCATGGAAAAATGTACAGTAATTTTTAGCAACACAGTTTTCCGGTTACATTTGTTACCATAACTCACACCTCTTAAAATAACCTTGAAAGTACCTGGGTACCTTGAGAAATGAATGATAATAATATCTGACAACGTTACAGATCATTGCTGACATCTTTTGATCGTAATACGCGAAAGATTATCCATAAGTATGAACGGATTTTATTAAAAATAAGTGAATGTATTGTTTGCAATTTATTTAATCTGATATGTTTAAAAGAAAATTTGCTGTCTAAATACACAAATTTTATATATATATATATATATATATATATATATATATGATGTAAATCCTGATTTATGACAGCATCTAATGATGTTAATTGGTTCTTTTGGTTCTTTTGTTTTATAGAGAGGAAATGACACACCACTATTAACAACTTAATGCACAGGTATTGCTAAATAACTTTCGATAATAATATCTGAAAACAATGTCACACAGATTCTCATTTTCTCTCACACACTGATTGAGCACTCTAGAAGAATGGTAGACTTTGAAAAAACTGTAGCTACTCTAGCATCTACGCATCGCTCATTCAGTAATATATTAGAGCACTCTGAACATTGGCGTACGATACATAACACGCTAAAAGTCTGCCTCCTTCTACCGAGCCCCCATAGCCCAGAGGTAGAATTGCCGACTGACGCCAATTCGGTCGGGTTTCAATCCTGGGTTAAAAGCAATTGGAGTCTAACCGTACTTGATGAGCTGTGATACAGCGAAACAGATCTGTGTGCAGATGACTATATATATATATATATATATATATAATTGCATGTGTGTGTTTGTATGTCGTCGGGCTCTGCCCCATTCCAGAATTTAGTTTTGAACTGCACAGCGGCATTTTATTTACGACTTTAAACATACATGCATACAAAGGACACTTGGCCCAGTGGAGATAGACGTTGGTTAGTTCCATGGACTTGATCGAAAAAGTTGCGAATTCAATACCAGGCTATAGCAGTGGTGAGCAAGTAGCTTACATGGTTCGATGAAAATAACTCATGACTACCAAAAGGAGAGTGACGGGAAAGAGAAACAAGTTACAGGGGTGTCAGAGAATGGTTAAGAGAAGAGGGAGAACACTGGTGTGAAGTGAACTGATGAGATTAGGGTGGACGGAGCAAAGAACATGAGGGAAAGGATGCGAGTCAGAGAGATAAGAGATGGGAATTGACCTTACATTTGAATTTTTGCAGATTGGGAATTCCACAGGCGGGAAGTTCGAGAAGAAAAGCTGATGGAGTAGAAGTAAAAACACATGGCTCAGTGGATATATACCCATAGTGGATATAGACGTTGGTTAGTTCCTGTGACTTGACCCAAAGTGTGAGTTCAATTCAGGCTACAGAATTGATGAACAACTAACTTACAGGGCTACAGGGTGATAACTCATGACTTCCAAAAGAGGCACTACTACGCAAGGGATGAGAATGATATACACCAGTGATGATAATTAAGGTTTTGGTTCTAAATTCTTAGCAGCTGAAGAAGGCTGGAGCGTGCAACAGACGAAACGTCGTACAAATGGTAACAAAGATATAGTTCGATTAATGTAAATAGGGTAAATACTACCTCATCTCAGAAATATATACAAATAATGATGTATACTATCTCCTTCACTAATACCTAGTTATTCATAGATTTCTTCTTTTCCCAGTCTCTTAATCTTTGTCACTACATGAAGATATAATGCGCGCCAGGGTAGTTTTTTCTTTCGTGAATGTTATTTTTGTACATGCATCTAATCCGAAAACTATACCGATCGTCATCACTGGAAAATTTGTTTTAATCGTATCACTCCGAGCAAGGCCGTAACGCCACTGATGTGCAGGGGGCTACATAAGAGTAAAAGCACTAGATAGAAGAGAGTGAAGAGAAGGACAAAACATTTAGAAAAGAACAAGAGAACGGAGGGGACACAGGTGTGATGACAGTTGCAGAGGTGGAGAGAAAAGAAAGGATATACAGGGTGGTGAGGAAAGAACTAGGGTCAAGTGGTTAAGAGATGAGTATTGACCTTTCATTTGAATTCCTGGAGGTTGTAGCCGTCAGGAAAGCAAGAATAAGGAAGCGAGTTCCACAGGCGGGAATTGCGAGGAAAGAAGCTGAAGGAGTAGAATTGTCGTCTGCATTTGGTTGATCTCATTGTGAATGGATGAGACCCAGTTGCCAGTCTGGTTGCACGAGTAAACACCTGTTGCAGGAGCACCAGTGAGAAGTTCGTTGGAGCAGAAGCCATGAAAATATTTCTAGAACAGACAAAGCGAAGCCACATCCCGTCAGTGGGAAAGTGGCTGTAGTCGAGCCGCCAAGTCGGTACTTATCACATTACTGATTCACCTTTGGAGCCTGTCAAGAACACCGAGGTGAACAGCGGCGGCACCTGACCATATATGGCAGCAGTACTCCATGCACGGACGAATGGTTGACTTGTATATACGCAGGATGGTTTCAGGCGGAAAAACATCCAGGCCCGACATATTGACCCAAACTTCCTAGCAGTGGATTTAGCTATTGACTCAATGTGGTGGTTCCACTTGAGATCAGAAGAGAGGGTAAGGCCGATGAGGCGCAGTGTATTACTCTCGGGGAGACTCACTTGGTCCATGCTTATGGGAGGCAGGAGAGGTTGCCTGTGATGATTGACAGACAGCAGCTTGGTCTTAGAGGTATTGAAATTTACAAGACACTTTTACCCCAATTCACCACAGAATGTAGATTTATTGTATTGTCGACAGTGGCAAAAAGTTTGCTTTCATTCAAACAGAATACGTGATTAACCACGTTTTATTTCCTTTGTATCCATAGTTATAGCTATTTGCTTAATAGGAAAGTGGGTATTAAGAACAGAGAAAACAGGAGGGAAGACATGGAGTCTCCTTGACAGATTCCTTGTCGGAAATTCGAATAACTGAAAGTGGTAGTACCTTTGCTGTGATTTAGATATAATGTGTTTTTATGCCATCTGATGCTACATATAAAGAAATTTACCATGACCAAGAGGACATTCCACATTTCCATATTCTTCTTATTATTATTATTGTTCGGATTGTTTTCCTCATTTTTATTGTCGTTTCACGACGTTTCGACCGTCGTACAAACCGACCTTCCCTAATTGATGGGATTTTTTAACCGAATCCTATATTTCGATCTCTGGAGAAAATTCTTGTTCTATGAATCATGCTACTTCCGGATGTTTTAGTTATCTCTGTTCTACTCCACTCTCTAGGTTTTTTTGTTCTCCACCACTGTAGCCAGATATTGAACTCACAACTCTTTGGGTCATGTCTCTAGTTCCAACCAACTTTTATCCATTAGACCATGTGTACTTGAAGACCCAGTATCCATGTTTATCTAACGGACCATATGTTCTCAAGGACAATTCCAATCACCTGAAGAAGGTCATTGCGTACAACAGTCGAAACGTCGTCAATATACCAAAAACGAAGAGAACAGCAGTCCGGACAATGTAAATAATCTAATAACATCATCTTAGAAATATAGATAAACATTATTATTATGTCATTTTTCATCATATTTCGATTTCTGCTTTGGTCTCACTACCAACCAAGTCTGCGGGGAGACCTAAGGCAGGTAGTGGCATGTTGTTATGGCTCCATTTCATGTTTTTCTATCTTCCCTATCATCTCCAGCATTACATAGATAAAGTTTTCCTTAGTGTGTGGGCTGTACTTAATAAGACAATTTTTTGTATATCTCTTAAGCTGGGGTTTCCAGGGATTGTTTCAATGTGTTGTTTTGTTCCATTTTTTATCATTCCAAGTGCACCTACTATCACTGGCACAACTCTTGTTTTCAATTTCCACATTTTTCCTATTTCAATTTCCAGGTCTTTATATTTTGACAGTTTTTCAAATTCCTTGATTGCTATGTTACAATCCGCTGGACAAGCCATATCAATTAATAGACAAGTTTTCTCCTTCTGGTTTTTAACAATAATGTCTGGCCTGTTTTGCTTCAATTTTTCTGTCTGTGTAGATGGTGTAATCCCATAGAATGGTTACATCTTCTATTTCTGTAACCGGTGCTGGGTGATGTTCATACCAGTGTTTGCCTACAGCTTTTCCATAATGTTTGCATATTGCCCAATGTAAATATTGCCCAACTCTATCGTGGCGATTTTTATATTCATTTGGGGCAAGCACAGAACAGCCTGAGATTAGGTGGTCTATTGTTTCTTGGTGTTTATCACAATTATTATTATTATTATTATTATTATTATTATTATTATTATTATTATTCCTTGAGTTTCTGTTGTATAGACATTTCCTTCCGAGTTCCCCACCCCACGAGGCCTAATTTCGAAAATGACATCATGGTATTATCAATATTATTTCCTTTGATTTCTATTGTATAGATATTCTCTTTCTATGTCCCAACCAAATATATAAGGTCAAAAATGGATTTATGACATTTTCCACTCATCATTTTAAAAAAAATATTTTTAAAAAGTTAATAACAAGAACTAAAATCATGACATTTTACTTAGATAAATTATTTTGTAGTGTATTAGAAAGAATTTGTGAGTAAAATTAGTTGGATTTCTATAAGGTGTGGGCTACCAGTTCGAGAAAAGAAGTCGATGGAAAAAAATTTACGTTTACATCTTATTGGTTTCACAGTAAAAGGATGGGACCAAGTTGCTAATGTTGTTGCTCGAGTAAATTCGTATATAGGTGGCACCAGTGAGCAAAGTTCATCGGAGCAGAAGACGTGAAAGTACTTAGAGACCAAACACAGGGAAGAAACACTGCGCTGGTTTGAAGGGAGAAAAAAGAGAAAGGGCAAGAGCGACACGAATAGGGAGATGTGGAGGGCCATGTTCGCCTACTTGCTGAAGAGACATAATACATAGAACAAGAAGAAAAAGAATATAAACAAATTCAGTACTGAATGAACAATGCGCAGATGCGTGAAGAGCTAATATTTTTTCAACATCTACTATGCTAATCCATGATCCTGGAGCTCAGACTCTTTGGACGTTGGCACGAATGACTAAAAAGCAATAGTTGGTTCCAGTAAAAGCGAAACCGTAGACTGAAAGAAAAATGAATGGATGTAAGTCAAATTTTGATTTCCTGGTATCGATATCAAATAAGTTATTTACGTGGTAAACTGAATTTTGAAGGTTTAATTAATCATCTGAGTAAATGGTATCATGGCTGAGACTAAGAACTACAATTATACCTTAGAGCCAAAAGAACTACGATTATACTTAGAGCGAAACCCGAAGCAAAACTAAAATAAAAGGGCTGAAAAAATACAGACATACAGATAAACAGACACACACACACAAGCATCTTGCCTTTTATATATATCTATATATATATATATTATCGATTTTCTGCACTATTGTAAGAACGGCAACATTGAAACTTCTGAATATCGTTTCTTATGTCTTTGTCATGAGTGTATCAAATTTGATTAAAATTGGACCACGCCTTCTATAACCCGATTTTATTCGATTATCGATTTTCGATATTTATCGGGGGTAACTCGACACAAAACCTAGCTAAGAATACTCGCAGACGCTTATAGTACAACTGCGTAAATTTTCAGGAAAATCTGTTCAGCCGTTTCGGGGTCTATATGTAAGGGACACACACACACACACACAGACAAAGTTCCATTTATATATATATATACCAGCATCATAGCCCGGCGTTGCCCGTGCATCACAGAACATTTTAGTAGAATATTTTCGGGAATGTCGCTCTTCCAGTGTTTTTACTTCACATGCCGCACATATTGTAAACAACATTGCGTTTGTTTTGTTTGAAAATTACGGGGAAAAATATTTAGTTTAGACTAAATGAATTTAACCTAAAAATAAAAATTATTTATTTTGCTAAAGCTTTTTTAAAAATTTTATTTTCTGAAGAATGAAATATGAAATATGAAAAAAAAAAAGACTAAAATAATTAAATTAACCATTTGCACTGTTTTTCCCCTTTGTTTCAAAATTACGGGGGAAAATATTCACATTTTTTTTTGTTGAGCAAATGATTTTTTAAAACATCGGAATAAAAATTAAATATAAAATCTCACTTTTTTTTTAGTCGCGTTTGACACGTGCGATTTGATTTTTGTGACGTAATTCAGCAACCATCTTAGATCTTAGATGTTTTACGGAGCAAATGTAAACAATCGGTTTCCTTGGCCAAAAAGAGCGAAAGGGAAAATTGCTGAATTTAAACTCAGAAAGTATGAGTCGGCCTGGCTTCCCTGTAGACATGTGTCCCTAGAAAGTTTGAATGGCGTAGCTTAAAAAATGTAGGCGTGCATAGGGAACAGTCACACACAGACTCACAGATTTCCTTATATATATATATATATATATATATATATATACTTCACAAGTCGACGACAATAACTATTTCAAGTAAATAAACAAATAAAGCACTGCCAAAGAAGAAACACGTAGTAAGAGAATGAACTGTACCGACGCTGCTTTACTATAGTCTCTCTAACAAAACGAGCCGACGCTGCCTAGCTATTGTCTCTCTTATAAACTGAGCCGACGCTGCCTCGCTATTGTCTCTCTTATAAACTGAGCCGACGCTGCCTCGCTATTGTCTCTCTTATAAACTGAGCCGACGCTGCTTCAGTATGGTTTCGTAAATTAACTGAGTCGACGCTACCTCGCTGTTGTCTTTCTCTTTATGTGTTTGTCTGGAGGTATATATATATATATATATATATATATATATATATATATATATACAACACTCTTTATCATAATGGAGAAAATTATTATTGTTATTGTTATTATTATTATTTTAATTTTTATTCACCAAACATAAAAAACTACAAACATTCACTGTCAAAATCAATTAAAATACACTATTTTGCCGTGCGCTACCCTTTCGAAAGAATAAACAAAAAAAATCTGCATAAATTCTAGCCATTTGAAGATCGTCTTGCTAATCAATATTGACTCTAATTACTAAGTGTTCTTGATCCGAAAATTACTTCCTCGAGAGAGATAACTTATTTCAACCTGAATCATATAAAAGAAGGGGAAAAAGAACAAAAAACTGTGGTTTGCAGTGAGCGAAGAGAATCCTTCAATTTAAATTTTTTTCTCGATCTCAGCAAAGCTTTGCCTTGTCAGAATCAAAGGGGTGACCAACCGATCATCCCAGATGGCGAAGATTTAAAAACAAAATAATAGCAACAAAAACACACAAAAAAAGAAATGAACTGAGAAAATTATATACAACATTAAAGCAGAAAAGTAAGGGGTAATCGATTATGCCTTCGTAAACATGCCGTTGTAATGGCTTCACTGAATCATTTATAACCAAGTCTCAATATAAGACAGGCTCCATACCCAAATTTTCAACTGCGCATGCTCACGCGCATGCCGAGATAGAGGGGGAGCCGTCATCGATTATCGAATTCCGACATTCAAGTGCACTATGGAAATCCAAACAGGCAAATCCGTACTTTTTCTTCTTGATGAAGAGATAGATAGATCAGTTCGTTCCACCCGTTTGCTTTGTATTCTTCTTTTAACCCCATAAGTTAACTAGATACAGAAATCTATTCTGTCCGCTCTGACTTACAAGGGGACCATCTAAGCTGGAGTAGACAATGATCAGTGTTCGAAACGAGACTGCCAACACCTTCTCCTATTTCTCTCGATCATCCTTCTCCGCCTCGGTCCATTCGATCCCTTGGACCTGCATATCGTATTTCTTGGTTGACGCCCATCACACTCTTTTGCTAAGCTTCCTACAATTTTACCGTCGGTGTTACCCATTCTCTGCAGTGTATTAATCACGTCAATCATTAAAAAGACGGTTATTTGCACCGCGGAATGCCGGCCTTCCCTTTTAGCATTGAGGGAATGATCTTGCTTTCGCCTGTCCGTTCGTCGATTTCCTGAAGAAGTCTATTATTCAAAATAAGAAAAAAGAAAAAAAATTACTGATAATTCATCATTCCTGACTAGCTTCAGAGTGTCGGTCGAATTGACAGCCAGCAAGTCGTTCCTCCCACTTCTCTGTTCTGACCTAATTTCTTTTATATATTTTTCGTTTTATTTCTCTAAATATTCTTTTTGCCGTCGTTAATATCTTCATCGTGAAACAGAGACTTGTGCATTTAAAAATTTACGAAGCTTATGTTTCTTATTTTTCTCTTTTAAATCTTCTTTTATGTGACTTCCGGGAGTACAGGATCATGGCTCTCCACAATTTCCTGCTTAATTTAGCTATAGACAACAGTTATTCCTTATCTGACATTATTTTCAGTTTCCGCTTTGCAATCCCTCCGCCCAAACTCGTTAGGTACTTTACCACTACACCATTCTGCCTACTGACCTTCAGTATGTCCTGGGAGTGTCAAATTTTTCCAGCAGTCTTTACTCACTAAGAGCCCCAGAAACTTCTACTGTTTCTTTCTTATTCTAAGTACAGGTCCTTTTTATTTACATTTTTTTGCAAACACACACACACACACACACACACACGGACACACACACACACACATACGATAAATATTGTTTTAAGGTATTCTATATGTGTAAGGTAAAAGAAGGCATTATCTGGAATAGACTTTGTGTAGATATAGTAAGTGTGGACAATAATGTTATTACTAAGTAGCGAGGTTTAGCATTCGAACGCTATTGTCAAGATTAATCAAAATTTTTAATTATTTTTCATTTGGAAACGAGTTACCTGGGGAGCTCGGTTTCTACCTTACGGTGTCTTCAGGCGATTTACAATAAATAATTATTGTAAATCGCCTGAAGACACTGAAAGTTAAAAAGGTAGAAACCGAGGTCCCCAAATAACTCCTCACCAAATGAAAAATAATCAAAAGTTTTACAATATAATTGTATTGAACACTTTTTAATACATTTGTAAACTGGTACAATTTAATTATAACCATAAACTAACTAATTAACTAATCTATATACTTATTTACTATAACTATATAAGTCTATCCTATAACTCTAAAAACAAGCATTAAACAATATATATATATATATATATATATATTATGGACTCTCCTGTCGATTTCGACGTATGAGCGTCTAACTCAGACTGCCACTCAAAGAATTGTTTAAAATTGTGAAGGCTTATGTAGCACCATCCACACATTTTCGAACTGCTGATAACAAACAATCAGCGCAGAAGTCTGCCACAGTTCTCATGAACAACAGACCTCATTTATTTAACCCATAACTGGAGGGAAGGGACGGATTAATACCTTTCCCAAGGGTACCAGTGCGTAAGTGAATGCAGAGTGTTCGACTGGAATTGGAACTCGGCTCACCGATTTCCCTCCCCCGCGCTGACATCCAGTGAACCACAGCGCACATCCGTCAACACACACATATATATATATATATATATATATATATATATATATAAGACTCATGTTACAGCTAGTACAAGCTAGTTAGAAAGGAACAATAGAAAGCTGAGAAATGAACAACAGACCTCATTTATTTAACCCATAACTGGAGGGAAGGGACGGGTTAATACCTTTCCCAAGGGTACCAGTGCGTAAGTGAATGCAGAGTGTTCGACTGGAATTGGAACTCGGCTCACCGATTTCCCCCTCCGCGCTGACATCCAGTGAACCACAGCGCACATCCGTCAACATATATATATATATATATATATATATATATATATATATAAGACTCATGTTACAACTCTTTTTTTTTTTTAATCATTTCACCCCGAGCAAGGCGGAAACGCCACTGATGTGCAGGGGGTAACATAAATGTAAAAAGATTAATTAGAAAAGAATGAGGAGTACAAACTAGTTAGAAAGGAACAATAGAAAGCTGAGAAATCAGGTGCGATGACAGATACATAGGTGGAGAGAAAGGGAAGGGTATACAGGGGAGGGGAGAGAGCTAGAGGCCAGTGGTTAGTCGATGAGTATTGACTTTGCATTTAAATTTCTGGAGGTTGTAGCCGTCAGGAAAGCAAGAATACGGGAGTGAGTTCCACAGGCGGGAAGTGCGAGAGAGGAAGCTGCAGGAGTAGAATTGTCGTCTGCATTTGGCTAACCTGACTGTGAATGGGTGGGACCCAGTTGCCAGTCTGGTTGCACGAGTAAACACCTGTTGAGGAGGCATCACCATAGTTCAATTAGGAAACATTTAAATGCACATAGAAAACTACCAGACTCCTTCTGCATAATAATCAATGAAAATTAAACATATAATAGCGTCATCGACATGTTTTGCGTGTGAATGACGCAATTATTGAATAAGGATATTCGAAGCATCAAATAAAAAAACGAAAAGTCTAACATTCAGTAACATCACCTACGAACATGACACCTATGTGCTGACTGCATTTAGAAATTATAATTATATAACTCTATCCTATAACTCTAGAAACATACATTCAATGTAGAGCCAAAAGCGCTCGGAGACAGAATATTCGGACAATTTTTGTATCATTTATGACCAGAAAAGAAGAAAGTTATAAGAACACAAAAAAAATAGATTTAAAAAAAACTGAACCGCCGTAACTTGACAGTCATCTTTAACCTATTAGTGCTGATGGTCTTTTTTAAAACCAGAAAGATAATTTACCATATTTCACGATTTCCTGCAGGTTTCAGATATATCTTTGGTTTATCATAAAGAATGAAGTGTCTTTCAAATATATCACATACTGTCTGATCTATATTGTCAACACTGATGTCTTAGTTTTCAGTATAGGATGAGAATCTTGAAAGGAAGGATGCACTCAATTTCATCTAGCATTCAAGCAAAAACGTTCTTGGTAAATAGTACTTATTTCTAACTCATATTTGTATATAGTATATATGAATGCTTTAACTGTTCTTTAACGCCAAGAAAATGTATGAACGTAATTTTTCTCAAATATACCATGCTCTATAAGTTTGGTTCTAAAATAAGAAGGATACTCTCAGTTTCATCTATCATTCAAGCAAAAACGTTTTTCACAAGTAGTACTTATATCTAACTCATATTTGTATATAGTATATATGAATGCTCTAACTATCCATAATTGTATGAAATCTTGCTCAAATATACGAGGGTCATTCAATAAATAATATGAATTTTTAGGTATATAAGCTTCTAATACAGAGAGAAACTTACTTTTTAAAAAAATTCCTTTACTTCTTTTTCAAAGAGATTTCAGTTTTTTGCAGATTGAAAAAAAAAACTTTGAGAGTTTTAGAGATTAACAAAAATGGCCAACCAAGAAGCATGTTCCAGGATTGAACAGAGGACAGTTATCAAGTTTTTGGTTACTGAAGGGGGCAAACCAGTTGAAATTCTTGGAACAATGTCAACTTTGTATGGTGCCACATGTTTCATTCAAAAAATGTCGACAAGTGGGCTAAATTGTTTAAAGAAGGACGGAGCAGTGTTGAGAATGGAGACAGGCCTGGGAGGCCCACAGAAGTGATGTCTAATGAGGTAATCGAATCAGTCAATGACCTCATTAAGTCTGACAGAATGGTGACGTTGGATGACATTGCAAGGATTTTGAGTCTATTTGTTAAGACAACACACAAAATTGTGATGACCTCACACAGAAGCCCAAACAGTGCAGACTATCAACGAGCTGGGCTGGGAACTGCTCCCTCATCCTCTTAGAGCCCAGACCTTGTCCCTTCAGACTTTCAACTGTTTGGTCCCTTGAAAGCGTTCCTAAGAGACACGAAGTTTGAAAGTGAAGATGAAATCAAAAGTGCTGTGAGCGATCGGCTGAAACATCAGTTCAAAGATTTTTACGCTGAGGGAATATAGAAGCTTGTGCACAGATGGGAAAAGTGTGTGACACTGTTGGAAGACTACGTTGAAAAATTTAAAAAAATAAGCTTTTATCTGTATTAGAAGTCCTTATACCGAAAAATTCATTTTATTTATTGAATGACCCTCGTACTATCCTGAAATAAAAAACAATTTTTCTTACAATAATGCATATATTTTATATGTTTAGTATTAAATGAAGTTGTACAAGATTTTTGGTAAAAAAATTAAAGAAAAAAAACTTGGACACGAACGGGTTAAAATATATTTTGGCAGCAGGTATTCATCCAAACAAGTTTGATTAAAAACATCAGACACGGTCTGTCTGTTTAATTTTTGTGATATTTTTCCAATTTCGAATAAGCTGTTGAGTATTGTGCTCATTGGATAAACTGTCTGAAGTTCATATTGTTTTAATAATTTTGTTCGACTAGTTCAGTCGTTATTAAAACCAAATTTGTATCTGCGTGATGGTTTAATTCAATTTTTTACATCCTGGTGTTCTTTGAGTGTGACGTCATGTGTAACAGCTATTTGGAACGATGCCGCCACAAATGAATGCAATTTATTTATTTTATTTTACATTTTATTTCATTTTTTTATATGCGCACATTATTTATAACGGAACTCTAATTACGACACAAACACCACATTGATAATAACTAGCAAGACAGGAGATTCAATTTGCATAAACAATCAGCAAAAGATTTCTTTTTTAATCTGCAGTTCCTCCAAAACAAAGGCGATCATGGTCCTCTAAATATTTTGGCCATTTTAGCTCTTAATAAGTTTTGTCTTGTTATTTCTCTTAAACCTTGTTCTGCTATATATTTGCTAAAGCCAGTCAAGTATGTCACACGTTGTTTTCCTTTTTTCTTCTGGCTCTCTTTCCCTCTATATGTCCTGTTAGTATCAGATTCTCTAAGCACTCCTTCCTTATTATGAAACTTCAACTTCAACCAAGGCTAAATCATTCTTCCTGATACTTAACCCAAAACTAGAGGGAAGAGACTGCTTAATACCTTTTCTAACGGTATTTGTCGTTCTGGGTCGATATCAACTGCACTACAGCGCACATATTGTGCATAGCTTTGGCTGGCAACAGAAAGCGATGGCAACCTACTGCGGGATAATCTTCTGCCCAGTAAGTCATGTCTCTTTCGAGACATGTTCACCCAAAGCGTGTATCACGTATGGCACTTAGCTGTGTAACTGTTTTTCAGTAGTTTACACATAAAAATATATTTTGGTAAGGAGATCTTTGTCGTAGACTGCTAGATATCGAGGGCTGATAGGATTACTGTATAGAAGTTTTTCACTTAACTGAGCAAATTTATGCTTCCCTGATAGATGCAATCTCCAAAAGTTTAAATGCAGCATCAATTGACATCATCTATCTCCTTGATTCCCATCCATCTCCGATCATTTCTTCGACATCACTGGTACATCGTTTTTACTCTCATTGTAACCCCCTGCGCACAAGTGGCGCTTCTGCCTTCCCTTGGGTAATCACGCATCTACGCAGCGTACATTCAGTAATGAATTTGAACACTCTCGTCTACTGGCGTGTGCTTATATTATATTTAATATGCTAAAAGCCTGTGTTCCTCTACCAAGCGCTCATAGTTCAGAGGTAGAATCGCCGACTGATGTCAATTCAATTCGGTCGAGTTTCAATCCTTACTAGAAGCAATCGGATGTCTAACCGTACTGATGAGCGAAACAGATCTATCTGCAGATGACTGTAATTTCTTTTAATAACTTTAAATTCATGACTTCCTGTAATGGATAAACATAATTAAAAAATTTTAAGATATTGCATTTAAATCTATTCCCCCCCTTCCTAAATATGCCGTTTCAACAACCTGTAAACCCGCCACTAACAGCTATGTCCTGTTCTACTTTGTGACCGTTGTTAATCTAAAACCCTTCCACACTCTACCCCAGGGCCGTCGCCATTTGGAACAACACAATGTCGCTGACGTGACGTAGAAACTCTATTAGAGATCCTATGTCGAAATGTACATCCAACACCTTTGAATTTTGAAAATTTTCTCATATATATATATATATATATATATATATATATATATATATATATATAATTATTAAACAGTTATTGGTGTGTGTGAAATTAGACCAACAAACAGTTGTATTAAAAAGTGTTCAATACACATTTAATGAAAAAAAATAAACAGACATTTAACAGGCATGGCCTTTGAATATTAGGATTAGGAAGATCAACCTATTACGCTACCATCGCATGCTTTGAGTTCAAAATAAAGCGTTAGGAAATCATTTAACCTATAAGCATGGCAATACCGAAAGGTGGAAATATTGGTAGCGTAATCGGGGCTGGTTTTTCTGCTTTTAATATATATATATATTCATTAATGTATGTTTCATTAAATAATATAGACAAGTTTTGTCTATTCATTTTATACGATTTTTTCATATTTTCCGATAAGCTTACTAGCATTACTATTAAATAAAGAAAATTGCAATACTGATACATAATTTTTTAATAATCCAATCTAAGCTTTTGGCTTACATAAGCCATTTTCAAAGATATCAGATTATATTATATATTATAACCACAGACAAAAGATATTTTTGTCTACATGGAACATTTCCAAGCAACAACAAACTCGTGCCTATAAGACACTGAAAGCAAATGTCACACCAGAGTTTGTTACCTCACACATGATCGAGCGAGAGTGAAAACAAGAAATATTAAGTATGGGGAACCATTGGAATAAACTGATGGTTTCTGTTATTAATTAAAGGCATTTAAGGATATTTATGGAGATTTCATATTTTATCTTGTTCAGGTAAGGTTTCAACAGTTATTTTAGTTTTTGTTTATTGTTTTCATGTTTAAGTATAGTTTTGTTTTCAACTAGAGTTTTCCCGAATTGTGTATGTGACCAGGCATTTTGTTTTAAATGCCTAAAAATGATAGAATTATCGTTCAAGTTTATATATATATATAGTCAATAATTAAGAATTTAGCACCAAGTTACCTGGTTTTGAGACAGGTCTAAAATAAAGTTGTTTTTTAAAAAACGATCTGAGATACATATAACTCTAACAGTATTTGTATACATTTTACCGGAATTAAATATTCTTGCAGTATATATGACAGTTTTCCTTAGACATATATGAATACCCCATATCCCCTGATATCTAACATATATTCTAAATTTTCAAAGTCGACCTTCATTCTGATTAGTTGTATTAAATCCACCCATATGATCTAAATTTTCTGTATTCTGCCATCCATATTAAATCTTTAATAAGATGGCGTATTGTTTTCTATTTTCAAATGTAAATCATTTTCACCAAATTTATTGAACATTGCCTGGTGATGAGATAAAAGCTTTAAATCTTGAAAAAAAAAATCATGTCGTAATGTAAAGTAAATGAATTATAAAAAAAAACAAAAACAAAAAGCAATTTAATCGTATATATATATATATATATATATATATATATATATACGTGGGTGTGCGTATAATGCTCAAGATTAAATTCAAGCATAAAACAGACATACCCTGCTTAGTGTTGAACTTAGTGTCCATTTTTATATATAATTTTAATTTTTATATATAACTTTAATTAAAAAATCACAGACATACAACAAAAACTTGCTAATATGTATAAAACTTATACATGAATAACGAATATATACAGCTTCTTATTTCGTCGAGAAAGAAGACAGAAATAAAGAAAATCGCTTGGAAACAAATTTATAAATACAGAAAAACGAACGAAATTAGCAATGCAAAAATTAAATAAAGACGCAGACGATAGGTATTATATGAGTGGAAAATGGATGCAAATGGACACCTTGAAAGAAAAAAGGTTAATAACTGGAATAAAAGGTTTGTTAAATATTTTCCAAATAATTTTTTAATCCTTTTACCCGAGCAATGCGGTACCGCTGGTGTGCAAGGAGGCTACATAAGAGAAGAGTGAATGTTTAAGCAGGAGGAGAGCAACGAGAAAGACGAACTGGTTACAGGGCGTATCTGGGAAAAGTCTAGAAAAGGATTATTATACCAGTGTGAAAACAATTGCTGGGGGGTAGAGTGAGAAAGGAAAAGAAGAAAGATTAGGTGATGGAGAAAGTACGAAGGAAGGACTGAAGTCTAGTGGACAAGAGATGGGAATTGACATTGCATTGGAATTCTTGGAGATTGCAGTCTTCAGAGAAGCAAGTATACGGAAGGAAGTTCCACACGCTAGAAGTGCAAGAAAGGAAACTGATGGAGTAGAACCCGCGCCTGCATTTGGTTGATTTAACTGTGAAAGCGTGGGACATTGTTGCCAGTCTGGTTGCTCAAATTCTTGTGGAGGGAGTATCAGTGAGCCAAGATCGTAGGAGCAGAAGCCATGAAAATATTTTTAGAATAGACAGAGGGAAGCCACATCCCGCCGGCGAGAATGTGGCTGGAGTCGAGCTGCCAGATTATCCCTTGGAACCTTTCGAGTACCCTGATGAATGGCAGGGGCGCCCAGACTAGGTATGTTAACAGTATTTAATGCATAGTCGGATAATTGATTTGTATAAGTGCAAGATGGACTCAGGTGGGAAAACCTTCCTGGTCAGACACAGATGCACAGATCCACGCGGTGGATTTAGGTATTGATTCAATGTGTTGAGGGTGAGACCAGGAGACGCAGTGTATTGCTTTCACGGAGACTCGCTTTTTCCATGCTTATGGAGGGAAAGAAAAACCTGCTTGTGGTACTTGACAGATAGCAGCTTCGTTTTAGAACCATTAAAATTATAAAAGCCATTTTATCCCCGTCTACAACAGAGTGGAGGTCTTTCTAGAGAACAGCAGCGAGGTTATCTTTGACTGCCTCGCCAGATTTTATTTTGAGGCGAGAGTAAATTGGTATGTCATCAGCCTAGATACCTACTTGGGTTTTGATCACGTCAGAGAGGTCGTTTTTGAAAATCAGAAAGCGCGTTGGGCCTAGGTTAGAGCCGTGGGAAACAACAGCATTCGTATGCTAGGATGTGGAGGCATGCTCGTTGAAGACGACATTTCATTATGCAGTTTGATAGGAAAGATCGGATTAAATCAGCAAGCGTCCAGTGATACCATAACCCTGTAACTTGTGCAGAAGGCCAGCGTGCCAAACCCTACAAATACTTTGGAGATATCCAGGGCTACAGCTCTAGCTTCGCTGGACTAATTGAGTGTCTGGTATATGTACTCGGTAATGGTCGTTAGCATATCGGGAGTAGAAACTAATAAAAAAAAATTGATATAACTTTGGTAATGAGTTAGAAAAATAGGGAATTTGCAGCCTGTAAATCATTTACAGTTGCTTTACACTCGTTTCACACTGTCACAGGTCTTTTGAACATGAGTAGAGAGTCGGCCACTGTTTCCGTTTTAAGATTGGGTTTCTGATATTTTTTAAAGTGTTCTAATTCTATCTCACCCCCAGTAGATATAGAAAGAACTGGAGTCAAGTGGATAAGAGATAGAAATTGACATTGAATTTAAAATTACTGGAGGTTGAAGCTGTCAGGAAAGCAAGTATATGGATGGGACTTCCAAAGGCGAGAAGTGCGAGAAAAGAAGTCGGCTGCATTTAATTGACCTAACTGGATGGGAGCTTCTTGCTGGTATCGTTGCACGAGTAAAACCTTGTGGCAGGGGCACTAGTGACTTAAGTTAGTCGAATTAGAAACCATGAAAATATTTGTAGAATGGACAGAGTGAAGCCACATCCCGCTGGTGAGAAAGTGGCTGGATTCAAGCTGCCATTATAGATTCTCCTTTGGACTCTGTCGAGAACACTGAGAGGAACAGGAGGGGCGCTTGACCATATATGACAGCAGTATTCTATGCACGGATGGATGGTTGATTTCTATATGTGCAAGATGGATTCAGGCGGAAAAAATATCCTGACCCGACACAATGACCCAACCTTCATGAAATTTTAGATGACACACATTTTATATAAATAAATGTTGTCTTCCTTCTTCGTCTTCTTCTTCTTCTTCTTCTTCTTCTTATTATTATTATTATTATTATTATTATTATTATTATTATTATTATTATTATGTCATTTTTCATCATATCTCGATTTCTGCTTTGGTCTCACTACCAACCAAGTCTGCGGGGAGACCTAAGGCAGGTAGTGGCGTGTTGTTATGGCTCCATTTCATGTTTTTCTATCTTCCCTATCATCTCCAGCATTACATAGATAAAGTTTTCCTTAGTGTGTGGGCTGTACTTAATAAGACAATTTTTTGTATATCTCTTAAGCTGGGGTTTCCAGGGATTCTTTCAATGTGTTGTTTTGTTCCATTTTTTATCATTCCAAGTGCACCTACTATCACTGGCACAACTCTTGTTTTCAATTTTCACATTTTTTCTATTTCAATTTCCAGGTCTTTATATTTTGACAGTTTTTCAAATTCCTTGATTGCTATGTTACAATCCGCTGGACAAGCCATATCAATTAATAGACAAGTTTTTTCCTTCTGGTTTTTAACAATAATGTCTGGCCTGTTTGCTTCAATTTTTCTGTCTGTGTAGATGGTGTAATCCCATAGAATGGTTACATCTTCTATTTCTGTAACCGGTACTTGGTGATGTTCATACCAGTGTTTGCCGACAGCTTTTCCATAATGTTTGCATATTGCCCAATGTAAATATTGCCCAACTCTATCGTGTATTATTATTATTATTGTTATTGTTATTTTATTGTAGATCTTTGAAACAAAACATTTTATCAATACACACGTCGGACGTGTTAACACCCCTAGTGCACATGTTATTCAATATTGTCATTGCATTTGATTAAAGATTTTCATTAGAGTGCAATTCCTTTCAATTAATTGTTATTTTTTAAAAAGCGGGTAAAATGTTTTTGACAACTTCCAGTATCCTTATGCTGAACCTGAATAAAGTTTTTAAACTTTGACATGGAGAAAACGGATGATCCTAATCTCTAATGACGATATACGTTCTGTTTCTTATTAGAAGCTAAATTAATGGCAGCTTTGATGTCTTAACTCTAAAGAAGAACGACAACGCAAGTTTATGCTTACGTACATTAAACTTTGCGAAATGTCAGTTTTAACTTCGTAAGTGAAGTCAGAATCAAATTTCATTCCAAGTATTAACATAATTATCTTGATTCTTGGCCAGAACAATGACATATTGGATTTCTTTCACAGACTAAAAAACATTTGCGACTCATCTATAAGGAAAAATAAAGAGAAAAAAACTCATTTATTATTTCTTTTCTCCTTACACATGACTTTTGTTTTCAGGTAGACCATTACCAGTCAAAGCGGTGGACAAATACGAACAGTTTCTTCACAGAGTGTTTATCAGCTTCACAAATATGACACTGATGAGAAATCTAGTTTTATATAGTAGCTAGTTAGTTCTATTCATAAAGAAAATGAGGCAGTCATTTATGTATGTTTGGCGTCTTCGAATCTCTACATATGTTAAACTTCCGTGTTCATGTTTAAGATGTATGATATATATTCTAAACAACTGAGGGATTTTTTATATTTATGGAATATCAATTTTTCAGGAAGTGAAGGATTATTTTTTATTTTATTAAAATGTGGATTCTAAAGAAGTGAAGAACTTTTTATTTATTCAAAAGCAATTTCTAAAGAACTAAAGGATTTTTTCAATATATTAAAACGTCAATTTCTAAAGAAGTGAGGGATATTTAAATTTAATAAAAAAGCAATTTCTAAAGAAGGGAAGGATTTTTTAAAAATTCATTAAAAAAAAATTTCTAAACAAGTTTAAGGATGTTTTAAATTTATTAAATTAGTAATGTCTAAAGAATTGAAATATTTTAAAACTTCATTAAAAAAGCTATTTCTAAAGAAATCAAGGATGTTTTTCAATTGATTAAAAATCAATTTCTAAGGAAGTGAAGGATTTTATATTTATGAAAAAAGCAAAGTTAAGAATTTTCAAATTTATTAAAACATCAATTTCTAAAGAAAGGAAGAACTTTTTAAATTCATTAAAAACGCAACTTTTAAAGAAGTTAAGTATTTATTTAATTTATTAAAACAACAATTTCTAAAGAAGGGAAAATTTTTTTAGTTTTATTAAAAAAAAGTAACGTTTAAAGAAGTCAAGGATTATTTTTAAATTATTGATTCGACGGATTTTATAATTTAAATATATCCTTAGTGGATTCTCATATTTGGCTTGACATTCCTTTTATTAAATATTTATTGATTATATGGTGAAGAGCGCATATATATATATATATATATATATATATATATATATATATATATATATATATAGTGTATCGAGGCAGCAAATAATTTTCTAAACATATACTGTTAAATATAAGGGACAATGAATGTCTATTATGTTTAATCATTAGCCGTACTAAAAGTCGTATTTGGCTTTAATTTCAGTTGAATATAATATGTTGAAGAATTTTTGTCTTTATTTTCAACTGAAATTACAGCCAAAATACGACGTTTATAACGGCTCAGGATTAAACATAATAGACATTCATTGTCTCTTATATTTAACGGTATATGTTTAGAATATATATATTTATATATATTTATATAGCCCATCACTGAATAAATCCCGAGGCTAAACCGGTACGATGACGGGCAAATTTCGATCACGTGACCATAATAATAACAACAACTATACGAACGCATGAGTAGAATGCAGTCTGATAAATTAAATATATGTTATGGCGCAAAAGCACTTCAGTTTCACTTACCCACTTGTTAATGCTCTTTGAAAACCAGTTTTGACGAGTGCATTTATAAATGTTACTCACTGGGGTAAATAAAAATAATTTCATTTTTCTGTATGATAACATCTTCATACATGATTTGGACAAACATAGAAATACTTAATTAGCTGACTGATACAATATTCAGGACCTCTACACCGGAATTTCCTTTACGAACTTTTGTGTTATTGTTCGGTTCACTTGTTAGAAGATATCAACAAATATTCTTTTTAATCGTTTCACCCCAATCAAGTCGGAATCGCCACTGGTGTGCAAGGGACTACATAAGAGAGTAAAAGTTTAGGCAGAAGGAGAGTGAAGAGAAAGACGAACCAGTTACAGAAGTTTTCACCAGTGAAGACAGTTGCGAAGGTAGAGAGAAAAGAAAAAAAAGGATACACAGGTTGATGTAGAAAGGACGAAGAAAGGACTGGATTCAAGTGGATAAGAGATGGAAATTGACATTGCATTTAAATTCCTGAAGGTCAGGAAAAACAAGTATTCGGAAGGCTGAAAGTGCGGGCTGAAAGTAGAATTGTCGGCTGCATTTGGTTGATCTAACTGTATATAGGTAAGACCTTGTTGCCAGTCTGGTTTCACGAGTAAATTCTTGTGGTGGAGGCATCAGTGACTTAAGTTCATCGGAGCAGAAACCATGAAAACATTTGTAGAAGAGTCAGAGTGAAGCCACATCCTGCCGGTGAGAAAGTGGCTGGCGTCGAGCTGCCACCAATCACATTAAAGATTCTCCTTTGGAGCCTATCGAGAACCCTGAGATGAACAGTAGAGGGCGTCTGAACAGATATGACAACAGTATTCTGTTAATGTTTGTTCATTTTCTTGTTTTTGTTATTTTTATATTAACTTAAAATAAACAATGTGCTTTTTTTATTTGTGTCACGCTAATTTTTCTTCTGTGATTGAATGTGTATGTGTGTGTATAGGTGTATTGTCTCCATTCATGCGTCTGTACGTGTTCACATGTGTACATTTGTATGATATCGTGGTTAGTTCTTTTCTTCATAATTTACTTTTCTCCTTACCTTCACTCATTCTTCTTTTCATTCTTATATTTATCTTTCGACTCTGAATGTCAAAAGATAATGTAACAAAGTGTTTTCCGATGTTAAAAACGACTTCAAATTAAACTAATATTCCAGAATATTCTAGTGTTTTCTAAAGATTTCAAAATATAGGTTTATTCTGTTTTTTTTTTTAACCGTGTGTTTATTCTTTTAAAACTAATGAGTGAATTACAAAGGAAATAATTATTTTTTTGTATTTGTATGCCAATCTTTCCGTTTTTCTTGTTTAGTGGATATCGGCTTGGAACAAGAAATCGGGAAGCCAGGGTTCGAAATCAAGTTGAATTCCTTGCATTCACATACGCGCAAATACCGTTAGGAAAGGTATTAATCCGTCTTTTCCTTCTAGTTATGGATTAAATAACAAGACAGATTGGTTTATATAGCCTTGGCTGGCAAGCAATCTACTACAGAAAGTAATGGCAACTTAGAGCGGGATAATGTCCTGCCCAGTCAGTTTTGTCTATTTCAAGATGTGATCGCCTAAGCATGTATCACATACAGTACTTAACTGACAAATTTAATAGTTTGATTAGCTTTTTTTCGCTTTTTTTTTGGGGGGGGGGGGGTATTATCTTATCATATTTTTAATTCCGGAAGTTTAAATATATACCTGTATTTTATTCATTGTTGTTTGAATACATATTGTTGGGGATCACCACTTTTTGCACATAAGAATGGACTCGCCGATGTGTACATATGATCCTGCTATACAGAGAGCAGGTGTTGAGTCCGTGTACTCTATTATTACACTGTCAGCTCTTTGCCTTCGGGTAGAGATCGCTCTCTGCTTCCGAGCAGAGAGCACTAACCCAGTGGTGGTTTCGCCGAAGAGTAAAATCACGACTGGGGAAAGATATACAGATATCTTTGGCCAGGCTATATGGCCCGGAAGACCTACATTAAAAAGACCATGTGTCACATTGCACCTTACGTGGGAAGGTTGGTAAATACCGTTGAGTAGTTGTACTCTACTATTGACACTGTCAGCTCTCCTACTTCGGGTGGAGAGCGCTCTCTGCTTTCGGGCGAAGAGCACTAACCCAATCATGGGTCTGCCGACTGGTAGAATCACAACTGGGGAAAGATAGACAGATATTTGTGGCCGGGCTACATGGCCCCGAAGACCCACATTAAAAAGACCTTGTGTCACATTTCGCATTACGTGGGAAAGTGGGTAAATACTTTTGAGTAATTGTACCATCGCTAGTTGGTCAGTAAGGATATAAACTCATTACCCGGGCATATTTCTTCGCTACAAGACTGTATATATTGTTTCTACTAATAGTATTCTTAGTATTTGTGATTTGACTAACCCGTGTTCCAGTCTGTATATTTTGTTCAACATAAGTTACATTTTCTAGCTCCATATGTGCTTTTACTATTTACTATTTTGTGTGGTTTCTCAACAAGAATCCACAACACATATATACATACATATGCACACGCAGGCACATACATCTACATGCACACACAAATATATATATATATATATATATATATATATATATATATACACACTAGTTGTATAGCCCGGAGTTGCTCGGGTGTAATGAAAGCATTAAATCTAATCCATGGTCAAGGGGCTCAGGGTCTTTGGACGTTGGCACGAAAGACTAAAAAGCAATAGCTGTTTCTAGTTAAAGCAATAGTTGTTTCTAGTTAAAGCGAAACCGTAGACTGAAAGAAAAAATGAATGGAAGTTTGTCAAATTTTGATTTCCTGGTATCGATATAAAATTTTCTGCACTATTGTAAGAACTGCAACCTTGAAACTTTTGAATATCGTTTTTTATGTCTTTGTCTATGAGTGTATCAAATTTGATTAAAATCGGACCACTCTTTCTATAACACTGATTTTTTTCGATTATCGATTTTCGATATTTATCGGAGATACCTCGACGCAAAACCTATCTAAGAACACTCGCAGACGCTTATAGTACAACTGTGTAAATTTTCAAGAACATCAGTTTTGCGTTTTGCCGTTTCTGAGTCTATAAGTAATGGATTCGCACACACAGACACACACACACACAGACAAAGTTCCATTTATATATATATATATACATATATATATATATATATCATAATCGTCAAGCCCCAAGCAAGAGAGTACTGCCACTGATGTCTTAATAGGCAAATGAAGAGAGAGGACAACAGGTCGCAATAGGTGTTGGAGAATGGAAAAAGAAGAACGGGTACATTGGTGTAAGGTGACTTGCGTGAGAGGAAAATGCAAAGGGTGAAAACGGATGGGAGTCATGGAGATAAGAGACAACATTTGGCGTTGCATTTAAACTCCTGGCGATTGTAGCTATCAGAAAAACAATAATACGGAAATGAGTTGCACAGGCGGGAAGTGCGAGAAGAAAAACTGGGAGATTAGAAGTTGTGGTTACGCTGGATTGTTTTCAAAGTAAATCGTGGAACATTGTTGCTAGTCTAGTAGCTCAAGTAAATTCGCGCAGATGGTGGGCATCAAGGACCTAAGCTCGTCGAAGCAGAATCCGTGAAAGTACTTGTAGATGAGACCGAGGGAAGCCATATCTCGTCGGTGAGAGAAAGATATTACTGCAGTATTCAATGCGCTGGCGAATGGTTGATTTGTATGTGTGCATGGTGGATTCAAAAGAGAAAAACTCCTTGGCCCGACATAGAGACCCGACCTTCTTAGCAGTAACTTTAACTATTAATTCAATGTAGACGTTCCACTTACAGCCAGCTGAGAGATTACGGCCGATTAGGCGCAATGCATTGCTCTCAGAAAGACCAGTGCGATCCATGCTGATGGCGCGTAGGGAAGATTTTCTATAACGGTTAAGGGTAGCAGCTTCGTTTTGGAAGAATTAAAATTTACAAGCCATTTTTTTAACCCAGTCCACTACTGACTGGAGATTCTTTTCGAGAGCAGCAACAAGGTTTGTTTTTTTCAGCATCGGCAGATTTCTTAGCGAGGCGGGAGTAAATGCTGATGTCATGAGAGTAGATCGTTGATGGAAATCAGAAAAGGCGTAGGTCATACTGTTTGTCGGAGAATACGCTGTGGGCTATGAGATGTTGAACTACTTCAGCAATGGATATAGCCTCGAAAACTATGCCAAAATTGGTAGGAGGCTGATAGAGTGATAATTGGAGAAGTTTGAGAATTCTCCTCTGTTCTTAAAAAAAGAAACCACAGATGAGAACTTCCAGCAAGCAGGAAAACAAAAGAGAGAGAAAGAGAGAGAGAGAGAGTGAGAGAGAGAGAGAGAGAGTTTGTTATATACAGTAGTGGCCATAATATAAGGAACGGAAACAACAAAGACATAAATATGTGTATTACTTAAAAAGTAATGCATGATTAGCAATGGAATTTTTACTGAATAAAGATTCGGGTGTAATGTATAAATATTATACAATGTTACAAAAATTCCATAGTTTTTTTTAAATAAAAATTAAATGGAACAAAGGAAATAAGCTACCGGACAAAAGTTAAGAAACGATGTTAATAATTTGCATAAACTTTTAATTTACATTGTTAAAAAACTCCATGGAGCTTTTCAAAAATAAGTGAAACTTCATTCATCATTAGGACTTTATTTTTAAGCAATATGGCAAATTCTACACGGAAAACACTCTCTTTTAAAGAAAAAAACATTATTATCGCTATCAAGAAAAAAGTCAATTCCAGAAATGTCTTATATTGTCCATAGGTCTAAAAGTTCCGTTCATCGTGTAATTAGCTGATATAAAACCGATAAAACGTTAGATGCAAAACCAAAAACCGGCAGATCTCCAAAAACATCGCAAAGAGAAGATCGAAGAATTGTTAGAATATCTACATAAAACGTTTCGAAACCGCTACATCAATTGCCTGTAAATTTAATGAAGACAGGGATAATAAGATCTCAAGGAAAACGGTTGCCCGCGGGTTACAGAATGCAGGATTGCATGGCCGTATTCCAGCTTCGAAGTCTCTCATTTCAAAGTGAAACCATAGGGCACGCCTGGAGTATGCGAGAGAACATGTTGTTTGGACTGACGCAGAATGGCATACAGTATAATTTCCGTGAGGAGTCCAAGTTTACTATATTTGGTTCTGTGGGCAAACCTACGTACGCTGTAGAACAGGTGAAAGATTGTCTTCTCAATGTGTCAAGAAAACCGTTAAGTTTGGTGGCGGCAGTGTGATGGTGCGGGGAATGACTTTATTTGCAGGGGTTGGCTCTTTCATCCGCGTACATGGCAATATCAATGCTGAGATTTACAAAAGGCTTTATCAGCAACACGTGGTACCAATAGACAAAATTTGCCGATATGAAAACCAGATTCAAGTGTCAGTTTGAAAATGTTTCGTATCAAATCCTGCGGAACAGAATTCAAAAAGTATCTACGAGCTCCTTGGTAACGAAAAACAAGTCATTACAAATAATAGTGAATATATTTAAACTTATTTATAAATGGAAATTTGTCTCTGTGTGTGTCTCTGTGTGTGTCTCTGTGTGTGTGTCCGTTACATATAGACTCCGAAACGGCTGAACCGATTTTCTTGAAAATTTACACAGTTGTACTATGAGCGTCTGCGAGTGTTCTTAGCTAGGTTTTTCTTCGAGGTATCTCCGATAAATATCGAAAATCGATAATCGAAAAAATCAGGGTTATAGAAAGAGTGGTCCGATTTTAATCAAATTTGATACACTCATAGACAAAGACATAAGAAACGATATTCAGAATTTTCAAGGTTGCAGTTCTTACAATAGTGCAGAAAATCGATAATATATATATATATATATATATATATATATATATAAAAGGCAAGATGTGTGTGTGTCTGTTTATCTGCCTGTATGTCTGTATTTCGTGCCAACGTCCAAAGAGTCTGAGCTGCAGGACCATAGATTAGATTTAAAGTTTTCATTACACCCGAGCAACGCCGGGCTATACTGCTAGTAATTGAATAAAATACAATTATTCGGTATCTCTTAAGAATAAATTTGATTAACAAAAATTATTTATGGACTAACCTTCTATATGTATATGTAGCAGTAAAATTGGTGGTAGTTGGACCAGCAGAAGACGGTAGATCAAAAAAGTGTCCAAAGCATAATCAAAACAACAGAACTGAATAAGAGTCAACAATATGTCACAGAACGAAAAAATAACACTTACTTGCACCGTAGGTTCTGGCCACACCGTTCTCATCAGGCAAAGAAAGCTATTGTTGGCATCCGTCTCTCTCAAAAGACAATAGAGTTCTGTGTCTCAGATTAATCTGCTACCTCGTCTGCTGTGACTGTACATGCCTATCTTAGATCGGCAGGCTCTATTGCAGTTGCTACATGTGTAGGTAGCGCCAGGTTGTAAGAACACTGATGGAGCCGTCTTCCATCTGCGCTCTCTCCTCTCCTTCCACCGCTGGTCTCTCCTCTCCCCACTTCTCTTGTAGCATGCCTTCACAGAACTTCTTCATCTACTGCGGTCTTCAGCCACCAACTCCCAGCCTGCTGGGTCGATGCCACCTGCTCTCATGTCTTGCTTGCAGATATCCTTTAGCATAGGACAAGTCTTCCAGCAGGTGAGAAGGTGGCGAGCGAGCTGAATTGAATGTCTTTGAGGATCCTCCCATCATTCATTCGCAATGCATGGCCAAGTCACCGGATCCAACATTTGGTGAGCAGAGCGAAATTCCTTAGATTGCCCCATCTTATTTGAGACTCTGTTTTGCCAGGTGATTCCCAGGTTTCTCCTGAGTTTGTGCAAGTGAAAAGGTTGAGCCCGTGCTCTAGGTAGGAGGGGAGATTCTCTGCCGTAGAGCTGCGTGATGAGCATGCAGGCCCGGTACATCATCATCTTTGTGTTGGTGGCCAGCGACTTGTTGTCCCAGACCTTTGCCAAACGAGCCATGACTGTTGTCGCCTTGCCGATACGTTTGTGTATTTCGGCTTCCAAGGAGAGATTGCTGGAAATGGTGGAGTCGAAGTATGTGAAGTCATCGACGCCCTCAAGGCTGCAGTCACCAATAGTGATGTTTTGGGTACTGATTATATCTTCGCCCAGGATGTTTGTCTTTTTAGACTGATGGTCAAGCCAAACTCTCTGCATGCGTGCGCGAAGCAGTTGGTGCAATGCTAGTTCAGAGTGTGTCATCCGTACTGTATCATCAGCTGAGTAACTAGGGCACATTGATCTTAGCTCGGAAGCAATCAAGGTTGAAGAGGCTACCGTCGTTTCTGTCCTCTAACTTGCTAAAGGCGCAGAAACAACAGCAGAGAGAAGATGCCAAAGAGTGCAAGAGCGAGTTCGCCCGCTGTTTCCCCCAGCTCGAGATTAAGAAAAGGTCCGATAAAGAGTTGTCATAATGCACGGTACCCTGCATGTCTTCATGAAAAGGCGTGTCCAAAGTTATTTCCTGCTGACAACGATGTACAGCAGACGCTCCTATTCATGATATTTTTCCTGGAGCTGTCGTAGGGAGATCATGTCAAAGGTTGATCTTTCAGCTCTAAACTCACACTATGACCCGGGGTACACGCGCTTTGCAAGCAACTGCAGCCTGTTGATGACAACACGGGCGAAGACCTTCCCAACAATACTGAGGATGGATATTTCATGGTAGTTGTTGCAGTTTCTGCATTCACCCATGTTCGTGTATAGAGTTTGCGTCGTGCAATCCTTGGTGCACTGTTCCTGCTTTGAAGAAGAAACAGTGCTCAAGCACTGCTGCAGCAGTTAGTGCAGTTTGTAAATGAGAGAAGTCTTATATATATATATATATATATATATATATATATATATATATATATATATATATATATCCGACATATTTTTATTAGTTGTTTGTTTATTAAGCAATCATTCAGTTAAGCGTCATACGTGGTACACACTTCGGGCGATCATGTCTCGAAAGAGACATGATTGACTGGGCAGAAGATTATCCCCCAGTAGGTTGCCATTGCTTTCTGCGGTAGACTGGTTGCCATCAAAAACTATAGAAACCAATCGGTCTTATTATTTAACCCATAACTGGAAGGAAGAGACGGATTAATACCTTTCCCAATAGTATTTGTGCGTAAGTGAATGCAAGGAATTCAACTGGAATTCGAACTCGGATAAAACAATAAATTACTTATTTTCGTCTACCCTCCTGAATATTCGAGGAAAAAATATTCGCTGTTTCATGTTGTCGGTAAATTTGACAAAGTTCTAATTTATTTTTATTTTATATTTTCTCTAAGTACTTTCGAATGTTGCTGTAATCGTTTTCAAGGATTGTGTTTTGTGTATATTTAAGCAACAGTTCTTTTTATAATTCTGCCTCCTCTCATTTGATGAAATGAATTTCATGTTACTCAAGATGACGTCACTTTTTTCGATCAAACTTAACTTTTTATGTGTATTTTTAACACTATTTAAAAAGGTTGTTGTAATAAAAGAGAAACAGCCAATATTAAATAAGGTATATTTCTCCAACGGGGATCCTTCATTGAAAAGTAGATGAAATATATTGACACACACACACGCGCGCGCACACACACACACACACGCGCACACACACACATATATATATATATATATGTGAGTAAAGAAAAATGTAAAACAGCTGTTGCATTTTGTCTTATGAGGGATTTTATCAGTGCAATAAAGTCATTCTTAAGTCTTTCTTTAATAATATTGTCCTTCTACTGATATAAACTATCTGAATATTTACGCACGTACACACACATACACACACACACACACACACACACACATATATATATATATATGTGTATAAAACTTGCAATAGTATTAAATTCCATCGAAATACTCTGTCTATTGTTTCTTTCCAAATTCTGAACGAGGTGTTGTATATCAGGAATGAAGTTTGAACTGGCCAACGTTATTGATTGTTTTCTTTGTTCTTTTATATTAACATTGTCAAGAACTGGGTCTTATCAATATAGCAAGCAAGATTGCTTTACTAAATTCTGTCGTTTTTACATTGATGGAATTTGAATTTGGAAGCGGTTCAGTGTAAGGTCATGCACAGCATTTAGACGGAAAACTATTGGATCGAATATTAAAGTGTGTTTGTATATACACACTTTAATTTACAATCTTTTTTGGACATCATATGTTTATATTCAATGTAAGTTGTTTTTTGTGTATTATAAATTTTCTAAAATGTTGAGATTTGTTTCACATTGAGTCATTTACATAATGCGTGTCTTAAAATTCAGTGACATTAATAGTATTTAGTTGTGTGTCACGTACTCATCGAATAGTAGTAGTAGTATCTCTAATTTTCGAGTCATCTAATCCATATTTGATCTATATATGAACCTTGTTCATGTATATATATATATATATATATATATATATATATATATATATATGGGTGTTCAAATGTTCTTCAATGTCTCTTTCTCTTTCTTCATCTATGTATCTATCTATCAATCAATCTATACATATATATATATTATATTTTAGAACATGTACATAATTATTCTATATATATCCGCTACAAAGGTACGTTCGTTTCGACATTGAAACTTCAATGTCTCATCAGGCGGTGTGCAAAGTAATGGAAATCCTCCTTCCTTATATTTATTTAGTTTAGTATGAGGTGTTGGTGGGGGTTATTGGCGTATTTTGGAGAGGATGTTTTTTAAGTGGTTGATTAATGTAGCGGATTTGTAGCCTTGTAACGGATTTATATAGAATAATTATGTATATGTTCTAATACATAATTTATAATAAATATTCACAGCTCTATATATTATATATCGAGCACTGTTTTAAATTAATGGTTTGGACGTTGTACGAATTCTTTCTTCGTTCTGTCTTCACTCGGATATATATATATATATATATATATATATATATATATATATATATATATATATATAAACAAGATTATAATTATGCTCGTGTCGAGAAAACTCCTCGAAAACCTTTGACGGAAGGAAAAAAATGGTTTCAAAAAAAGAAAGTACTTAGTACATGAACGTCAGTCAAATGTGTTCGGACCGAGATCATCACGAAGCCCAAAGAAAAAACCCCGATACGAGTAAATATCTAACAGAAAGCGCTCAATACAGAGGTAGAGCAAAATAAATAGATAACACCTAATGCGATAGACGAACCTACCTAGGTTTCACCTAAACGGATCGTCAGAGAAAGTTGGCCAGCTTTCCCTGACGATTCGTTTAGGTGAAACCTAGGTGGGTTCGTCTATCGCATTAGGTGTTATCTATCTATCTATCTATCTATCTATCTATATATATATATATATATATATATATATATATATACATATGAGGGTGCATATATTTATGGAATTATTATTCAGTTGTTAATATATGAACAGGGTTGTATACAAATATTAATAAATATATATGTTATTTTACATCTATAACACAACTCGCAGTTTCATGCCTTATTCAATCATCATGTGCATACTTAATTTCAAATTTATTAAATTATCAGTTTTAAATATACACGTTATGATTGCATAACGCATGAAACACAGAGTTTTGTAGTAGACGTACGATAATATATATATATATGTATATGTATATATATATATATATATATATATATATATATATTATATATATATACATATATAAATATATACATATATATAAATATATACATTGTGTGTATTTTGGCAGCATTTTTTCATTAATGCAGGTTTCATTGAATAATATAGACAAGCTTTGTCTGTTAATTTTGTGTAGGATCCGTTCATACCGTCTGATACACTTGATGGCGATATCGTTGAAAGACAACAAAAAATCACGGTAATTGTTGATTTTTTTATCGGGTCTAAGCTTTCGGCTCACATAAGCTATTATCAAAGAATAAATATTAACACACAGTAAACATAGAACATTTAAGTTATTAACAATAAAAAAAACTACGCAACCACCCTCACATAATTGTATAAGAAGCTGACAAGGCTAGCATCTTTATCTCGCATCTCGCAGGATCATTTTTATTCTCAGAATATCGTTATTACGATATTCTTCTGCTAAAAGAAATAATTATTCGAACAATACAAAATGTTGTTCGATGTTAAATAACACATGAATTCTTGAACGAACAATACCGTTCCATTGAAAATATTTCTCTTAATCTAAACTACTTTAAAATTCTAACAATTGCCTACTTATAAATGAATATTTCACATCGTGTTTTCTAGAGATGGAACACTCATGTTATTGAGGACAATTCCTAAACTAATTATCGTATTCTGCAGAAAGGTTTGCGAAACAGAAAGAAACAGTGAGACTACCCACACCCAAATGTCTGTTTTTTCGACCATCTCACAAGCCATACAATACAGCGTTTTAAAACGGAGAATATTTATAATGAAAATTTCTCACATGCTGTTAAAGTTCAAGAAATTACTGTACATTGTTAATATTTTCGTGTAGCATCCCCAGCCTGAGTAATTGCATCAATTCTCCTGGGAAAGATGGGCGAACAAATCCATCAGCATTTTCACAGGTATGAGATGCTGTTCTCTGTGACTGCTTTCCACAGCTCCTCAAAATGGCGTGGATTCCTCTGACAAACTTTTCTCGTTAGTTCTGTCCACATTTGCCCGATAATATGTAAACCAGTATTTAGTGCTGGCTCATCTTACAATACAATGACACCTTCTTAAGCCAGACTCTGCTACGTTGCACGCGATATTTGCCAAGGAGCTTCGTTTAAAAACTTTTGCCTTCATCCAAGTCTGGTATAACATCATTTCTCAGTAACTCCATTTATTTGGTTACTGTTGTGGAGTCTCCCCTTTGTGTATGATAATGGACTCGACTGAGTGTACATATACTCCTGACAGAGAAAACAGTAATTGCAGTTGCAGTTGGTAGTGGAGAGTAATCGTAGAGATCCCTTACAGTTATCGGAGAGTTACGAGTGATACCGAAGTTAAACAGTAACCAGACTAGCTCTGAGCTCCACTCAGCTAGAATAATATGTACTATTTCCAAGGACTTCACTTCAAGATTTGTATATATTCATTTTCTTACTAATAGTATTCCTGGATTACTAACCTGCGTTCAAGTTTGTATATTACGTTCAATATAACCTCATTTTCTATCTCCATCTCTGTTTTCTTGTTCATTATTTTGTGCGGTTCCACATCCGGAATCCACATCAGTAACATTCAATATTATGTCAGTTGCAACTAACTCCCTTAACATTATTTTACTCCAAGCAGTTGTACTCTATAGTTTGTATGTATATAACAAACATAATCTTGACTTTTAACGTTTTTGATTAATATAATTTCCTTATCTCAAACGTACCTGTTTAGTCAATTACGGATGTAGAGAGAGAAAGAAGGACAGGAGAAAGTAACGGAAGGCATACTTGATAGACTTAAGCAAGTTGATGGTGGATCAGTCTTTGGGAGATGTAAGTCAGTCAGTTAAGTGCCATACGTGATACATGCTTGGGCGATCATGCCTCGAAAGAAGCATAACTGACTGGGCAGAAGATTATCTTGCAGTATGTTGCCATTATTTTCTGCGGTAGATTGGTTACCAGGCAAGGTTATAGAACCCAACCTGTCTGGTATTTAACATATAAATGGAGGGTAAACATATTAATACATTTCCTAAGGTTATATGTACAAAAGTGAATACAAGGAATTTAAATGAAATTCGAACTCGGCTTTCAGATTTCTCGTTCCGAGCTGATATCCACTGCACCACAAAGCACATGAGAGAGATACCAAGAAGAAAAAGTGTTAAGAGCGACAAGGGATAGGGATAAGTAGAGATCTAAGATCGTCTTCTTCTTCTTCTTCTTCTTCTTCTTCTTCTTCTATGTGCCTTGTTTTTTCAGGACGTAGGCGATCATGGCTTTCCACGCCCCTTATCCCTGGTGACTCTTAGCACTCTTTCTCCTGTTACACCACGCAAACCCTGTTCTGTCATCCACCTGCTTCAAATAAGTTATTCGCTGCTTTCTCCTGTCTCTTTTTCCCTTTATCTGGCCTGTTAGTATCAAGTTCCCCAAGCTCTCCTTCCTCATTGCATATCCCAGGAACTGTAGCTGTCTCTTCTTGATGATCAGTATTAATTTCCTTTTCATTTCCATCCTTTCCAAAACCTCATCATTGCTCACATGCTCGATCCATGATATCAGCGGCATTCTTCGGTAGAACCACATTTCAATTGCTTCAATTTTATCCTTGATCTTTGATAAGATTGTCCAGCATTTACTGCCATATTGAAGAACTGACATCACATAACAATCCAGTACTCTTTTCATTGTCTCTAGCAAAATCTTTCTGTTCCTTAATACTTTACTCAGCTTTTGGAGCGCGTCCTTCGCAATGCCAAATCGCCTTCGGATTTCTGTGTCGCACCTTCCGTTTACTGTTAGAACATCTCCCAGACCCTGTCTCCTTAACAGACATTCTTAGCCATCTTCGGTAGCTCTGTGCTATTTTCTTTGAGGGTTTTTCCATTTCGAACAATAGACAATCGCATCTACCTCCCATTAGCATGGGACAGGCTAGCCTCCCAGAGAGTAAAATACTACGCTTCCTTGGCCTTACACTCTCGGCGGACCTCAAATGGAATGACTATATTGAATCCATTGCCAAATCTGCTGCTATGAAAGTCGGCTCCCTGTGCAGGCCCCGGAAATTTTTCCCACCTGAATCTATTCTGCACATATACAAATCTACCATCCGCCCGTGTATTGAATATTGCTGCCATATCTGGTCGGGTGCCCCTGCTGCTCTCCTTGGGCTTCTTGACAAAATACAAAGGAGGATCTGTAACGTGGTTGATACTGACTTGGCAGACCGGCTGCAGCCGCTCTCACACCGGCGTGATGTGGCTTCCCTGTGCCTCTTCTACAAGTACTTTCATGGCTTCTGCTCCGATGAGCTTAGATCACTGGTGCCGCCAAAGCACGAATTTACACGAGATACTAGATTAGCAACTAGGTCCCACCCTTTTACAGTTAAACAAATAAGATGTAACCGTAAATTATACTCCAACAGCTTCTTTTCTCGCGCTTCCCGCCTGTGGAACTCCCTTCCACAAGTCTGCTTTCCCGACAGTTACAATCTCCAGGTATTTAAATGTAGGGTCAATAGATAGCTCCTATCACACTAACTCCCAACTATTCTCACAACACTCTCATCTACTCAAATCCTTACCCGCCTATCACCCACCCTCTGTCATTTCCTATATTTAATCAGCCTTTCTCCACTCTACGTAGCCCCCTGCACAGTAGTCGCAGTGACATGCCTTGCTCGGGGTGAAACGCTTATAAAAAAAATTTAAAAAAATTTGATGTAAGACTTATTACTACTCATGTAGTAATTCCATCGCTAATGTGAAAAGATTCTTCTCAGAAGAATCAAGAAAATCGGTTCAGCTGTTTCGGAGTCTATAGGTAACGGACACACACACAGACGCACACACACATATATATACTGACAAACACACGCAAAGTTCCATTTATATATATATATATATATATATATATATATATATATATATATATATATATAATAGTTTAATCTTTGAAGTGTGAATCTGAATGACAAAATTTCCTTGTTGAACCAAGTCGGATCAAGCCGAAAATACTTCGTCAAACCATTAAAAAAAAACGTCAAGCCATCAAATTTTTGTAGTTGAGTCAGATTTATTGAAGGCATATATCAGGTGTAAATGACTCAGAGGTTTGAATACTGCCAGAAATTATTTAGTTTCTGATCCTAATATGGTTAGACCAGTACACATTTGTATTAAAAACTGTTCAATACAATTATATTGTAGAACTTTTGAATATTTTACATTTGCAAACGTGTTATTACGCGGCCTAGGTTTCTACCATGTGGTGTCTTCAGGTTATTTGCAATAACTGATTTTACCGTTTACCGTTTTTTTTTAAGAATGCTCACGTAACGGTGTTTGTTTTTTTTTAACGCTCACGTGACAGGGACTTTTTGAACGCGCTTTTGAAAAATCTGTATAGCTGGCCACTCCTATCCGTGTATGCCTGTCTACTTGTAGACGCCTGCTCAGACATATTTGTGTCTGTAAGCCCTCACGAAGCCCACCTGCTAGCACAACCATCGACAGCTCCTAAAGTCTTTTGTTTATTCTATTTCACTCAAAAAGCTTGGAGCAACCAGTGATATGTTTTCCAGGCACTTTCCGAAGTTGCTGCTCACTGATCCCCTCTGATAACATCGAGAAGTCATCTTCCTGAAAAATTGACGCTCCCTATATAATGGTGACAATGGCGCAATAGCTAAGCATTCTGATGTCTACGAAACACTTCCTTAGTTTTAAAGTTTTCAATTAATGTTTAACCGTAAAAAGAAATTCGGATTTTCATTTGCAATTTTCCTCTCGTATTACGAAAACATGGACTTAATCTTTTCAAATGGCGCTGTTAAAATTTCGGGTGTAATTTGACAGTCTCTTCTTTCCTTAATGAATCAAAATGGAAAACATTTAGAACAACAAAAAACTGAATAAAAACTCATAAAAATATCCTTATCCGTCACATTCAATATATATATATATATATATATATATATATATATATATATATATATCCGAGTGAATAAAGAACGAAATAAAAAAAAAATACGTCTAAAACATTAATTTAAAAGAGTGCTTGATATATAATATATAGAGCTGTGAATATTTATTATATATTATATATTTATAACATGTACAAGATTTTTTATATATATCCACTACAAATCGTACATTTGTTTCGACATTGAAACTACAATGTCTCTTCAGGTGCTGTGGAGAGGAATGGAAAGTCTCTTTTCTTATATTTGGTGAGTTGTGTGTGGGGGATGTTGATGGTGGTTAGTGATAAGGGAATAAGTCTTGTGGATTATCCGTTTGAATTTTGAAGAAAGTGGTGTGGGTAGTGGAATTAGTTGATTAATGAGTGTCTGGGAGTCTTGTAGACAGATTTAACATTAGCAGTTAGAATGTTAGTTTTTATTATCTTGCGAGTAGACTATATTCTTTGGATTTCACCTATTACCGTCAATACAAATATTTAATCTTTCCTCCTACATACTTGATGACATCAGTATATGTATTTTGGGGACTTATCAGCAACCATTTTTACTGGATCTCATTTTGCAGTCTATAATGTTTATGATTTTCTCTAGCACTTCGCATTGTTGGTTCCTATCAGTTAAGTGCCATACGTGATTGGGCGATCATGTCTCGAAAGAGATATGACTGACTGGGCAGAAGATTTTCCCCCAGTATGTTGCTATTGCTTTCTGCGGTAGACTAGTTACCAACCAAGACTATAGAACCCAATCTGTCCTATTTTTTAACCCATAACTGAAGGGAAAAACGGATTAATACCTTTCCCAAGGGTATTTGTGCGTAAGTGAATGCAAGGAATTCAACTGGAATTCGAAATCGACTCCACGGTTTGTCGTTCCGAGTCGATATTCACTGCAGCACGACACACATCCTATACGCACTGGTTCCTATATTGTGCTCATTTCTATACTTGGCCGGCTTAGGAAGTGTCATCGCTCTTGGAATGAGAACGATATACCACAATGGTGGAAATAAACAGGTTGGTTCAACATTTATAGGACCAGAAGAGAGCCGGTACGTACAATGGCCGAAACGTCTTAAACATGGCAATAAAGGTAAAGACGACAGTCCGAACAGTGTAAATAATTCTTCTGTAGAAAAGCATTTCTTCCGTCATAAAGATGTACAACATCCATTCCAAAATAAGGTATCATATAGCACTTCCGCACACTTTTCTTTGTTTCTCAAGAAATTCTTCTGTAATTCAAAATCTTGCTCATCTTTTGGAGTGCTTCTGTTGATAATCGAATGCGTGTTTTACATCTGTTAAAACGCTTCCCAGAAATTCTGAATATACTTGAGGTATATATCCCGAATTTGCAGATCAAATCTTGGGCTTTTTCTATTACTAATGACTATATTTTTGTCTTTTTACAATTGAAGAGTGGTTTTCTAAGGGTAAATTAAATGTGACACAAGTCTATAAGTATGGAGAATCCGGTGAAAATCAAACTCGCTACTCAATTGTAATTATTCTAGCTAATCCAACACTCCGACGAACTTAAGTCACTGGTGCCCCCGCCACAAGAATTTATTTGTGCAACCAGACTGGGAATAAAGTCCTACCCATTTACAGTTAAATCAATCAAATGTGGATAACAGTTCTACTCCATCAGCCTCTTTTTTTTGCACTTCCCGCTTGTGGAACTCCCTTCTATCTACTTGCTTTCCTGATGGCTACAACCTCTAAAATTCTTATCCACTTGACTCCAGTCCTTTCTACATTATCCCGCATATCTTGTTCTTTTCCTTTCTCTCTACCTTCGCAACTGTCTTCCATCCTTCTCTTGCTCTTACTGTGACACCTCCTGTAACTGGTTTGGCCTTCTTTTCCTTCTCCTCCTGTCTCAAATTCTACTCTTATGTAGCCTCCTGCGCATCAGTGGCGGTACAGCCATGCTTGGGGTGAAACGGTTAAAAAGAACATGATGGTGCTCAATTTTACAATTGAGATTTAGTCATTTTTTTCTTAGTTTCTTCCACCACTCTGTTTTGGACGCCCCATAGTTTTCCTTTCTTGTTAGTCATTGATAAAGTGTATCTTATACTGATAAGGTTACGCTCACTAATAATAAATCATGCTAAGGTCTCCAGTTAACTTGATATAGCGGCGCTGTAGAGGTTGAATAAATCTGGGGAGATGATTCATCCTTGTCTCACGCCCATTCTATTTTTTTAGCTTCTTTTTTTTTTTAATCATCTCACCCCAAGCAAGGCATTCCACTGCCACTATTGCGCATGGGGCTACATAGGGGAACGTAAAGAGAAGGAGTGGATAGACATAGGGAATGTCAGGAGAAAGGTGACAGATGAGTAAGGATAGCGAGGATGAGGGTCGGGCAGATGGGAAGAGTGCTTGATAGAATGGGAGCAGGTTAGTGTGTTAGGAGGTGTGTATTGACCTTACATTTAAACTCCTGGAGATTGTAGCCGTCGGGGAAGTAATCGTTTGGAAGAGAATTCCACAGTCGGGAAGTGCGAGGAAAGAAACTGTTGGAGTAGAAGTTACGGCTGCATTTTATCGGTTTCACTGTAAAAGGGTGGTATCTAGTTGCTAATCTAGTATCTCGTGCAAATTAGAACCTAGGGGGCACCAGTGATCTAAGTTCATCGGAGCAGAAGCCGTGAAAGTATTTATAGAAGAGACACAGGGAAGCCACGTCTCGCCGGTGGGAGAGAGACTGCAGGCGGTCTGCCAAGTCGGTATCTATCTGTCGGTATCTTCTCTGTTTATAATGTATTCGTATGCAGGCGGTTTTCTCAAAGTTGTTGCCTATTCTAACATCTTTTCCAAATAGATGTAGCTTTCCCAGTAGTTCAAATATATCCCAGTGTGTTGCTTTGACAAATACTTTTGCGAATCTCTTTTAATATATAAGCATATTTTCAACAGACTTAAGAAATAAGTTCACAGACATTCATCCTAAATTGAGCAAATAATTTCTATAGAGTAGAAGCAATACATCATGATCAGCATGAATAAAACACAATTACCTTCGTAACAATTATCGAAAATTTGTTGGTTGCAACCAGGAAAAAATGTTTCAAGTCGCTCTTTGATACAATATAAAACTTCAAAAAGCATCTTTCACTATTTAAATGCTTTAGCCAAAATTATTCAATTCACCATTTTCCTTTTTACTGTACAGATTATAATTTCAGCATGGCGGCAGTGATGTTGGTCAATGAAATTATTAATAAAAGTGTAACTAGGAGACAAGCAATGATGCAAATCTAGACGAACACCAAGATTATTAAAGCGGATGTGCCGGAAAAGTCTATTCAAGTGAAAAATTATTAAATTATCAGAAATTTTATGTCGCCTACTTTCTTTTATCTGATCTTTTTTATCTGCTGAGGCTCTTTTTAGTTTGTCCATTATTTGGTCCTTTGAGTCAAATCTCAGTTGGACGTACTCTCTCCCAGGAAAAGTCACGTCGAATATATTTAAATTAATATATAAGAATATACGATATCGTCATGCACGTATAGATAGATAGATAGATAGATAGATAGATAGATAGATAGATAGATAGATAGATAGATAGACAAAACGACTGAGATATGTTAAGTGAGATACGTATAGATATGTGTGCAAATAAAATTAGATAGAAAACACACACAATCACAGATAGATAGATAGATAGATAGATAGATAGATAGATAGATAGATAGATAGAATACAAGTGATATATGTTAAGTCTGATACGTACAGATAGATATGTATGTAAATTAATTTGAATAGAAACACTCATAGATAGATAGATAGATAGATAGATAGATAGATAGATAGATAGATAGATTCTCAGACACAATAGCATATGAAATACGTATGAAAAGATATGGATGAAAATTATATATATATAAACTTTTATTATTTTTTTTTGTCATATCGCCCCAACCAAGCAGTTTACTGCCACTGGTGCACAGGGTTTACATAGGAGAAGACAGAGTGACAGGTTATAGGAAGTGTCAGGAAGTGGTTGAGAAAAGGATGATACTACTGATGAGAGTGGAGTGTAGGGGGAAAGGAGCATGAGAGAGAGGACGCAAGTTAGTGAGATAGGAGAAGAGTAGAGAGAGAGAGGGTGGGTTTTAGAAAGTGAACGACAAATAGAGAAAGAGAATCTTGCAAATGTACCTCCAGCCATACTGACATAGATATCATTTACCGCAGACACACCATCATAGAATTAAACTTGCAGAACTATCTTCAGCCATATATACATTATCGTATGCAGAGCTCGATAATCACATACGTAGCATCTACAAAGCCTGACAAATACCACACTTTCATATTCCTGCTCAGTTACATAGTTGTGCGGCTGATGAACCTAAGTATAAGTGTTTCGTATCTGTATGTACGTATCTATCGTAAAAAGATAAACTGTTTACTTTTCATGTCTTGTCGTTCCTCTTTTCATTAAACGCATACAACTGTTTTAATCCGAAAATGTTATCCCCGTATAAAGACTCACAAAGAGGTATACACGTCAAACATATCACTCATTGTTAACCAAATTAAAACCAATTACACAGGTATATTGCACATATACTATCTTCGTTGGCTAGCGGAAAGATATTTTAATTTTAAATTACATCTTCTTTGTTGTATTTAATAACGAGACCTGAAATTAAGGAGCTGGCATTTTCCATTAATAATTCATGAATAACTTAATATATAAACCTGCAAAAGAACTACCACAAATTGTTTTTTTTAAACATTAGATGTTTTTATGAACGAAAAACTCAAGACAGAGGAATGTTTCTACATTTTCGCATTCATCTCACTGTGTATATTCATTACAATGACACACAAAGCATGAATGCGTACATATATGAACGAGCGAGGATGCGCAAAGGAAACGCGTTTATAAGAGGCACACATGCGCAGTGCATGTCCCAGGAAATGCAGACGCTTTTAATATTGACTAATCGGCCGGAAGTAGCAGTCGGCGCATGACACGTAAGAATGCTCTCGTCCAATTTCTTTCCGCTCGTATCGGCTACCGAAAAAAAGAAGGTAGCTAAAAAAAATAAAAAAAACAGAGAGAATGAGAACGAAACAAGGAGAATAGGATCCGGTTTTAGCTTTTCTCTTTTTCGGTTTATTGATTAGGCTTATTGGCATTGAGTTTTTGAAGAGTGCTACTTTAAATCAGATCGATTGTTCCTCGTCTCCGTTTTTCCCATCACATAAATACTCTCTTCACACATACAATAAATAAATAAATAAAATAACAAGCACGCATGCGTAGTTTCAAGTTAACTGAGAATTAGCATTTAAAAACCTTAATACACATACACCTTAACCACAAAGTGATTGATTCTCGTCCATTCCCTTATTGCTCGATGTGAATACAATTACAAGCACACCCACTATGATAACTTTACTTACTTTCAAGTCCAGTTAGGAAGTTAAATAATTGTGCAGCGGAAGTCATTTCAATTGGTAGCAGCTATTGGCTTAAAATCCAAACTAATAAAACAAATTCAACGACCTAATCCAATTAAGATATTTATTAAAGTAAATATTTATCGAACAAAATAACCGATGCTGTAATTATCAGTGAGGATCGAAAGCATTAGATCCTGTGAAGGATGAAAATGACTGCAAGAGCCTTTCTAAGTCTAAACGACTGCCTCCTTCTACCGAGCGCTCATAACTCAGAGGTACAATCATCAACTGACACCAATTTGGTCTGGTATCAATCCTGGGTAAAAAGCAATCGGATGTCTAACCGTACTGAAGAGCTGTGATACAGCGAAACAGATCTGTCTGCGGATGACTATATATATATATATATATACTAGCAGTATAGCCTGGCATTGCTCGGGTGTAATGAAAGCTGTAAAACTAATTCATGGTCCTGTAGCTCAGACTCTTTGGATGTTGGCACGAAAGACTAAAAAGCAATAGTTGTTTCCAGTTAAAGCGAAACCGTCGACTGAAAGAAAAATGAATGGATGTAAGTCAAATTTTGATTTCGTGGTATCGATATCAAATAAGTTCTTTCGTCGTAAATTGAATTTTGAAGGCTAAATAAGTTCTCTGAGTAAATGCTATCATGGCTGAGACTAAGAACTACAATTATACCTACTTAGAGCCAAACCCGAAGCAAAAACTAGAATAAAAGGGCTGAAAAAATACAGACATACAGGCAGATAAACAGACACACACAAATATCTTGCCTTTTATATATATATATATATATATATATATATATATATATATATATATTATCTATTTTCTGCACTATTGTAAGAACTGCAACCTTGAAACTTCAGAATATCGTTTCTTATGTCTTTGTCTACGAGTGTATCAAATTTGATTAAAATCGGGCAACTCCTTCTATAACCCGATTTTTTCGATTATCGATATTTATCGGGGATACCTCGAAAGAAAACCTAGCTAAGAACACTCGCAGATGCTTATAGTACAACTGTGTAAAATTTCAAGAAAATCCGTTCAGCCGTTTTTGAGTCTATAGGTAACGGATACACACACACACACACACACACACACACACACACACACACACACACACACACAGACAAAGTTCCATTTTTTAAAATAAGTTTAGATATATAGTTTAAACAAATGAATTATATCTATTAAAATGTCAATGTTCCATGTTGCAATGTTACAAACTGTGAATTTTTATTCATATAGCCATCCGCAGACATTAAACTATAACCATAACAGAAAAAATTGAAATAGAAATATCATTTGTTATACACCTCTTTTCAACCAAATGGTAAACACCAAGTTAGGGCAGAAGTTTCTCAATTTACTTATAAAACACTTCCCTACTAATAACCCTCTAAGTAATAGTTTTAACAAAAATACACTCTAAGTTATGGTTGCACAAATAACCTTGAAAAATTCATTACAAAATTCATTACAAATCATAATAAATGTATCTTAAAATAATATGTTGATCGAAATAAAAGTAACTACCAAAACAATAAAGAGGACAACAATAAAAACTTATGCAATTGTAGAAACCCCCATAATTGCCCACTACAAAATAGGTGTAAAATAAATTCAATTGTCTATCAATGCAATATAACATCAATTGAAAACCCAACTGTAAATAAAGTTTACATCGGATCTACAAAGAACACCTTTAAGCAGCGCTGGTACATGCACTTAACTTCATTCAAAAACAACTTGTATCGAAACCAAACATCCCTTTCTGCATATTTTTGAAAATTAAAGGCCACAAAAAAGAAACCCAAAGTAAAATGGAAAATCATGGAAAAAACTAGAACCTGTCACTCGCTTAACGACATATGCCCTTTATGCTTAAGTGAAAAGCTGCACATTCTAAAGTACCCCAACAATGGCGAACTGCTGAACCGTAGGGATGAATTAGCAGTGTTATGTAAACATCGAAAATATTTTTCGTTAAAATTTAATTAACCAAAAAGTACCTCATTCGTATAAATTAATTCTTTCCAAAAGGTAATTATTATCCATGTTTAATCCCAAAATAACAGACGAATATTGTATTAATAAAATAAAATAAACCCACACAACACTAAAAAGTCACTCTATTCTATCCACTCATAGATAGTAGTAAAATAAAAAGTGTCTACCCTTTCTTAAAAAACCTTACATTCCCACTATAAGAATTACCTAGACAAAACTAAAAACTGCCCTGTCCCAAACTAAGCTACCCCGCCTCCATCTCCTAACCCAAGGCTGTACCTCTATGGTTACAAACTGCCGACTGACCGGCTTAAACACACTAAATTCCCATCCCACACATCACTTACATATCACATTACTAAGAATAAACGCTTTTCACTATTTATTTTTCATTTCTACTTATCACCATATGAGGAGCATTTGTGCTCCGAAACAAGAAGATTTTTGTGTAGTGATACTATGCTTTTATAAACCATTTTAACAACTATTATATATATATATATATATATATATATATATATATATATATATATATATATATCAGGCTGTGAGATCGTATATTTGTGCATTTGGCAAGCAATACATTTCTTATACAAATTTAATTTTAAAAGCAATGACAATGAAATTTCATTAATTTTTAATTATTTATTCTAGCGTTCTTACAAGATTTTTTTCTGGGCATAAATTAAATAGAAATTGTCCAAAGGTTTTGTATCTCCGAGCGCTTTCAGCTATAGTATCAGCCGTTATGAAGGATGATTATACTTTTACTGTTAACTGAATGTATGAATTGTTTTATATCTAGTGTCATAGGAATACTTATGTAAAACAATCCACACACATTGAAGGTATGCTCTATTCATGGGTTAAAACACTCAATGTTAAGAATACAATATATATATATATATATATATATATATATATATATATATACGCGTGTGTGTGTGTGTGTGTGTGTATTTAAAATCCACCTTTATTTTAGTGACTACCTGTTTTTGAAATAGACACTCCGTTTTTTAAGTATATTTCCGAAAAAAATGTAAATTCTTTAGAAGGATCAGTCGAACTTTCTGAACATTCTTTAAAAGGGTCAGGTAAACCTTCTGAACGAATAAAATGCTGGTTTTATCTACAAAAGGGGTTCATAGGTTCGGACCGTTACCGAAGAAGCATTGTCTTTATTAACTTTTCACAAGCGTAGGAACCGAACACAACATTCCATCAGGTGCAGAAGTCTTTTAATTAGGAATTCTTTTGTTTCTTGCATCTCATTTTTAAAAGATATGTAAAACGTTTTTTTTTTCACACGTCAACATAAAACGGAAAAGACACAGATTATCGCAAAAGAAGAAGACCCTAAACATACAGTGCTTTGTGACACATACCAGCAACCCATGAATACAACCGGGCGTTCATACCCGTCGCAAAAAATTGATCCATTACTGTTGCTAGCGGAACAAGCAAATGCTTTCAAGCTATCATCAAAAAGAAGCTTGTCGATCATCCCAACAGAAACACTTGAGTTGTTGATATCCTGTTATTACGCACAGAATCAGTAAGGCATGAAACAATAATTTGTCATGCGTATGCACTGCTTCGATATATCAAAGACATTTAACCAGGTGACACATAGGAAAATGGTATTCAAATCCTCCAGTTATTGCATCTATGTAGATGTTCTCAATTATCATACCCTTTCTAACAGATAGAAGGTTATTGTTAATGGCCAACTCTTACGAGACCCAGGAGATCAATGCAGTACCTCCCCATAAGGCTCGCTCCTCGTTTCTATCTTTCATCATTATATTAAAAATCTACCTAAGAGCAAACTCAGATCTTTATGAATATATGTCTGCACTTATAAAAATATACATTAATATTCACCGGCGCAATGTGACTTCCCTGTGTCTCTTCTACAAATACTTTCACGGCTTCTGCTCCGATGAACTTAGCTCACTGATGCCACCTATATATAAATTTAGTCGAGCCACAAGGTTAGCAACTAGGTCCATCCTTTGACTGTGAAACCAATAAATTGTAAACGCAAATTCTAATTCATCAGCTTCTTTTCTCACACTTCTTGCCTGTGAAATTCCATTCCATTTACTTGCTTCCCCGACAGCTTTAATCTCCAAGAATTTAAATGTAAATTCAATAGTCATCTCCTATTTCACTAACCAGCATCCTCTCTCTCATGCTCCTTTCTCCGGCCACTCCACTTTCATCGGTATTCGCATCCTTCTCTTACCCACTTCCTGACACCCCCTATAACCTGTCACTTTTTCTTATAACTTACTTTCTATGTAACCCCCTGCAAAACAGTGGCAATAAAATGCCTTGCTTGGGGCAATATGATTATTAAAAAACAAAAAAACATTCAAAACTTAAATGAAAACAAATAAACTTCCATCGTCACCGAGCAGACTGTGAAGTTTCGTATATCAAGATGAACGGTTATTCTCTAAATGGGGTAACTACAGTGCAACCCGGATATAAGACAGTTGTTTGGACCGTGTAAGAATTCTCTTATATCTTAGTTTCTCTTATATCAGGGTTTGGTCTTGTTGTGTCCTGAGTAAGAATAAATAACTCAACAACAGGAATAGGTTAATTGTTGTATTCCGTGAAAATCGTATTTACAAAGGTTATTAGTATCCAATACAAGAATAAAGGTTAATCGTCCCAACCGTCGTAAGACGTAGTATGAGCAATGAGTACTTCCGGGTCGTCACCGGAAGTCTACGACTGACTTGTCGATCGGCTGCTCGGCACGCTCTGCTACGTAGATGCCACCATTACTTTACATAGTAATGGAATAGTCCATTATAGCCGAAATAGGAGCGGGCGTCCCAACAGGTCTATTTTGTATCCATTACCACAGGCTCTAATTTGGGACCATGGAAAATCACTCTTATATCCGTTTTTTTTTTTTATCCAGTTTTTTTTATATCCGGGTCTCTTATATCCGTGTTATACTGTATTTGGATTTATCTTCAACCCAGGACTCATATATTTGATCCACTGCTAAGGTGAGAAAATGATTGATGACTTTTACTGCACCGCGTGCTAATTAATTGTAATAACAACTCGGAGACGTGTAAGACTTAAAAAAAGCTTTATTAAATTCGGAGGTACGTCTATTGGCCTATACTAAAGGTCGGCACGCCAAGCAATATCCAAGGTCGCGATTTGTTGAACTAAAGAAGTCCCTGGAGACGAAAATTTAGAAAAGTCTGCTACTATTTTTAACCGCTGAACATCCCTCCTGCGATCTTTTCTCTGTTTGAAGAATATTACTTTTGCTCTTCTTTCGTCTCTTGGTCCAACTTATTCATGTGAGCAAATTTTCTCTCACATGAAAAGAGTGTTAAGTCTATAATGAAGTTGCCTAACACCTGAACATTTAGAAAAATGTGTAAATCTCAAGTTAACAAAGTATGTTGCTGATATTGAGCAATTGATTAAAACCTGTCATGAGTAAGTCTTTTCAATTTCAAAATTTCAGTTTCAACTATCACAGGCAATCTCTCCTGCCACCCATAAACATGGACCAAACAAGTCTGGCTGGAAGCAATACACTCCGCATCCTCGGTCTTACATTGTATTCTGACCACAAGTGGAATCACTACATTGAATCAATAGCTAAATCCACTGCTAGAAAGTTTAGGTCACTGTGTCGGACCAGGAAGTTTTTTCGCCTGAATCCATTTTGCAAATATACAAATCAACCATCCGACCGTGCATGGAATACTGTTGTCATATCTGGTCTGGCGTCCCTGCTGTTCATCTCAGTGTTTTCGACAGGCTCCAAAGGTTAATCTGTAATGTGATTTGTCCCAACTTGGTAGCTCGAGTTCAGCCCTTTTCTCAACGGTGTGATGTGGCTCCCCTCTGTCTCTTCTATAAATATTTTCGTGGCTTCTGCTCTGACGAATTTAAGTCATTGGTGCCCCATCCTCAAGATTTTATTCGGGCAACTAGACTGGCAACAAGTTCTCACTCTTTTAAAATAATCAACCAAATGCAGGCGACAATTCTATTTCAACAGCTTCTTTTCTCGCGCTTCCTGCCTGTAGAATTCTAATCCATATACTTGCTCTCCTGACGGATACAACCTTCAGGAATTTAAATGCAAAGTCAATTCCCACTCTTATCAACTTAATTCCAGCTTTTTCTACATCTCTCCGTGTATCTTGTTCTTGTTCTTTTCTTTCTACCTTTGTAACAGTCCTCACTCCTGTGTTCACATCCTTCTCTTGCTCTTTCTCTTTCACCTCCTGTAGCTGGTTCGTATTTTTCTTCACTCTCCCTCTATAAAACTTTAACTCCTCTTTATAGCCCTCTGCACATCACTGGTGGTACCGCCTTGCTTAGGGTCAAATGATTAAAAAAAAAAGAAATTTCCATAAAACTTTTAAAGACAGTTTATTTCTATTAATGTGGTTTATATATTATTGTATATATTATTGTATGAAACATATTGTAGAACACGTATATTGACCTTCACTTCTGTAAAAATACGAATGCTGTTGGCACACTGAATAATTTTAAATACTTCGGCACATAGTAAGCAAAACGTTGCCGACCCCTAGTCTGTACTATATTCATGTAATTTAAGCCAGTTCCACACTCCTCAAAACGTTCAATTTCTGGATGAGAGAACTAGTAGCCGGATGTAGTGTATCGAAATGCCTAGTACAACTAGTATATACATCATTTAGACTAAGTGTATGGACCTCATCATTGCTTTTTAGTTCTCTGGTTTTCATAATTTGTTTGTTGACCCGTGTAACCATCAGGAAATTTCAAGGAGAAAGTTTCATCTAAACTATACTACCAGCCATAATTATTAGGCTACCCCAGTGTGTTACAAAAATGATGATTTCATACTATTTTTTAGTATTTATTACAAAGTGATTAATTGTAAATGAAAATAGAATGGTTCTTTTGTTAATATTGCACAATAACATGTGCAGCAAATGAATTTTAAAATATTTAATAATTAGCTATGTTGCAGTTTCATCAATGAAAGAATGAAGAAATTTACAGTGATTCAGACGAGTTCATCTTTGCTTCTTTGCCTTGTAAAATTTTGCAAAGTAATAATAACAAAAAAAACATTCTATTTTCATTTAGAATTTTCCACTTAGCAATAGATAGTAAAAATAATATGAAATACATCATTTCTTTAAAAAAAACTGGGTTGTCTAATAATTAGGGCCGGTAGTGGATGTTGGCCAATTTTTCAAATTCGGTTGTCTATATCCAGGGACACCTCCTTTTGTTTTTATTTAGTCCTGCTCAGTTACGGCACTACACAACCGGTGGATTTATCTCACAGTTTCTATGACGAAAATTCAGCAACCAATACGTTAATCCACTATGTTATTCTCACTTGGGACAATCGATGCTTTATAACTTGGAGCACTAAACATTCTCTATCTGCTGCTAGCGTTACTGCTGCTGCTTTTCACGCTTGACCGTTTTCACTCTGGCCTCTTTTTTGGATTGATTCTGCTGCTTTTGTTACTTTACTGTCAGTTATATTTATTCATTTACATTTACATATGTATTTTATATGCATGCATCTAAAGTTTAAAAATTATTTATTTTTCAAATTAATCATTTATTAAACAAAATTTAGAACCGCTAAGCTCATTGTTAAAATAACAATTCACCTGCAAAATCTAGAACTTTGTCAGAATAAATTTTATGTAATTTGTAGATGATAGAATGTAATGCCATTTTTTAAGGCATCACGGGCAATTTCACTGAAAATACTTTTTTATTATTCATTAGTTATTCTAATTAGTTATTCATTTGTTGGAATCTTTTTCTGTAAAAATATATCGTTGATTATCTAAACTTATTTATAAATGGAACATTGTGTGTGTGTGTGTGTGTGTGTGTGTGTGTGTGTGTGTGTGTGTGTGTGTGTGTGTATCTGTGTGTGTGTGTTTGTGTGTGTGTGTGTGTGTCTGTTACCTATAGACTCCGAAACAGCTGAACCAATTTTCTTGAAAATTTACACAGTTGTACTATAAGCGTCTGCTAGTGTTCTGAACTAGGTTTTGTGTCGAGGTACCGCCGATAAATATCGAAAATCGATAATCGAAAAAATCAGTGTTATAGAAAGAGTGGTCCGATTTTAATCAAATTTGATGCACTCATAGACAAAGACATAAAAAACGATATTCAGAAGTTTCAAGGTTGCAGTTCTTACAATAGTGCAGAAAATCGATAATATATATAAAATCATTTGTTTCTGATGAAGGGCCGAGGCCGGTCTGAAATATCAAATATAATAATAGAAATAAACAAATCCTGTCAAAAAATACATTTTTAAAATTACAACTTTTAGTGGTTTTTCCTATATATATATATATATATATATATATATATATATATATATATATATATAAGGCAAGATGTTTGTGTCTGTGTCTGTTTATCTGTTTGTATGTCCTTTATAAAAATCCACAATTTTTATCCGATTCACACCAAACTTCACACAAATATTCTTTTGACTGAGTCTGAGCTCCAGGACCATGGATTAGTTTTAAAGCTTTCATTACACCCGAGCAACGCCGTGCTATACTGCTAGTTTTACTATAAATGTATTTTTTTATAATCATTTCACCCCAGGCAAGGCAGAAAGTCAGCTGGTGCGCAGAGCGTTACAGTGAGAGAATAAAAATGATACAGGGGACGTGAAAGAAAAGATAAGATATAGATAAGAATCAAGTAGATAAAAGATGGCAGTTGATGCTACATTTTAACGTTTGGCGATTGAGGCCATCAGAGAAGCGTGTAAATGGAAACGAGTTCCACAAACGATAAGTGCGAGAAAAGAAACCGAGGGAGTAGAAGAGACTGTTACATTTAACTTGTTTTGACGGTAAAAGGGTGGTACCTTAAGGTCAATCGATTAGAGTAAATATATGTAGTCGAAGTACCAGAGGAAAAAACTCATCAGTACAATTGCCATGAAAATGCATGTAAAAAAGACAGAGTGAAGCCACATCACGTTGGTAAGAAAGTGTCTGAAGCCGAGTTGCCAAGTCAAGATCAATTATATTGCAATATTGTTAGTCGCTTTACCTCTTGGTCAATTGAGTTAAGCGCCATGCGTGATACACTCTTGGGTGATCATGTCTCAAAGACACATAACTGACTGGGTGAAAGATTTTCCCACAGTCTGATGGCTTAACTTTATACGATAGACTGGTTATAAACTAAGGTTATAGAACCCAATCTATTCTACCATTTAACTCATAGCTGGAGGGAGAAGTGTCGGATTAATACCTTTCTCAATTTTACGCGTAAATATGCAAGGAATTCAACCGGAATTCGAACTCGGCAACACGATTTCTTGTTCAGAGCCGATATCCACAACGCACATCCGCTACTTTGGGCTATTTTAATATAAAATATATAGTTGCTTATGAAAAGAAAGGAGACTATGTTGAAAAATGTATATATATATATATATTATTTTTTTTTTACAGACTGTGCTTTTTACATAATTAGGCTACGAATTATACGCTATTTTATTGTTGTGATGAATCATTTTCAGTTAAGTGCCATACGTGATACACACTTTGGGCGATCATGACTCGAAAGAGATATATGACTGACTGGGCGGAAGATTATCCAGCAGTAGGTTGCCATTGCTTTCTGCGGTAGACTAGTTGCCAGCCAAGGCTATAGAACCCAATCTGTCCTATTATCTAACCCATAACTGGAGGGAAGAGACCGATTAATACCTTTCCCAGGGGTATTTGTGCGTAAGTGAATGCAAGGAATTCAACTGGAATTCGAACATGGCACCCACGATTTGTCGTCCCGAGTCGATATCCATTACATTAGAAAGCATTATGGATAACTCAATTTAAATTCCCTCTTCGTTCAAAGCAATATGACATTTACCATGACAAAAGCCATATCAATAACATAGTTTCATTTCCTTTTAAATGTTATCTCCGATCTGAGATTTTTGCTTCCCGATTGTTGAACGGGAAAATGCGATAAGGATTGTGATGAAAAATAACAACAAATATAAGTCGCAAAAGTATATAGTTTGAAATTAATAATGAAATTTCCGACTCTTTTCGGTGTCTCATTAGTTTAAGTCGTTGTTATAGTGACGCTACTATATAAAAAAAAAAACATAAGTGCAGCATCTCTTAAGTGTGTCGCGTTGTTATTTATCGTTGAACATAAATCTCTGAATAAAAAAAAACTGTTCTGCATATACGTAAACTTCACTGAACTTTAATAAAAGACATCAGAGACTGTGCGCTACGCTTATGGCCTTGACTGGTGATAAAATTTGAAATTCCGCCATTTTCTTTTCTTCCTGTCTGTGGTTGTCAAAGTTCATCAGTGTTGATTTTTTTTATACGCTTGGTTACAGACGGTGAAAGGCGAATGGTTCAAAGAGAATTAGCCGCGCATATAAAACAGGGATCGCAGAAAATTCGTTCCCTTAAAAAAAGAAATATGGTGCCGAATGTCTCGCCTTGTTCGAGTTCAGTTTGGACTTACTTTGTCCGGTTAGGAAGATAGGTATTTTATTTTTGCTCTGATTCGGATAAAGATAATTTTTAACTTAACTAACGAATAATTTTAAAATTGAGTTTATTTTTAAAGGTTCTTATAATATTTCAGACAAAGGTAGAGTTGTAAAATTGGTACTTCGACCAGAAATGTCCATTTTCGATTTTTTTTTATAATCATAAAGGCATTTACTGACACTTTTTTGCAGGTGGTTACATAGCAGGAAAATTATTAAAAAGGGTGACAGGCGGGTGTCAGGAAGTGGGTAAGAGAAGGATGACAATACTGATGAGAGTGGAGTGGACGGGGAAAGGAGCATGAAGGAAAGGATGCAGGTTAGTGAGATAGGAGATGACTATTGATTTTACATTTAATTTCTTGAAGATTGTAGCTGTCAGGCCATCTATCTATCTATCTATCTATCTATCTATCTATCTATCTATCTATCTTTTTTTTTTTATAATCATATCACCACTGACACTGTTTTGCAGGGGTTTACATAGGAAGAAAGTTATGGGAAAGAGTGATGGGCTATAGCGGGGGTCAGGAATTGGGTAAGAGAAGGATGAGAATACTGATGAGAGTGGAGTGGACGGAGAAGGGAGCATGAGAGAGAGAGGTTTTTGTTGTTGTTTTTTTTTCAATATTTCTTTTAATGATTAATATTTTATTCATTATGTCTTTTAATTTCAAACCAATTAAGGCGTGATCGCTACTAGTATGCAGGGGGCTACATTGAGAAAAAAGACAAGATGCAGTTGATATTGAAGAAAGAATGAAAGATGAATAGGATTCAAGAAGATAGAAGATGGCAACTGGCGTCGCATTTACATTTTTGAAAATAGTAGCTATCTAGGAAACAGGTAAACAAAAGGCGAAAAGGGTGAGGAAAAACTGTTAGAGTAGAAGTGACGGTTACATTTAACTATTTCAACAGTAAAAGAGTGGGACCTAGATGCCAATCTAGTAGCACGCATAAATTCGCGTGTACGGGGTATCAGATGATATATTAAACACTTCAAATTACTAATATCAAAAAATAAAAATAGAAATTTTGAAATTAGTTTTTGATGTATTGTCATTTACACACACCGTATTCTTCTTCTCTTTTGTAACAGGTCTCTTCAAAACTTTGGTGATCATGGCTCTCCACGACGTTTTGTTCTTTTTAGCTCTTAATTATCTTTTTGTTATCTCTCCTAAACCCTGTTCTCTCATCCTTGTACTCAAGATCGGTCACAAGGTAATGCTTTTTTTCCTCTGTTCCTCTTGCTTTCAATATGTCCTGTGGGGTTCAAATTTTTCAAACCTCTTTCCTCGTTAGATGGTCTAGAAATCTCAACTGCAACATTCTCCTGTTAGCATAAGTTTTCTTTTTGCTTTCATTCTCTCTAAAATTCTCTCTCTCTCTCTCTCTCTCTCTCTCTCTCGCTCATATTTTCGGTTCATGATATTCTCAGCATCCTTCTGTAGAAACACATGTATGCTGTTTCAAGTCTCTTCTTTCTTTGTCACGATATTGCCTCTATATTTACTGCCATGTAGGATGACTTATATTACATAATATTTCATTATTACCCTCTTTCTAGCGAAATTGTCTTGTTTCTTAAGACGCTGGTTAGATTTTAGAAAACATGTTTTGCTATCCCATTGTGCCTCTCTTTTCAGAGTTGCACTTTTCATTCTCTGTGAAAACACTTCCCAGATATTTAAACTGTTGTACCTGACTGATTTTGATATCCCCAATTTATACTTGATACATCGAACTGTACCTTTTTGCTAACAACGATGCATTGTGTTCTCTTGATACTGATGTTTTGTCCTTTCTTCTAGCTTTCCCTCACTACCTTTCCCTCACTACTAGAAGTTATTTTTGTTTCGTCTCTCTCTCTCTCTCTCTCTGTGTGTGTGTGTGTGTGTGTATGTGTTTAATAATTTAATCCCAGCAAGACGGGACTGCCATTCGTGCACAGGCGGTCACAGTGGGAGTAAAGACTGAGTAAAATGTGTTTTGAACAAAGGTTAAACGATGAATGGGATTCAAGAATATAGAAAATGACAGTTGACATTTCACTTAAAAGTTTGGACATTGTAGCCATTAGGGAAGCAAGTAAGCAGAAAAAAGTTCCAGAGGAGGAGAAGTGTGAGAAAAGAAACGAGTAGAAGTGGTGGTTGCATTTAACTATTTCAGTGTTAAAAGGGTGGGACCTAGATGCCAACCTAGTAGAACGCTTAAATTTATGTGGTCGACGCACCAGAAAAAAAGGCTCGTCAGATCAGTTACCCTAAAAAAAAATCTGTAGAAAAGACAATGGGAAGCCACATCAAGTGGTTGAGAAAGTTACCTAGGTCAAAAAAACAAGTCAAGATCGATTACTTTGCAGATCGTTCTTTGGATTTTGTCAAGCACTTGTGTATGTTATTAACACTCTATCATCTGCATTAAAAAATAATTAATTTTCATAAAACAGTTTCTCTGAGTATATATATATTTTTTTTGCGTATTTACGTCGACTTAAACAGATCTATAAAGAAACTGATTCCCTCTTATTAACATTTATAAATCTAAATGAGAATCTCTTTGTAGATATCAATGATTTTGATTGCTTAATATTAGCTATTTGAAAAAAAAATGTAAAGGTGGTTAATTCTAATGGCAGTGCATATTGTACAATACTAACGACTCAGTAGTTCTTAGCTTGTTAAATATCGAGATATTTCACGAGGTCAGGAAGATTAAGGGAAAAAAAATCACGTCTTTTCGAGAAGCATTTGGTCTAAACGCATCAAGTTGATCAGAAATCCCAACACTTAACTCGCGGATATCCGTAACACTATCCACACTTGCCATTTGTGTCCATAATCAGACAACGCTGATACTATCGTATTTTTATTAAGTTGTTTGCTCATTTTATTCATTATCATCCGTGTTAGAAACACTACGCGGTCAGAGTAGTAATGAAGATTACCTATTTTGATTTCTGTCAAAATACGCCACAAAGAATTGATAGAGATGCTTGGCAGCCACAACATATTTGGGAAAGATCTAAGAACAATTAAGAATCTCTACTGGCAGATAACTGCCTGCATACGGACAGGTAACGAATTCAGCCGAAATACAAAGATTGAAAGGGGAGTAAGACAAGGATGTGTCTTTTCACTGGATCTATTCAACTTGTACAGCTAGACTATTCTGAGAATCCTAGAAGTTACGCGAGGATTCGTCATCGGAGGTCACAATTTTAAAAAAACATAAGGTACGCTGATGATACAGTGCTGATAGCAGACACGGAAAGGAAGCTACAAGACCTCCTACAGAAGGTAGCTAAAGTGAGTGACAAGAAATGTCTATAAATAAACTGCAAGAAAACCGAATGCTTTGTCATCAGCAAAAAGGGTAGCCCAAAATGCCAAATACAGCAGGTACAAAAATTTAAATACCTCGGAAATGTTCTAACAGAAGACGGAAAACGCGACACAGAGATCCAAGGGGAATTGGCATGATGAATGATGCATTCCAGAAGTTGAGTAAAGTATTAACAATCAGGACAATTTTGCTAGAAACAAAGAAAAGTGTACTGGATTGCTATGTGATGTCAGTTCTTCAATATGGCAATGAATGCTGGACAATATCATCAAAGATGAGGGAAAAACTTGAAGCAACTGAAATGCGGTTCTACAGAAGGATTCTGCGAATATCATAGATCGAGCATGTGAGCAATGATGAGGTTTTGGAAAGGAGTGAAATAAAATATTTGAAGGACCTACTAAAGTGGATGACGGAACAAGGGTTGCGTAGTGTAACAGGAGAAAGCGCGCTAAGTGCCACCAGCAAAAGAGAGATGTGAAAATCCATGATCGCCTGCGTCCTGAAAGGACAGGGCGCATAGAAGACGATTTTGATTTCTAGTGCGCAAGAGGGTTACAGTAAGAAAAAAATGTTGCTGCTTCGAATCTACTCTTTAAAAAGCGTTTCCTTGAATGTTCTGTCCGGTAAACAAATAAAACACTGTTTAATATTTTTATTCAAATAAAGGCATTTACTAAAAAAAAAAAGTGCGTTGTGGAGCAGTGGATATCGACTCGGAACGAGAAATCGGGGAGCCGAGTTCGGATACTAGTGGAATTCTTTGAATTCACTTACGGGTAAAAACCCTTGGAAAAGGTATTAATCCTTCTCTTCCCTCCAGCTATGGGTGAAATAATTAAACAGATTGGGTTTTATAACTTTGGTTGGCAACAAGTCTACCGCAGAAAGTAACGGCAATCTACTGCAATATAACCTTCTGCCAAGTCAGCCATGTCCCTTTCGAGAGATGATAGCTAAATCGTGTATCACGTATGGTACTTAACTGACTAAAAAAATACGCGTATCTACTAAAAACGTTTGAAGTAATAAAATATAACAGATTATTAAAATAAAAAATCAGTTATTTCTTTTGAAATTTATATATATATATATATATATATATATATATATATATATATATATATATATGAAAATAGAATGGTTCTTTCGTTATTATTTGCAAAAATTTACTAGGCAGTCAGGAAGGCTTTACTTCAGCCAACCAAGAAAGAAGAGACTAGCATGGGGAAGAGAGCACGAAAACTCGACACCAGAACAGTTCATTTGATGCACATCTTATTGTGCATTAGTAACAAAAGAAACATTCAACTTTCATTTAGAATTATCCACTTGGCAATAAATACTAAAAAATAGTATGAAATACATCATTTTGTTTATAAAACTGGGGTGGCCTAATAATTATGGCCGGTAGTGTATATACAGATGTGATAGAGCGAAACAGGGTTATATGTGAATGACTAATATATATATATATATATATATATATATGAGATGACAATATATTTTCTATATATCAAGTACAGTCCTGGGAAAATTGTTTGACAAATCGGAAAAGTTTACTTGTTACGCATTTAGCCTTTCTGGATTTTATTGCAATTAATTTTTTATGTTCTTAGGATTACGCATTTCTGAGTTTATTTTTTTATCTAACCAAATTAATTTCTAGTCGTTTTCTTTTTCTTTCTATGATTTTTTTAAATAGGTATTCCATACTGCGATATTAGATACTCTACCGGGATTTGTGAAACGTAGTAAGGACCAGGGCTCAAATTTACTGTGGATGACTCTTGCGATTAAAGCACTCTCTAGACGTTTGCGTCGTAATGAATTATTTTCTCCTGTGATCAGATTAGCATTTTTTTATGATGGGCTTCCCTGAGACATAAAAAATTATCAACAGGTTTCTACTAGTGTTAAAAGGGCAAGAAACACTGCTTTAAATGAACATGTTTGGAACCAAAAATTCAACCATTTTTTAAATTTTTAAGTTTTTTAAATTCATTAACGATTTCAACAATTTTTAAAATTAATTTCCTGAAAACTTTAAACAATTTTTGAATTCATAATTTTTATTAAGAATTTGAACAATTTTTAGAGTTTTTAAAATTTGAACACTTTCTAAACTCATTAAGAATTTGAGCAATTTCTAAACTCATTAGGTTCATCATATTCATTAAATTAATTAAGAATTTGAACAATGTCGAAATTTAATAAAGTCATTGAAGTTATTAAAAATTTGAACATTTTTAAAATACTCATAAAGTTTAAAATTTTTAAAATATTCATTAAGTTCTTTGAATTACTTCAGAATTTCAACAATTTTGAAATTCTATCAGTCTATTAAATTCATTAAGAATTTGAACAATTTTTAAAAGTCATGAGGTTCATTACATTCTTTGAAGTAATTGAGAATTTGAACAATTTTGAAATTCTATGTTATTAAATTCATTAAGAATTTGAAAATTTTTAAAATTCATAAGTTTCATTAAATTCTTTGAATAAATTAAGAATTTGAGCAATTTGGAAATTTTATAGTCATTAAATTCATTAAGAATTTGAACAATTTTTAAATTCATTAGGTTGAAATTAATTAAAAATTAAAAATTCATTAGGTTGAAATTAATTAAAAATTTGAACAATATTAAAATTCAGTAAGGTCATAATATTCATTAAGAATGTCAAAATTTTTTAACTTCATTCAGTTCAGACAAGAAGATACTTGTACGCATGCGCAAAAAACGTAAGCGAAGAAAACTTGCCCGTCCTGATCAACCAGACAATTTAATTAAAAAGTCATTTTTGCTCAAATACACAACTATATGTACATCGTTACGGGCTTGAAACATTGGATAAATCAAAGGCAGACCCCAATGCTAGAGATGAAAATTCATACATAAAAATATTTTCTTCATGCAATAACAAACCATATATCAAGAGATAAACCTGATTTTTCTGTTTTTTTATAATCGTGTTACCCCACACAAGACATTTTACTGCCACTGTTGTGCAGGGGGTTACATAGGAGGAATGTTATGAGGAGTGAGTGGTTACAGGGGGTGTCAGGATGAGAGTAGGAGAGGGAAGATATTACTGATGAGAGTGGGGTGGACCAGAAGGAATGTTATGAGGAGTGAGAGGTTGCAGGGGGCGTCAGGAAGCGAGTAGGAGAGGGAAGAGAGTACTGATGAGAGTGGGGTAGATGTAGAAAGGTATGAGAGAGAGGATGTAACTTAGTGAAACAGAAGATGACTATTGACTTTACATTTAAATTCTTGGAGATTGTAACTGTCAGGAAAGCAAGTATGCGGAAGAGAATTCCACAGGCGGGAAGTGCGAGAAAAGAAGCTACTGGAGTACAATTTGCGTTTACAGTTTGTTGGTTTCACAGTAAAAGGGTGGGACCTAGTTGCTAATTTTGTGGCTCGAGGAAATTTGTATATAAGGGATTGTTCGTAATTTCGAAAAGAAAACATTTGATATTTATTGAAAAAGTAGCCAGTAGGCCTATCCTTTGCATTTTAAGTATTAAATCCATTTTCGAGCGGTAAAGAATATATATCTAGATACTGACCATGAAGAACGTTACTAAACTTCGGTGATCATACGAAAACTGGTGCTTTAACGGGATATGACCGTAAGTCGGTTCAGGTTAGAAGTAATATTTATCATGGAAAGCTTTGGAAGTTCAATTCTTGGAGGATGACGCTTGGCTCGGCTAACCAAATGGTAACGGTAATATTAGCCATGTTCTATAAGGAAATATTTGGTCTTCACTGACGGAACAGCTAGATTTACTTTTGGATTAAGTTTATAAAATCTTTTTCTTGAAATAATTTTTCAGGAAAGTAGTTTGGTCAGTCCAGTAGCTGTTATGACTCTTTCCAGTATTGATGATTTTCATAACCTTAGTTCTATAATTATGTTGTTTTCGAGAAATATGGGATAACTATTTTAGTTGTTTTTGTTTAGTGTTGTTCTTAGGATGTGGTGGAGTTCTTTGGGATCCTGTATCGCCATTTCAACATTTCAATGAAGGATGGTCATCGCGAAAGGGCCACAGGCTTTTACCTCGCACTAAGCTATTTTAACCATTAGAAAGCGTTTGTATACAGCTGCGCGTTTAAATATTCGTGAACTGGTTTGGCGCCATGCATGAGATCGATATTAAAGACTCGGTCTTACGAGTCTTTTTAAGAACATTACTCGAGTTTCCAGATTAACGCCTTCATTTATTCGAATAAACCACAAATGAGCAGTATTTACAGTTGTTTGTACTCTGTACGAACGATAAAAGACAAAATAAAATGGAGATCTTTGTAAAATTTTCTCATTACAGTAAAATGGCATTTCAATAAAAATAGGAACTTGGTTTATAAATTGCCTTTTTTTTCTCATTGTAATATCATTTTCATGATCAAATTTCTATTTAAATCTCGCCAGTCTAATAAAATTTATTCAACATTTCCAAAAGAATTTTTTTTTTTCAATTGCAAATTCTTGGAAAGGACACTGATTTTCCTATATATCGCAAATTTCATTTCAACTTACAAATTTCCTACTGCTTCCGTTGTACAGTCAACCGGAAGGGTATATGTAGCTATTGATATGTTCCGGCTGGCTGATCAAAGACGTCGATGCAGTTTAAAATATAGTTCAACGTATTGTGCGCTTTCCACTGTGCACCGAGGCGAGCAAGGAAAGAAACGTGTTTGGCAATAATTGAAGCACATAAAAGGAAAATATCGTTTTGAATAAGAGGAATTGTATTTTGTATTGCGTGTCAAGTTACTTGAGAAAGAACTGCAGTTTGCATGGATCTTCATTATCCGAATGTTTCAGCAGATAAAATACGGCTTTTTTCTTTACTTGTTTGTTTTTCAATTTATTTCGATCTTCACTTTCCGAATATTTCAGCAGATAAAACACGGCTTTTTTCTTTACTTGTTTGTTTTCGATTTTATTTTGATCTTCACTTTCCGAATGTTTCAGCAGATAAAACACGGTTTTTTCTTTTTTTTTATTTCCATCTTCATTTTCCGAATGTTTCAGTAGATAAAATAGGGCTTTTTTTCTTTATTTTTTTTTCTATTTTATTTCGATCTTCACTTTCCGAATGTTTCAACAGAAAAAACAGGGCTTTTTTTTTCTATTTTATTTCGATCTTCACTTTCCGAATGTTTCAGCAGATAAAACACGGCTTTTTTCTTTGCTTATTTGTTTTCTATTTTAGGTCTATTGCAGAACAATAAAAATCTTCTTTTCCGTTATCCGTTCACTTATTCCTGTATGTAAGAAAACCTACGCCAAACTAGAAAAACGACATATCTTTAACTAATATATCCCTTTATTTTCACATATAATCGGATAAATCTTCTATATAAACATACTTCTCATATTTTAATATACTAATTAATAAAGAGGTACCTCGACGTAGTGCAATCGTAAGCAAACTTGTCTCGCTACAAAGTATTACAACTGAGTAGTGAGTTCGAACTTTACCGTGTACCCCATACTTTCGGCTTGGTGCAACATCCGAGTTAGGCTTACCAGTTTACTATCCTTTCTCTCTCTATATATATATATTTCATGCACACATCAGCCTGTTTTGCTGTATCACAGCTCATCAATGTGACTAGGCATCTACTTGTTTCTGACAGGGATCGAAACTCGACTGAATTTGGTGTTAGTCGGAGTCTCTACACCTTAAGCCATAGGTGCATAGAATGTGAAAGGGGAAATTTATCGTGTTATATATATCCAGTGTTTGCACCGGAAGAACTCAATTCATTGCTGAAGAATAAGGCGTAAATCACGGAAGTCGTAACTATTTTAAAATTTTTCTTCTCCAGAGATCTCAATCGTAAAGAGAGCATAATATATTTGTCATCCACATACAAGCATGTTTCGCTGTATTACAGCTCATCACTGTGGCTAGACATAAACTTGCTTCTGGTCGGGATCGAAACTCGACCGATCGGGTGTATCTATTCACTAAGCCATAGGCGCATAGAATGAGAGAAGGGAAATTTTAGCATGTTATATATAAGCAGCGTATACACAGGTTCAGATATATATTGCCTCCAGCTACCCTCATGGAGAGAGAGAGAGAGAGAGAGAATAGTGAGGCGGCGTCGGCTCAGTTTATTAGAGAGAAAATACCGAAGGCTCTTGCCGCCTGTTCGCTCTTTAACAGTGCCTTATTATTTTTTTCAGTAATTGTGCCGTCGTGTAGTGAAGCATATATATGAAAAGGTCAATAGACACCTCCTATCACACTAACTCCCAATTATTCTCAGAACACTCTCATCTACCCAACCCTCATTCTCGGTATCCTTACCCGCCTATCACCCACCCTCTGACATTTCCTATATTTAATCATCCTTTCTCCACTCTATGTAGCCCCCTGCCCAGTAGTGGCAGTGACATGCCTTGCTCGGGGTGAAACGCTTATAAAAAAAAAATAATATATCCTCTTTATTATAATAAGGACTGTTCTGTATTCATATTTATATAAATACTAACAGTATAGCCAGGCGTTGCTTGGATATTTTAGTGGTTATGTCCTCCTCCTCCTCCTCCTCCTCCACCTTCTTCTTCTTCTTCTTCTTCTTCTTCTTCTTCTTCTTCTTCTTCTTCTTACATTGAATTAATGTCTCAGCTCAAACGATGATCGCGTTCACCCTCAGTCTCCGCAGCTTTTATTGCAGTAGCGTCTTTTCACAAAAACGTCAACCTCTTGAGCTCGGGCAGCCGCCGTATGTACAGCTTTTCGGCTCAGCCGCCGATCACAATTACAGGGTGCATACGGATCATCTAGTTTTAAATTGTAGGTCTTTGGGGTCCTTTGGCAATTTTGTAGACTTCTTTGACGGATTTTGGTGGGGTTCTCAGTACAAATGTTTTGTAATTTCTGGCCACTTTTCAATTTTTCAAGGCATTTTTTAGTATTTTATGATACTTTTCAGGTCTAAAATTTTGGCGACCTTTTTAATCTCCCTTTTCCTTTTTAAGTCATTTCACAGGTTTACTGCAGCAGCTTGTATTAATGTTTCCCTTTTTTGTTTGTTTTTACAATAGTTTTACCCCATTTTATATTTTCTTTATTTTTCAGGGTTCTTGCTAATTTTTTTTTTTTTGATCGTATACACCCTGGTTTATCCACATTCTTTGCAGTTTCCGCAGTTGTCAAATAATGAGCCTCTCTGTTCAAACGAAGATCATGTTGAACTTCATTCTCCGAAGCTCATTCGGCAGCTATAGTTTTAGCATTTGTGCAACGACGAACTTCACGCTGGGCTTCATTCTCTGAAGCTCGTGCAGCAGCCATAACTGTAGTATTTCTGCTAAGACGAAAGTTCACACTGGGCATCATTCTGCGTAGCTCTTTTGGTGGTCATAGCTGAAGCACTGGAGGCTGCAGTTTAGGACGCATTTATGGATTGTCGAAAGGAACACTCATTTTCAACTGAATGTGCAGATACAATGGACGAAGGATTTCTAGGTTGTTGGCTCAAACAACTCACGTCAATGGACATCGCCGTCACATTCACAGGCCATTACACATTTTGAGACTGCCTGCTACTCGATGAAGCCTCCCGTTGACTTCTTATTCTACACAATTAGCGTTTAGTGAATTGAACAGCGTGCCTTTTCTTTCTAGGCATTTAGGTCGCGCAATTAGTCGAGAATGTGGATCTTAAATATAAATCAGTACCAGAGCTTTACGTTTACGAAACAGAATTCGAAATCGCAAGTTTAGAAATGATTCCCATTCTTAGACGGTAATTTTTTGGCTAAATAAACCTAACCAGCATGAGGTGGGATATTTTAGTCATAATAGTAAATTTCTAGTCGTCATCAAGGAAAAATGTATCAGCAAAAACTTACAGAGTACTTGGATCGTGCAGCGCGCGAACAAATTGAGTAAGGAAGATTTTTTCTTTTTCTTTTTTTTTACAGAGGAGGTGGAGACCGCTATTTTTGCCAAGCGTGACGAGAAATCTTTAATTCAAGAAATGCCTTACATTTAGCTTTACAATTTGACAATTTCTGTCTACATCAAAGGTTCTAACCTCAATCTACAAGTTACCCGATTTTAATTGAATTCGCATAAAGCGACTTAGAGGAGTATAGTTCGTAAATTATAAACGTTTCAATTATTTCTGCACTAAATAAAAAAACATATTGAGTACATCAAAGATTCATGTTATTTTTAACAAGTGATCAAATTTTAGTTGAAATCAGACCAAGGGTTTCGAAGGAGTAGGGTTCGTTAGAATGGAGACACACAAGCATAGAAATAGATGGACAGACATATCCATTTATATATATATAACTTTGGAACGAGTTATTTTGCGACCTTAGTTTCTACCCTTTGGTGTCTTCAGGCAACTTACAAAATAGTTCGTTTCCAAATAAGACATATTGAAAAGTTCTACAATATAATTGTCTTGAACACTTTTTGAATCAATTGTGTACTGGTCTAATTTAATTATGTGCAAAAACTAACGAATTAACAAATATATATATATATATATATATATATATATATATATATATATATATATTTCTAAACATATACTATTAAATATAACAGACAACGAATGTCTATTATGTTTACTCATTAGCCGTTCTAAACATCGTATTTTGGCTTTAATTTCAGGTGAAAATAAAGACAAATATTGTCCAACATTTGAATAATTTTTTATTATGTGGTTCTAAACTTTCGGCTCACATGCGCCATCTTCAGAGAGGTTACAGAGACGTTAACGTAAAGATATCCACCATCAAAGATTATTTTATCTTGTGTTGACATGAAACATTGCTATGCAACGATAACAGTCACCGAATAGCAGACGCAGATCATAAATTTGTAAAGCGGTTTTATGACGTCACACCGCATTACAACATCAGCTGCCATTTCTTATCTCTTTGACTTCCACTCGTCTTCTCCCTTTACACTTTATTCTCGCGCAGCTCTCTTCACACCAATGTTCCCGTTCTTCTCTAAGCCATTCTCCGACACTTACTGTGAATTATTCTCCTCTCTCCCTTCACTCTCCTATTATGTAACCCCCTGCACACCAGTGGTAGTACTGACTTGCTTGGAGGGAGACGAGTATAAGCAAAAGAAAATATCAAAGGACTGAAAATCATGGCAGATTAAAAGCAAGTTGCAACATTAACATCCTTATTTTGTTTCTTATTTTCTTATTTTTAAAACTTTATTTGTCAAAAATGATATTATGTATTTATTAGGGTATAACTGATATATATTAATAATTAAGGAAGACTTTTAGATTTGTTGTTGCAAAATATTAAAATTTTACTTTCGATGCTTTGTTGCTGGAGTTGAAGAAATGAGGCCATTTTGCAGGACGGGTAAGCTGGAAGCGCCATATTGCTTCTTGTCAAAATTCGCCCGCACGTCGCTTTGTTTACAAAAAATATCCGTTAGTTGAACAATTTTTATTCACGTGACATTAACATAATCTGGCGCCATCGGATTACTGTTTGTGTCAATCAATGCTACATTTCTAATCGAGATAAAAGTTTTAGATATCTTCGATGTTCAAAATTTCACTGATATATTTTCATTACATTCAATTTAAGATTGTTTTACTAAGACTGAATTCAGAAACGCATGTATCATTTGCTTATGATAACAGAATATATTTTAATAATTACTAAAGGTATGTTTTAATTATTATTTATTAATGTGTTTTAATTAAAATCCTGAATACGTATCACTCATTTTATACAAATTAAAAATCTGCCAACAAGACAATTTTTAGTATATCTCTTAAGCTGGGGTTTCAAGGGCTTCTTTCAATGTGTTGCTTTGTTCCAAGTGCACTTATTATTACTGTTATTATTTTCCAATTTAGAATTTCTATATTTTTCCTATTTCAGTTTCCATATTTTTATATTTTGACAGTTTTTCGAATTCCTTGGTTGCTATGTTACAATCCGCTGGACAAGCCATATCAATTAATAAGCAATTTTTTCTTTTTGGTTTTTAACAATAATGTCCGGCCTATTTGCTTCAATTTTTCTGTCTGTGTAGATGGTTTAATCCCATAGAATGGTGACATCTTTATTTCTGTAATGGGTGCAGAGTGATATTCATACTAGTGTTTGTTTACATATTTTCCAGAGTGTTTGCACATTGTCCATTGTAAATATTCCCCTACTCTATCGTGACGATTTTTATATTCATTTGCAGCAAGTACAGAACATCTTTAGTCTAGATGGTCTATTGTTTCTTGGTATTTATCACAAAAGTTGCATTTTGGATTTACATTATTATGCATGATATTTGCCTGAAAATTCCTAGTGAAAAGACTGAAGGCTTTATTCTTACGCTGCAAGAATAAAGCGTTCAGTTTCAGATTTTAATCCAGATGCTCGTAACCATCCATGCGTATTAACTTTTTTAACATTGAATTTATTAGCACGTTTTAAAAATTGACCATGCATTGGTTTGTTGTACCAGCGTTGTTCAATCTGTTCAAGAGCTTTATCCTTGGCTTTCTTTTTCATATTTTGACGCAATAATTGGTTCTTGGTTTTTGCATTGCTTTTCTACAGAATCTACTAAATGTAAATCTTGTTTGTATTGGCTGCTTTATTTCATTATTGAATATTTTTTCTTCCTGTTTTCATGTTGTTTGATTAATTGTATCATCCAGTCCTTTGTTGTTTCTCTGTATGTTAGTCAGCCAATAGTTGTCTTATATGACAATTCTAGCTGAATAAACCTCTTCCGACTTCTTTACTGGGTATGTATAGGCGGTCGTCATCAGCCTTTGGATGATGCATTTTATGCTTAGAAAGGCTTAGATAAAATCTTTCTTGTCTTAGAATACATTCGTCTAATGTTGTTTAGAGTCAAGTTCAAGATGTTGAAACTGTATTGGACCACTGGGATGGTAAGTTTGTTAATGGCCATAATTCTGTTCTGAGAATGCAATTCAGTTTTAATATCAAGCGTACACTTCTATAATACTCTTTACGCACTATTTCTTTCATTTTCTTATGGTAAATTATTTTACTCTCATTTATCCCTAGTTACTTATGAGCTTCTTCTTTCTCTAGACCTTTTAATGTTACAGCAGGGACTAAACTAATTGAGGGTGATTTTTTGTAGACATCCTCGTAAAACTGTAGCTTTAGCACATTTATTCAAACTGAATTTTACTGAAACATTTTCCAGTTCGCAAACCTTCCCGCTCATTGTCATTCTTAGCATACAATTTTAATTCATCCATGTAAAATAGATGGCCTCTTCTTGGATATTTTATAACCATGTTCTGTCTTGTTAAGTTGGCTGGCTAATTCTATAAGTGTCATGCAAAATAGTAAGGGAGACAAAGTGTCACATTGAAATATTACCCTGTTGATGTTTATTTCACCAGACTTATAGGTTCCATTTATATGATTGAGGTAAAATGTTGTTTTCCATATCGATATACATTGTTTGATGAAATTGATGATAACGCGTACATATTTAAAGACTTTATGATTCAAGAATGTGTACACTATCGAATGCCTTACGATAACCTATCAAAGCAGGACTAAAAATTTGTCTTTGAATTGAGGCAGTTTTCTGAGATCATCTTATTAATAATTAATTTGTCTTTACATCCATAATAGCTACGTTTGCAACCTCTTTGTTCCAGCAGTAGTATATCATTTTTTTCCAAGAAGAAATATCTGTTTTTGATAAAATAGATGAGTTGTAGTGGGAAAACATGTAATTCGACTGTAGTTTTTCAGGTTATATATATATATATATATATATATATATATATATATATATATATATATATAGTTGTCCACAGGCAGATCTGTTTCGCTGTATCACAGCTCATCAGTATGGTTAGACTCCGATTGCTTTTTAACTCAGGATTGAAACCCGACCGAATTGGCGTCAGTCGGCGATTCTACCTCTTTGCTATGGGCGCTCGGTAGAAGAAGGCAGACTTTTTAGCGTGTATATTATCATTATACGCGCCTAAATAGCCAGAGTGCTCTAATTCATTTTACTGAATGAGCGATGCGTACATGCCAGAGTAGCTACTGACATATCTGTGTGTGTATTTAAAAATTAACAACAACATACTTTCATATAAATAAATTACTAATGCTCCCAAGAAAATTAAATTTTTGCATTAAATGCACAATCAGTCAGTTAAATGGCATATGTAGTAGAGGTTTGGGCGATGATTATGTCCTTAAAGAGACATAACTGATTGGGCAGAGGTTTTTTCCACGGTAGGTTGTCATGGCATTTTACAGTAGAATGTTAGCCAATCAAAGCTCTAAATCACAATCTGTTCCGTTATTTAACCCATAGATGGAGAGGAAAGACGGATTGATACTTTTTGCAGAGATATTTGCGAGTAAGTGAATGCAAAGAATTTAACCGGAATTCGAACTCGGCTCTCCGATTTCTCGCCCCGAGCCGATATCCACTGCACTACAACGAATATCATGAATCAATAGGTGTTGATATGCCACTGAACAAACAAACAAACAAACAAACAAACAAACAAACAAACAAACAAACAAACAAACAAACCTATCTCCGAAGCAAGAAGTCGCTTGTAAGCGACTGACTTCTGACTTTAGACCCAAGTATAAAGAGCTAAAATTTATCCATAGAATCAAACGCAACCATCTAATATTTAACTACCCACGATTTACATGCTTCCTTCTAGACACCATCGAAAAAAGTACGACTGATTTTGTCATTGAATATACTTTATAATGCACCCACTGAACCCTCAAAAAGCAACTGATTTCAGGCATTTCAATTCCATAGTTATAATCAGGAAATATTTTCTTAACACATATTTACGTGCCGATAACAGTCTCACAAGAAACCGTTATAGCAATTTACGTGTAAAGTAAAATATATATGATGTATATATTAGAAATTCTTCAAGGAATAAGCAATAATGTTATTATAATGCTTGAACGTGACCCTGACGCTGTCTTCAAAAATCATTCCTGTGCCAAATGAGTGAAAGACAGCCCAACGCGTAATTCACTCGCGGCTTCCATATCTTGATGGTAAATCGATATTTACATTGATTGAAAATACTGGCTTTTAGAAGTTGGAAGTGGCAACCATCAAAATGTTTCCTTAAAAATAACACTTACGTCTAAAAGGTTTTCGAAAAAATTGACTTACTATTAAAGAGGGGGTTAATTTTAAGTTGTGTAAACCTGAGATTCTGAGAATTTTAGTGAATGCATTACGAGAACTTTTTGGCTATTTGATATATGTGTTGTGGTGCATAGATATCGGCTCGGAACGAGAAATCGGGGAGCCGTGTTCGAATTCCAGTTGAATTCCTTGTATTCACTTACGCGTAAATACCCTTGGCAAAGGTATTAATCCGTCTTTTTCTTCCAGTTATGGGTTAAATAACAGGACAGATTAGGTTCTATAGCTTTGGCTGGCAAACAGTCTATCACAGAAAGTAATGACAACCTACTGCGGGATAATCTTCTTTCTAGTCAGTCATGTCTCTTTCGAGTGGATACGGTTACCACTTCTGCAACACAACATGGACGGGACATGCTTCCAATAGTCATAACGTCCACAGTCACTGTCTTCCAAGACCGGAACCTATACGCATCAACAATAGTCCGTGAACAGCCAGTATCAGTTCTGTCAACAAGGATGTTTGCCGCCGGGAGCGCCGTATTTACATTTTGGTTGGGGAAATGGTTGGCGCTGATGCCTTGTCCCCTGTAGCGTTTCCCGAACAGTCTCGAGCCCAGTGTCAAACCTCTCCGCATCGATAGCAGCGTGTTCTGCGCTTCCGAGAGTCTTTTGCTTTGTTGCCATTGCTGCTGCACCTGAAGCACGTCACACTGCTGATTGAACCACTCTTGGTGGGAGACACGTTGTCACTACGGGTTGGGCGCACAGCCGCAATTACGACCTGGCTTTCGTCTCCGGTTGTTGTCAGCACTCTCGCTCTTGCTAATAACTTCCCCATAGTCAGAGCTTCAATATTCGGTGCCTGTCGGAGTCCAATGGCGATAGTATCAGGATACCCCATAACGAAGGCTAGTTTGGTGAGCCTTTCCATCTCGGCTCCCTCGAACACGGCCAATCCAACAAGCTGCCTGACTGTGTTTACGTAGACATCTACACGTTTGCCGGTCCACCTGAGCATGGTCAGTTGTCTATATGCTGAAAACGAGTCGTCGGTAAAGCCTCCTTCAGCCTGGCTTCGATCTGGTCAACGTCTCTTTGATCTTTCTCCTCCATTTCCATATAGAGGGCTAGTGCGTCCCCCTCCAGGTATAATGGCAGTAGGCTAGCCACATCGTCCACCTGCTGAAGTCTTGCGACCAGCCTAACCTATCTTTAGCCAATCCATCACATTGCCCTGGCTAGAAAACTGTTTTATAATGTTGCTGTTTATGCGAACTTTTGCCATAAATGCTGAAATAGCTTGTAGAATTAAAAAAAAAAGATGAATGATGATGAGGGGGTAACAAAAGCTGCAGGCTAGGTGTTTCTCTCTCTCTCTCTCTCTCTCTCTCTCTCTCTCTCTCTCTCTCTCTCTCTTTCTTTCGACCCCTCAAGGAAATGGATTTCAGGTTTCCTTCTCTCGGCCCATTACACAGGGCAGTTGTAAAACAGACACCAACTAAACTGCTTCTCCTTCCTCTTTGTCAGTCTGACTGTCAATCCGCAACTTCGAAGCGCACAATCCACCGAGAAAATCCCGTTCTGACAGCAGCGCTGGCAACCGCTCTTTATGGCATTCCAAGATGGCCAAAATTTACATGTGTGCAAATATCGCTTCGTTTTGGACGAGATAGAGATGCATAATTTGTGTCTTCAATAGCGGCCATCTTTCTTTTTTGTTATTATCTTACAGGCAAGACATGTTCGCTCTCGTTTTGAATTCCGAAATAAGTCATATCTTTCGTTACAGATATGATCACAAACACACACACACACACACACACACATATATATATATTAGCTCAATCGATAATGTCTTTTGCAAATAAAATACTGAAGAATATCTTCGAATGCACAGAATTTTAGAATAACTGTTTATATATATCTAAACTTATTTATAAATGGAACTTTGTATGTGTGTGTGTGTGTGTCTGTGTGTGTTTGTGTCTGTGTGTGTGTGTCCGTTACCTATAGACTCCAAAACGGCTCAACCGATCTTCTTGAAAATTTACACAGTTGTACTATAAGCATCTGCGAGCTAGGGTTTGTGTCGAGATACCACCGATAAATATCGAAAATCGATAATCGAAAAAATCATGTTATAGAAGGAGTGGTCCGATTTTAATCAAATTTGATACACTCATAGACAAAGACATAAGAAACGATATTCAGAAGTTTCAAGGTTGCAGTTTTTACAATAGAGCAGAAAATTTGATATCAATACCAATAAATAAAAAATTTGACTTACATCCATTCATTTTTCTTTCAGTCTACGGTTTCGCTTTAACTGTAAACAACTATTGCTTTTTAGCCTTTCGTGCCAACGTCCAAAGAGTCTGAGCTCCAGGACTATGGATTAGTTTTAAAACTTTCATTACACCCGAGCAACGCCGGGCTATACTGCTAGTATATATATATATATATATATATATATATATATAGAGAGAGAGAGAGAGAGCTAAATTGTGATAATGTTTAGCGTTAAGGTAGTTGTTTCTTCCAGTGATTTTATTGATAAAATGCATTTTGGCAAGCCGATTTCTTGATCGTAAAGTGCTCGATATCAGGTTAAAGACAGAGTGTTTATAACCACATATTATTGTCACTTTAGCTGAGCAGGTTCTCACGAGTGACAACATCATAGCATAAAGAAGTCCTCATGAAACTTCGAAGACGGCATGAACCTGCTCAGCTAAAATGACAAACCCTTTCTGCTTATATATATATATATATATATATATATATATACACAAATAATTATTCTAAAATATAGAATATATTATTGCAATACACGTATTTAAGTAGATGTCTCTCTTTTTAGATATTATCTTTTCGTATATTTTAAGAAAACAAAAGCCACTAAAATGTCTGTTGTAATAAGAAATATCGGATTATAGATGAAACTTCCATTAATTTTCTAAACATATATATATGTGTGTGTGTGTGTGTGTGTGTGTGTGTGTGTGTGTGTGTGTGTGTGTGTGTGTGTGTGTGTGTGACATTCCTTAACATAGTTTAGTACATATCTATCCATTTATTTATACACTGTGAAAGTGTTTCTGAATGTTATTCAAGCACTTAACTCTTAACTCCATATTGGGAATCTTTGAAAAACCTTTTAAGTTGCAATTGGAATATTTTCCCTCCATTCACTTACAACGTTTGCTTATCTATAGATCTTCAACACGAGCCGAACTTGCAGTAATCGCATAGGTTTTGGGAAATAATCTCCCACTTGTCCCCACTGGCAATTCATTTCAGGCGACACCGTGACTGGCCACGGTGATCAAAGACAAAGAAAATTGATAAAAGGAAACTTCTTATGATCCCATTAAGTCCGATCATCTCGCTTGATCTGCGCCAATCGTCAAAGCTACGTTGTTCAATTATTGACTTTTATGCGAGGAGGATCATTAGACCCGCCTTAACAAATGAAATCTTCCAGCGTTAAGATGATGGAGTCACAAGTCACTTAGAGACTACGAAGATTTAACCAGCAGATTCTCAGGCAGAGAAAATTAGTTGACAGAAAGAATCTATAGGTGGGTCCCGCTGTTTGGCCGGCTTAGGAGAAATCAGTGCTTAAAAGCCGATAAAATGAATGTAATGGCAGAAAGACATCTAAGTAAGCAACATATTGGCGCCTTCCAACATGCATGCATATATATATATATATATATATATATATATATATATATATATATATATATAGTCTAAAATGTAGTTCGATGATCACACTGAAACAAGAAACAGCAATCAGCATGCTTTGATTATACACACACGCACACGCACACGCACATATATATATATATATATATATATATATATATATATATATATATATATATCTTTTTAACGGTACAAAAATGGGTTATGACGTTAAAGGCAAGAATTTATTTACTAAAGGCCATGATAAATCTTAAAACAAAATACAAACACCAGTCGACCAGTTTCGTCGCCTCTCGTCAGAACTGTAAACGGGGAAGCAAATTATGAAAAGAAAGTCTGTCTCGGTTGACGTGCATGAATGAACAGGGGAAAATAATAAAAGTTATAACATCTAAAGATGCTAGAAACACAGCAAAACGAAGCAAACAAGCCCAAGGAAACAATCTCAAAGTATTTTGGCAGGTATATGCTGTTTATATATATATATATATATATATATATATATATATATATATATACTGTAATGGTTGTTACAATGTTTTTATAAATTCATAGTATCACTACACAAAAACTTTCGTGTTTCGAAGCCAGCCCATTATGTTGTTGGCTTCATCTTTAGGTGGTTTCTTAGAAATGAGAATTATCTAGTTGAAAAGCCCGTTTATTTGTGTTGGATTTCTTTTTTTTAGTTGGTGGGGGTTAGAGGTGTTGGTCTGTATTTTGAGTTCTATTGACCTTTTTAAGGTCTTAGGGTTAAATGTTTGTTTGTGGCTGAGTTCAGGATAGGTTAATCTATTTATCTTTAGAGGGTTTACGCTGCTGGCGCCTTGCGTGTTATTATTTGGTTTAGGGATTGGTAGGTGTTGTTTTGTTTTGGGGTTGGCTTCTTCTTAATTTAATTTATGTTATTTTGTATTGGGGTGTGTGCTTTATTGATTCTTTATTTTTTTGTTTTTTATCGTGTCGATATTTTTATTTATTTATCTACTATTCTGCTGCAACTGCATTATTTTTTGTTGGTATTGTATAGGTTTGTTTTCTTTTTCTGTTTATTTATAGGGTTGGTTGTGTGTATTTTTTGTGTTTTGGTGGGGTTCGTGGTTAGGGTGTTTTTTTGTTTACTTAAATTTTAGCGAGAAATATTTGCGATGTTTGCATATTACTGCTAATACGTCTCTACGATTTAATAAATCGTTACTGTTAGGGTACTGAAGAATGTGTAGGTTTTCACTTAGACATAAAGGGCAGATGTCGGTAAGTGAGTTGCAAGTTCTAGTTCTTTCTAGAATTTTCCAATTTTACTTTGGTTTTCTGGTTTATATATATATTGGGTTTCTGGGTTATATATATATATATATATATATATATATATATGTGTGTGTGTGTGTGTGTGTGTGTGTGTGTGTGTGTGTGTGTGAAAAGTATGATATATGTATAATTTAACGTGCTCAAAATCAAAGATAGAGACTATGTAAACATTAAAATGTAAATTGAGGGAAAAAACCAGAAATAACAGTGTTTCATTTTTAAACTCTATTTTCTCGTGGCCTGCAGATTGTGTTTAAGCATAAAGAGACTGTCGCTACTGGGTGTTGATCTCAATAATGCCCACTGTTATATATATATATATATATATATTGATTGTTTAATTACTTAGTTTCTGGTCATAATAAGATTAGACCAGTGCACATATGTATTAAAAAGTGCTCAATACAATTATATTGTAGAACTTTTGGATATTTTCTATTTGTAAACGAGTTATTAGGCGACCAAGGTTTCTACTATGAGTGGTGTCTTCAGACGATTTGCAATAACTGATTTTATTGTTTACCTTTTTTTTTTCTTTTTAAGAACGCTCATTTAACGGTGTTTTTTTAACACTCACGTGACAAGGAATTTTTGAATGTGCAATTTTTAAAATTACAAGGGATTATGACATTTTCATCCATGGTTGTATAAACCTAAGAGGTATTTTCTAATATGTTTAAACTTAGTCATAATTTCCGTTCTTTCATTCAATTCCGTTATTGCAAATCGCTTGAAGACACCATTCATGGTAGAAACCAAGGTTGCGTAATAATGAAGTGAAGTGGTATTAAAGGATTTTTGTATTCCTCTTGTTAACTACTTTTGGTATCCAACGCAAGTTATCTGACAGAGAATCTACGTCGGGGAAGTAGATATTTTTTCTCGCAAATTAATTTAAGTTAGTTAGTTAAGTGTCATACATGATACACTCTTTGTGAGGGAAGATTATTCCGCAGAAGGTTGCCATTGCTTTTTGTGGTAATTTAAGTACTTTACCCATTTCCCAAGCCTGTACCGTCCTTGGTTGAGATTTTCTCGACATTTTCTGAAAGAAATTCCTATAATTAGCTCGCACGTATCTGACATGAATAATATGAAGGAGGAATTACTTAGAAGAATTTCTCTTCTACGGTCAAAGTTCAAGACATATTTGGATGTTGCTAATCCGAAGATATTTTGACTCTTAAAGATATGTTAGAGTACCTAAAGGAGATTAGAGATCTGCGTTAACAAATCTTTTGAGGAAGGCTGGATAAATATCGAGAAGGAAACCGCAGATAACTTGAGGATCTGGAACTTAAAATCCTTCCTTCCGCCAATGATTCTTTGAAATCCTCATCTCCAGTCCTCCTAGAAATGAATAGGAGCCGGTCTTCATTCATCGTCAAATCACCACAGATCCACATTTACCTGGTCCTATGTTCAGTGGTCAGGAAATACATACTAATCGGATAAGTTTCCAAAACATCTTCCCTCGTTTTGAGAATTAAGTAACAGCCAACGACGCTGAGAGGATAACAGTTTTAAAATGTTCATTCTCTGGAAAGGTCATGCGCAACCATCTCGATATCAGCAATAAGTGACAGCCTCCCTTTTGGATCCTTGTAAACGTATGATAGAGAATCGGTTTTACGTTGACAATCTGCTGATGACCCTTTGTCTTTATACTTGCCTGTCTCGTTGTGAGGTCGTATCCTGTTGATTGATCTATGGAAGAGGGACTTCTGATGCGATGATCCGGTTCCGGATGAATTTTGATCCAGATATAGAATCATTTCAGCTGAACTTTCCGGCTCTGGGACAAATACCTTCCCCCGGAAGGCTTTCAGTGATAACGAGGCCACTGAGATGTTCCTCTTCTGTGATGGGTAATCAGAGGGTTTGCTGGTTATGCAGTGCATAATTTCCAGTCTTACCTGGTTTTGCTTAGGCTAAGGTGACATTTTAAATACCTTTGAAATTTTGGCCTTATATTTGGCTCTAAAATGTTTGTCCACTCTCTTGAAAGGCTGCAGCAAATTCGCTCAAAATAAAACACAGGTAGTTACGAATTCTTAAGTGGCTCTCTCGTGGATCATCTTTGAATTATCTTTAAGCAAGTACCTGTTTGCAAGAAACCAACCGAAGGATGCTTTACAGGTGGTTGCTGAGTTAGAACCCTTGATAGTCCTTACTCTCGCTTTCTGTTAGGTTCTAACTACGGAGAACCCTGCTGGATTGATTACCAGGAGTTTGACGTTTTGGGTTAACTGTGGTTGAGTTGAGACAAAGTGGTGACTGGGTACCAAGGGAAGTCAAGCTATGAAGACGGTTTAGCGTATCTGTGTAACACTATGCTAGTATAGCCGGAACGGAATGAATTATATTAGTTTGTATTATTAATTTTTATAGATCTAAAAGAACCAGCTGGAAAAATTTATTCTGTTCCAATATGAACAGTGGAAAAAATGGAACGAACTAAAAGTAAATATGAATTAAAAGATTACAGGTGTAATTGTTTTACCCAGAATTAACCAGCCGGACTAGACGAGGTCAGCGAAAACAGTTTGCCTGAGAGAGGTTCAATTGCTATTCTCAACGACACAACTGATAATAATGAAAATTTTATTGTTTTTTGTGTTTATCTAACAAATTCATGCGGAATATAACCAAACAATGGAACATCCAAAACACAGTTGTGGGATGTCAAAAAAGGTTGTCACAAACGAAGAGAAAGGAATTTTGCGTATTCAGGCGTTTTTGACAAGTGCAATGGTTGAATTGATGAATTACGAGAAATGACTAGATTAAGATTGCAATGACTGAGAAACAAATTGGAGGTGTAAAGGTCCTGCCCAAAATGGGTAAAGAGAAAACTGTCTCATTGATTAAACAAAGAAAAAGAAGACAGGAAGAAGAGACGTCATAAAAATAGCGTTACTCAATTAGATGCGTCAAAAGAAAGAAGACAGAAAGAGCCGAAATTCGATGGCGCGTTGAGATAGCAAAGTTTACTATTTCTCTATAGTTCTAAGATGAGGTAGCATTTACAGTATTTACATTATTCGGACTATTGCCATTTGTACGACATTTCGGCCATTGTACCCTCCGGCCTTTCTCCGGTGCTAGGAATTTCGAACCAAACCTATTATTACAATCACTGGGGTATATTAACTCTATTCCTTGCCTAAAGTTACTTGTTCATCACTGCTGTAGCATTGTACTGAACTCACAACACTTTGGGTCAAGTCACAGGAACTAACCAACGTCTATATCCACTGTGCCATGTGTTCTTAAGAACACATGGCCCAGTGGATATATACCTATGGTAGATATAGACGTTGGTTAGTTCTTTTGACTTAACCCAAAGAGTTGTGAGTTCAATACCAGGCTACAGCAGTAGTGAACATGTAATTTCAAGGTTTGGTGGGAGATAACTCATGACTACCAGGAAAGACTCTAGGCAAGGAATGGAGTTCATATACCCCAGTGATTGTAATAAAATGTTTGGTTCGAAATTCCTAAAACCGGAAGAAGGCCAAAGCGTACAAAGGCTGAAACGTCGTCAAATGGCTACAAAGATGAGGACAATAGTTTGAATAATGTAAATACAGCAAAATTTACATTGCAAAGAGACCCATGAGATGAATGCAACTATCCCCCAAGTTTCGCTTTTCGTTCCGGTCCTCTTCATGCTTTATTTACCGCGCCTATTCGGCCTCGTTTTCTCAGTCGACATCAAGTGGAACGAAAACATCGAATCAATAGCTACATCTACTGCTAAAAAGGTTCGGGTCACTCTGTCAGGCCAATAAGTTTTTCTCGTCAAAATCCATCTTGCACGTATACAAATTTACCATTGATCCATGCATTGAGTACTGTTACCATATCTGATCGGACCTCCTGTTATTCATCTCGGGTTTCTCGAAAACGTTCAATGGAGGAATTGCAATGTAATCGATCCCTACTTAGCAGCTCGACTTCAGTCCCTTTCTCATCGAATGAATACGGCTTTCATTTGTCTTTTTAACAAATATTTTGCACGGCTTCTGCTCTGACGAGCTTATCTCCCTGGTGCCCCCTCTACACAAATTTACTAGAGCTATGAGAGTAGCAACTGTGTCTAACACTTTTACAGTCCAAACAGTCAAATTTAACCGTCATTTCTACTGAATCAGTTTCCACTTTCCGTCTTGGAACTCGATTCCATATACTTTCTTCCTTGATAGCTGCAATCACCAAGAGTTTAAGTGCAGCGTAAATTGCCATCCTTTATCTCCCTGATCTTCATCGTTCACTTATCCTTTCACCGATACTCCTTGTATCTTGTTACTCTTTCTTTTCGCACTCCTCTTATGTAACCTCCTGTAGACCAAGGGCAGATCTACCTTGTTTTTTTAACTGAAACGATCATAAAAAAAGAATATTAATCCTCTGTTGTTATGTCGTGAGTAAGAATAAATAACTCAACAACAGGAATAGGTTAATCGTTGTATTTCGTGAAAATAGTATTTACAAAGGTTATTAGTATACAATACAAGAATAAGGGTTAATCGTCTCAACCGTACGTAAGACGTAGTATGAGTAATGGGTACTTCCGGGTCGTCGCGACTGACTTGTCGATCGGCTGCTCGGCACACTCTCCTACGTAGATGCCACCATTACTTTACATAGCAGTGGAATAGTCCATTATAGACGAATAGGCGCGGGCTTCCCAACATCTGTCTAAAAGCATATTTCGATCTCTTGTGAATATCTATTCAGTTGACATAATCGTAAATAAGCGAACTTCTAAGCATCTATATGATCCGTCCTGGGTATGACAGTAAAGAGCATCCGGCAGCAAGGCCTCTGATTGCGCAGGGGCGGTGAGGAGCATGGAATCACCTTTTCATTGCTGTTGTTCCCAGGTTCACCCTGACCCAGAATGGTAGCACATTTTAGGGTCCCAGCTATCGGTAAATATTTAACACCCAAACTGGGGTCAAAACTCTATGAAAGTATAAAAACCGACTTTTATAGAAATATATACATAAAAATAGACTTTTATAGAAAAATATACATTTTTGAAGGAAAAAACTATTACTAGCAAGACATTTTTAAATACAAAACTAGAAGACATCTAAAATAAAATTAAAAAAAACATCAAAATCTGACTAAATCAACCATCTCACTATAACCGAATATTAAATAAATGCCTTAAAATCCCATCTTTTTGGCATTAAATGACCCACAGATGTTGATATGCCTTTAAACAAAACTCAAACTCAGACTCATCTAGATGATCTTGACCTGGTAGTTGATCTCTCCAAGAACATTTCTTTAACAACTCAGCAGGAAAAAACTGACTAGTCACATATAATACCTCAAAGAATAAACACAACGTTCCATCATCGTCAAAAAGCCCCCTGATTTTCTGTCTTTCGCAATAAACGAGAATTCTCTCAAACAGCCCTCTTTACCTTTAAGGCCTATTGGGAAATAAACTCTCCCTAGACCTCAAACGAAACATAGAGGATGCGATGAATAAATTTTCGTCTAAATTACGCAAAAAATGACAATGCAAGAAAAGATAAGCCTATAGTAACCGGAATTTATAAAATTTGTCCTGTAAGGAGAAGAAACCATGAAACTCATGACTTTTAATGTACACAGAAATTACTATGCGAAAAACTTCAAATACGCAAATATAAATTTAAAATTATTTTAAAAATACGATGGGTCGATGATTTGTATGAAACTTTTCAATTTTCGATTAGTAAATATAGTTTTCACTTAATAATTTAACAACCTAATGTCTACAAGTCTTTGAAATATTTTAAAAATATTTTTAAAACTTTATAAATTATTATAATTTAAAAAATTAAAACAATTCTTTTAAAATTTTATTATTAATCGAAATGTTTTTCCTTGGTGTGTAATGTTCTTGATTTATATTGTTTATTAAAGCAATTAATATAATTGAATGTCGTAGTTTTATTGCATTTTTTATTTTATTATTGGACGCAAATTTTTATATAATTTTAGTAGCTAGATTTACCAAAATTACGCAATATACCCTGAAATACTAAAGAATAAAGTTATTAAATAAAATAGACATTGGCTTAAACCACCGCCTACAGAAGATTTCGGAATCTCTTGTAATCGTTCTAGGTGAATACCTCCGTACTCCTTTCCTTCAGTTCATCTTTAGTGCTACAAAGATTTATGTTGGTCTTTCGCTCACGCATAATAATCAAGGGGGTTGCTGTATGGGAGGCTAGGACTGATGTGGTTTCAGAAATTGTCTAACAGCAATGACTGAGTTATCTTGAATATGTGTCATGGTGCAGAGTCATGTTGCCAGACATCGGGTCTTCGAACAGCTACCCTCTTGATTCAGAGCAACACTACGTCCTTAAGGAAATTGATGTAGGCCCCCGTGTTAAGTCTGAAATCCTTTGAGAAAATGAATAGAAGCATAACTTAACTATCACTAATGATCATGCAAATCATTTATAGATTCATCCAAATCTTTCCGAATTCGTTGCAGTGTCCTCAAATTGATACAAAAATACACTGAAATATTCGTATTGAAGCTTCCGGCGCAAATGCCAAGCAGTACAGTATAACGTTTTCAAATGACTGGCGAAGTGAATTGCGTCATGGTATTCTTTATCGCAGATCATGCTCAACTGACCCTACTATAGTGGGCAGTCGATAAAATGAAAATCAAACAACGCGCATGCGCGAATTTAAAAACTGGCGATATTTGTATGTGTTTGATCACAAACGTAGGTTTATAGTCACGAAATACTTCTGGTAAAAGTATTTTGTGCTCTCGTACATATTTTCGCTTATTAAGTTTTCCTTAGTGAATTTCTCTGCTGTCTATGCAAATGCTGTTATCTCTATTGTTTTCACTTGCTAATACCTAATATATACGTACGTACATACATATAATACGTGACATTTCACATGTTCTCTATCTTTGTAAGTTGTTTAAAATTCTTTCTTTCTTCTTGTTCTTACGCCCTATTTCAGATCTGTCGTCTTTCTACATTGTCCGTCTTGTCAGCGTCTAAAAATCATTCGCCATTGAATATTCATCCTTCTTTGTTTTCTAATAAAATTCGTGCTTATGTAAGATAAATTGGCTACAAGTGATTTCAGTCAGGGTTACCTCAGACTTGAATCGTCCATCGTAAGATGTGATATGGGGCTTGTAAGGACCTCAGCTGTGCTTGTAAAATTGGCCTTGTGCCAAACACAGCCAAAGTCTACACAATTTAAATATAAAGTTTGAAGGCTGGATGTTGAAACGTGGAAGGATAAAATATTTTTGTGTATACATTAAAGCAAAGATTTATTAACAGAATAAAAAAATTGTAAGAAGAAAAATATAAGTGAAATTTCGTATATGAACACTATAACATATTTGTGAGAAGAAAAATATTCATTGAGAAAATCCATGTAGTTTTATAGTTAAAACTGTTCAAAGAGAAATGTAAGTATTTAAAAATGTCCCACAGAAGTTTAGAGTTCATGGTTGATAGTAGGAAATAGTTAAGTGTCCCTGGCGTGTAATGATAGTAGCAGAATGTAAAGTCTTATGTTCGTCTCCCCTTTTCAGTAGACTGGCCACAGGGTGAGAAAGAAGGTAAAACAAATAAAGAAATTGTACTTAAAGTGTCCTGTTGCTGCTGCCGTCATGGTTGTTGTTTTCTTTAGCGGCGTCGAGTAAAAAAAAAAAAATAAAATTGGAAGTAAAAGCGAGACGTCACCAAGTCAGCTTGAAGTTTCTTCTTTACACTGTGAGATGTTATCAAATACCGCTCCCATTCTGACTGATTTTGACCGGTCAGAGATCGTCCTTAAATAGTGACTCTCGTCATGTGACCGGATCCAGCAGGCATTTTCTTCTTTAGTTGTAAAAGGAAGTCTTGACTGATGTTATATGTCAATTTCCGATTTCCTATCCAATCAGGATCCAGAATTTTACTTTTCACAGACTTGTAAAATTAGCACTGGTCTGGGTTTTTCCAAAATGTTTTTAGTCGTTTGAATCCGATTTTGCGGATGTGCAATTTTACTTTTCACACTGACTTGTGAAACTTGCCTTGATCTGAGTTTTTCCTAAATGCTTTTAGTCGTTTGTGTCCTATTTTAAGGGTGTGCAATTCTGTTTTCTGTGTTTTAGCTAACTGTTGGCTGATATAGGTTTTGTATCCTATAGACATTCGTAAACGCACATATGAAGGTTGTGTCAAGGAAATAAACAGGAATTTGACTTTTTTTAATGATATTATCCCAAGCAAGGCGGTAACGCCACTGAGGAGCAGAAGGCTACTTAAGAGTAAAAAGATTGGAAAAGAGAAAACCGGAAACCACATCCTAAACAGGGAACAAGGGATCAGCCTCTTCACCTGTTCAATAGACGTAGGTGGAGTGTGAACCGGGCGATAATTTAGTCTATCTACTCCAACTGAAAAAAAAAAGAAAAGAGAAAGAAGATTGGAATAAAAAAAGCGAAAGAGAAAACCGGAAACCACATCCTAAACAGGAAACAAGGGGTGAGCCTCTTCCCCTCTTAAAAGAAAACAACATTGTTAACCAACACCAGCGACTTCAAATAACTCTGTCTGAGATCAATCGTCTCTTGTACTTTTCAAAATAGTTTGTAATGTCCAAAGAGGATTTAATCTTTGGCAATAAAAAGAAAAACATAATTCACAAAGCGCCACATCTAGGATTTAAAATATGTGAGAGATCATAAGTATGCAATGTTTAGTCTTACGAAAATCTTTGTTAGACTTGACAAATCAGTTCCATCGGCCATTGTTGAGGCGACGTTCACACAATATATAATTGTAATACTAATGTTGGTTGCTTTTCTTGTAAGGAAACAATCGGCATTATTTGATCAAATAATGAGCTACAGTCGAGATTTATAGTCTTTCTACTAAAACAGATTTTTTGAAAAAATTTATTTTCTCCAGTTCCCCGTTACTGCACTTACTAATATTATTTGGGGATTTCCTCCTAAACTCTTGTTTGAAATAAGGTTGAACATCAGCATCTTGGTTAGGTTGTCGTTTTCACTTTACATGCGCTATTCAATTAAAAATTTGTTGCTAATTCTGAAAGACCTCGGGCGATTTTTTGTATTCGACACAGTTATTTGTGATTTTGCAACGTCAGGCCACGATTTTGTTTCTCAAGACCACTTCCACTGAAAGTCATTTTTAATCATTGATCTGATAAAGCTCCTGTATACCACAGACTGTTTTCATATTTCTGATTGGGTATTTGGCTTCACAAATGGCATCCATAGAAAAGTCTGGATCTGAGGACACTGTCTAAGATTATGACTTGAGTTTGCATGTTAATGCTTTGTTTTGTATCAATGTAAGAACCATTTCCTTAGCAAATGTAGGACCAACAACAAGTGATATATATATATATATATATATATATATATATATATATATATATATAAGTTATAGGTTATATTTAAATTAGATTTAAGCAAACCAGTAAACAGTTTTATTAGAAAATGTTCAATACATATTTGAAGGGGAATTTGTATATAAATCGCTTAACGAAACCGAAAAGGCCGAAATGTTAGCATAATCTGCTAATCTCCCCAAACTTATATATATATACTAGCAGTATAGACCGGCGTTGCTCGGGTGTGATGAAAGCTATAAAACTAATCCATGGTCCTGGAGCTCAGACTCTTTGGAAGTTGGCACGAAAGATTAAAAAGCAATAGTTGTTCCCAGTTAAAGCGAAACCGTAGACTGAAAGAAAAATGAATGGATGTAAGTCAAATTTTGATTTCCTGGTATCGATATCAAATAAGCTTTTTTCGTCGTAAACTGAATTTTGAAAGCTAAATAAGTCCTCTGAGTAAATGGTATCATGGCTGAGACTAAAAACTACAATTATATCTACTTAGAGCCAAACCCGAAGCAAAAACTAAAATAAATGGCCTGAAAAAATACAGACATACTGGCAGATAAACAGAAACACACACACAAATATCTTGCCTTTTATATATATATATTATCTATTTTCTGCACTATTGTAAAAACTGCAACCTTGAAACTTCTGAATATCGTTTCTTATGTTTTTGTTTATGAGTGTATCAAATTTGATTAAAATCGGACCACTCCTTTTTTCGATTATCGATTTTCGATATTTATCGGGGGTACCTCGACAAAAAACCTAGCTAAGAACACTCGCAGATGCTTATAGTACAACTGTGTAAATTTTCAAGAAAATCGGTTCAGCCTTTGGAAGTCTATAGATAACGGTCATATACACACACATACGCACACACATACACACATATAGACAAAGTTCCATATCTAAATAAGCTTAGATATAGTGATTAATAAGTAACTGTCTATTCTATGTATGAGTAGCCAGCTAGGAGTTCTGACATAACATACTTTGACTTATTTTGCTGTGGTTGCTTAAAAGAGAGAATCTCCTATACCAAACCAAGACACTGGAAGAACTTGAAGTGTGAATACAAGAAGTTATGTCTTCCATACCACAAGAGTTTCTTGCGAAGTAATACTTCGCGATTCCTGGCCGGTCCGTGAACCCCGTAGCAAAATCTGGCGCCCATGACTAATTTTGAATAAAATCTCCTGCTAAACGTTTTTCTCTGTTATCCATTTCTTGTAAGAATTATAGTTGTTAACAAATATATTTTAAACATTTTAAAATAGTATGTTACTTTTCAATCACCGGATAAATAGATAGATAGATAGATAGATAGATAGATAGATAGATAGATAGATAGTTTGAAAATGAAAAGATTTTCATAGATAGATAGATAGATAGATAGATTGAAAATGAAGAGATTTTCATAGATAGATAGATAGATAGATTGAAAATGAAGAGATTTTCATAGATAGATAGATAGATAGATAGATAGATAGATAGATAGATTGAAAATGAAGAGATTTTCATAGATAGATAGATAGATAGATAGATAGATAGAAAATGAAAAGATGTTCATAGATAGATAGATAGATTGATTGATAACTGTTACACGTGCTGTTGCAGTGGATTATTTCAAGCCTGCAACTCTCAAAAGAATACCAGGATGTAGTAAAGAGAATTTTGCGTAAAACACAGAAATCACATGGTTCCCAGTAATGACTGACACGGGTGAAAGTACTTGAGCAATACAATAGAAAAAATAAAAATAATTCCAGGCAGTTTATCTACAATTTCGAACAAAATAAAACACATTCAAAAAATTAAGAAGACATCGCATTTTGATTATAATTATCAAAGTTGGTGGGATGAATCCAAGCAAAGTAAATATAACACACACACACACACACACACACACACACACACACACACACACACACATATATATATATATATATATATATATATTTACGTAGCATGGACTGGATTCATCCCACCAACTTTATATATATATACATGTCCGGTTCATACTTCCTCGCTCTTACACAATTATTCACTTGGCAATACCAGGTTCTAGACAAGAATGGCGAAGCCCAAACCGTTGCCTTAGATATCTCTAAAGCGTTCGACAGAGTTTGGCATGTTGGCCTTCTATGCAAACTGAAGAGCTATGGTATAACTGGACATTTGTTTGGCCTAATCCAGTCTTTCCTCTCTCATCGCACATTGAAGGTGATATTAACCTGACATGCCTCCCAGAACTACCATACAAACGAGGGTGTCCCTCAAGGCTATTTCCTAGGTCCTACGCTCTTTCCGATCTACATTAATGATCTCTCTGATACCATAAGATCCCAAGTAGGCATGTACGCTGATGATACCACAGTTTACTCTCGCCTGGATCAAAAATCTGGTGTGGGCGACAAAGCTAACCTTGCAACCGAGCTTGAAAAGGACCTCCAATCCGTAGTGGACTGGGGTAAGAAATGGCTCGTAAATTTTAATGCTTCTAAAATGACGCTTCTATCAATTAACCATCATAGACAATCGCATCTACCTCCCATTAACATTGACCAGGCTTGCCTCCCAGAGAGTAAAACACTACGCCTCCTTGGTCTCACACTTACAGCGGACCTCAAATGGAATGACTATATCGAATCCATTGCTAAATCTGCTGCTATGAAAGTCGGTTCTCTGTGCAGGGCCCGGAAGTTTTTTCCGTCTGAATCTATCCTGCACATATATAAATCTACCATCTGCCCGTGCATTGAATACTGTTGCCATATCTGGTCAGGTACCCCTGAAATTCTCATTGGGCTTCTCGACAAGGTCTGTAATGTGATCGATACCGACTTAGCAGACCGCCTGCAGTCTCTCTCTCATCGGTGCGACGTGGCTTCTCTGTGTCTCTTCTATAAATACTTTCACGGCTTCTGCTCCGATGAACTTAGATCACTGGTGTCACCTAGGTACGAATTTGCACGAGATACTAGATTAGCAACTAGATCCCACCATTTAACAGTGAAACCGATAAAATGTAAGAAACAATTTCTACTCCAACAGTTTCTTTTCTCGCACTTATCGACTGTGGAATTCCCTTCCACATGATTGCTTCCCCGACGGATACAATCTCCTAACACACTAACTCGCATCCATTCTTTCAAATACTCTTCCCATCTACCCAACCCTCAGCCTCAGTATCCTTACCCATCTATCACCCTCCGTCTGACATTTCCTATATCTAACCACTCTTTCTCTTTACCTTCCCCTATATAACCCCTTGCGCAATAGTGGCAAATGCCTTGCTTGGGGCGAAATGATTAAAAAAAGAAATTTTTTTAAACACTGGGGTCGACTAATAATTATGGCCCGTAGTGTATATATTCACAAGGTATATATAGGAGGTTTCCGATTCTCACTGGATGATTAGCAAGTCATTATATATGTGGGAATAGGCTCATTATGAAGTCGTGATTACACATTTAAAATCTTGCGGGCAAAGCTGCTGGAGCGTGCTTGATCCTCCCCGAGGTGTCATACACGTGCGCGATTCTGTCACCCTATGTAAAACTTAGTAAATCCCTGATGTCTGGCTATTAACATCGGCTCGTGTCTATATTCCTCTGCATCTGAATGCGAGTGAGCACCATATCCTCTTTAAAAGCACGTGTATATTAACACCGGCTCGCCTACGATGGACTCTTTACGAATAGGAAACGCCACCGAACCGTCCCCAACATTTCGCATTTAATTGCTCTCTCGTTTAACGACAATCATAAACATTTTACAGCTCGCTCGATGTCTTCCCTTCGTTATCAATGAACATTACGAATCGTATCTGCATCGAGGCCCGGATTCACCGTCTCGACTCTCTAAAAGCTCGCGAAGTAAATGTGTCTTGAAACTTTACGTAGACAATTACAGGTACAATATCTAAATAGATCAAAATCGTATTAGACTGCATTACGACCAATAAAATATTCCCTGCATCGATGAAGTTTGTGGAAGTCGATGATTAAATTGTCAGACTAAATGAAGAGCGCCCGCTTATTATCGCATAAAATAACAAATAAATAAGACGAGTCAATATCACTATTGTTCTTTAATAATATTAAGTTTATTGACGTCTACTCAAACGTTGGGACGAAATGTGAATCAGTTAAGTGATACACGCTTTGGGCAATCATGTCCCGAAAGAGACATGACCGACTGGGCAGAAGATTATTCCGCAGTAGGTTGCTATTGCTTTCTTCGGTAGATTGTTTGCCAGCCAAGGCTAGAATCTAATCTGTCCTATTATTTAACCCATAACTGGAGGGAAGAGACGGGTTAATACCTTTCCCAAGTTATTTGTGCGTAAGTGAAAGCAAGGAATTCAACTGGAATTCGAACTCGGCACCCCAATTTGTCGTTCCGATTCGATATCCACTGCTCCACAGTGGTGTCTCTAAACTTACTTTCTATGACTTGTGAGATCTTTTATTCGGTTGGATAAATTAAGACGGAAAAGGAGAAATACGCCTGAAAATTATTAGCTAGATTTGGGATCGTTGAATTTGGGACATTTTTTTTTTTCAATTTATCATTATTGCAATTCAACTGCGACTTCGCTTTACAGAGAATTCTATATTAGAAATAAAAAAAAATCTCTATATAAATATACTATAGAATCCATTTGTTTGTGCAATGAATACAACTTCCATATCTGGTTTAATTCTCTTACTAAATACCTCTACATTCTTGAGAAGATTCAAAGAAATATCTGGAATGTAATTGATCCATACCTGGCATATCAGGTTCAATCCCAGCCTCATTGATGTGAAGTAGCTTCCCTCTCTTTCATTTTTTCTTTTGCTCATTTTCTTAACAATTCTTCTAAAAAGATGTTCTCCTTAATGCTTTGACAGCATAAATTTAAGCGTCCTACTAAATTGGCAATTAGGTCTCATTGTTTTACTGTGGAAATAGCAAGATACAATCGTCAATTCTATTCTAATAGTTACTTTACTTACATTTCTTCTTGCCTGTGTAACTCCCGTTAGATTTCTTTCTTCTTTACCGCCTGCAATCTTCCAAAATCACCCTACACCTTAAAGACTTTACATTCTTTTTAATGCCTTGTAATTCTATGCGTCTTAGTGACATTATCGCCTTGCCATGTGTGAAATGATTAAAAACAAGAATCTGTTTAAATAGATGGATCAAATTAAAATAAATATAAATATATATTTAAAATAACGCATTTCGACCCGATGTGGGACTTCTTCAGATTAATGAATATCATCAGATGAATGTCTTTGTAATCACGGAACGCGTTACATAGAACTATTTTTTCGTTGTGTCATATTGTAACGCACTAACGAAGCTTCTACTTGCTTTTTCTACCAATATTTTCATGGCCATTTTTCTGATGAACTTTCTTCTTTTGTGTGTCGATTTCATTTATGTATGCGTATTACTAAAGTGGCAGCTAGGTCTCATCATGTTAGAGTTGAAATTGTAAAATGTAACCTTAAGTTTTATTACAATAGTTTCTTCTTTCGTACTTCTCACCCTAGGAACTCTTCTTCAGCTCCTTGCTATCACGTCAATTAGAATAAAAAAAATATACATGCAACATTAATCGTCATCTGTCTCCCTGAATCGTTTATGTCTTTTCATTCTTGGTAATTTTTTGATACTTGGCGATTTTTCCACTTTGTTTCAGGCAAAACAATTAATTCACACACACACACACACACACACATATATATATATATATATATATATATATATATTTAAATTTTAAATCCTGGTTTTAGTTTTGATTATCGTTTATAATTTAACCCCCGATTTCTTCTGCTAGTATATTTATCTTTTTCCCAACTTAATTTTTATAAATTTTTATAAACGTTTTTTTTTTATTTAATTTTTAAAATATTTTTTAATTATATTCTTTATTTAATTTTTCATTTTATTTTATTTTTCATTTTTTATTTTTTATTTCTTTTCTTATTTTCTTTTTTTAGTTTATCTATATCTATCTTTAATTAGATTAACTTAATTTTTTAAAATCTTGTATCTACTTTTCCCCTAAATATTTTTTAATAATAATAAAAAGTCTGTTTTCTAATACTTTAACCCATGTATAAATGCTAATTTTGTTTGACACGTATTGAGCGTCTCTAATATATGAATTTTTTTCTTTTTTCTTTTCTTTTCTTTCCTTTTCTTTATACTTCTCACCCCTCCACTCTATTCTCTTCTGTTTTGTTTCACCCAATTCTCAGTTTAACAACACTTCCTATTCCATCTTTTAACCCCTTCCCCTATAAAGCTCGACGAAGCCAAATTTTCAAATTTTTCCCTTTTTTTTTTTTTTTTTAATCATAGCAAGCAAGGCGGTACCGTCACTGATGTGCAAGGGGCTACTTAAGAGTAAAAAGATTGGAAAAGAGAAAGCCGGAAACCACATCCTAAACAGGGAACCAGGGATCAGCCTCTTCACCTGTTCAATAGACGTGGGTGGAGTGTGAACCGGGCGATAGTTTAGTCTATCTACTCCAATTGAGAAAAAAAAAGGAGTAAGAAGATTGGCAAAAAGAAAGCCGGAAACCACATCCTAAACAGGGAACAAGAGATGTGCCTCTTCACCTGTTCAATAGACGTGGGTGTGAACCAGGCGATAGTTTAGTCTATCTACTCCAATTAAATCTCTATCTAAAAGTAAAATCTTAAAAATAGACGTTAATTGCAAATCAAATTTTTTTGTGACGTAAATTTCTTAGTTCTTAACCGTCTTTTTTATTTTTTTTATTTTTTATTTTTTTGAAAAAGTGTTTCTTAGGGATTTCATGTTGAAATGATCATACAACAACAATTTTGAACATTGAAAACTTATTTTATTATATATATATATATATATATATATATATATATATATATATATATTCCATTTGTAAAGGAGTTATTAGGCAACCTAGGTTTCTACTATGCGGTGTCTTCAAGGCGATTTTCAATAACTGATTTTACCGTTTTCCGTTTTTTTTTTCAAGAACGCTTACATAACAGTGGTTTTTTTTAACGCTCACGTGGCACAGAATTTTTGAACGCGCAATTTTTCAAATTACAAGATAATAACCTTTTCATCCATGGTTGTATGAAGCTAAGAGGCATTTATAGTATGGTTACATTTAGTCATAATTTCCGTTCTTTCATTCAATAGTCTGTTTTTGTTTGGGAATAGCATAATCTCTCATATTTCATCCTGGCACAGTCTACATATTTTGCCACCGTTGTATGGCTTGGTTGTTTTTACTATACTCCACCTTTTGCCACATCTGGTCAGGTGCCCCTGCTATTCTCCTCGGGCTTCTTGATAAAATACAGCGGAGAATCTCTAATGTGATTGATACCGACTTAGCTGACCGCCTGTAGTCACTCTCTCACCGGCTTCCCTGTGCCTCTTCTATAAATACTTTCATGGCTTCTGCTCTGATGAACTTAAATCACTGGTGCCCCCTAGGTGTGAGTTCGCAACTAGGTCCCACCCTTTTACAGTGAAACCGATGAAATGTAACCGCAATTTCTACTCCAACAGCTTCTTTTCTCGCACTTCCCGCCTGTAGAATTCCCTTCCGCATGCTTGCTTCCTCGACGGCTATAACCTCCATGAGTTTAAATGTAAGGTCAATAGACACCTCCTAACACACGAACCCTCCCATTCGCCCCAACTCTCCCACTATGTACATCCTAACTCGTCTATCGCCCTGTGTAACCCTCTGCGCGATAGTGGCAATGGAATGCCTTGCTTGGGATGACATGATTAAAAAAAAATATATATGTCTGGGTCTTTTCTATATTTTTTTAAAATTTCCACACGTGTTTAGCCAATTTTGAACAATTTTTTAAGTTTTCTATTTTTAAAGTAGACTTGGGATTGAACCACAATTTTAAAGTTAGAAGCATTTAATTTTGCTAAAAGGGACATGAAAATATCATCTGAACATATTGATATAATCCTACATTGCCACAAATCAATACTGTTCTACAAAGGTAAATCATGGATTAAAAAATCAAACAATGGCACATTTGATGTACCACAAGGACTGTATGATGGAGCAGAAATTTCAGAATTGATGGGCATATACATTTGAAATCAAATCAAAATTAATCAACATAGACAACCACGGATTATAATGAGGTGACGGATAATTCAAAAGTTCTACAATATAATTGTTTTGAGCACTTTTTAATACAAATGTGCAATTGTTTAGTTTTATTATGATCAATAACTAAGTAATTAAACAATCAATATATATATATATGTGTGTGTGTGTGTGTGTGTGTGTGTGTGTGTGTGTGTGTGTGTGTTTCGTCAAAGATGACCGACAAGGTGTTGCAATTGTTTTTCTTTAATTTTTCATGTGTTAGTACAAGTGTTGTCTTTAATGGACAGAAAGTGTGTAAAACTGTCTTAATGTTCTGCATATGCGAATGTTTTCGGATATTTTTAAAGTCATTAACAATGTCAATTTTTTGATATTTTTAACTGAATGCGAGTGTTTTTTTATGTCTGGGTCTGAAGATATAGAAACTGTTTATATTCCAAACACTGTTAGAACGTTGTGATCGTTTTCGTAGTTAATGTTATTAACTGTTTGTCAACCCTTTTATTATTTCGGTTTCTATAATACACAAGCATTTTTTATGAAGATGAAGCTATTATAAATATATTTTCTAATAGTATTTTCTTTTTTTAATCATTTCACCCCGAGCAAGGCAGAAACGCCACTGATGTGCAGGGGGTTACATAAATGTAAAAATATTAATTAGAAAAGAGTGAGGAGTACAAACTAGTTAGTAAGGAACAATAGAAAGCTGAGAAAGCAGGTGCAATGACAGGTACATGGGCGGAGAGAAAGGGAAGGTTATACAGGGGAGGGGAGAGAGAGAGCTAGAGTCCAGTGGTTAGTAGATGAGTATTAACTTTGCATTTAAATTTCTGGAGGTTGTAGCCGTCAGGAAAGCAAGAATACGGGAGTGAGTTCCACAGGCGGGAAGTGCGAGAGAGGAAGCTGCAGGAGTAGAATTGTCGTCTGCGTTTGGCTAACCTGACTGTGAATGGGTGGGACCCAGTTATTTCGGATGGAGTTTGGTAAATTTTGTGTGTTTCTAAATGAATTCTAGTTGGGCTATGATCGGGCAGGTGTAATGTAAGCCGTTTGGATAGGCATGTAGTAGTATGAACAATTACTGTCCACATAAACAATATATATATATATATATATACTTTTAAAGAAAGGTATGTTTATAGCTAACAGTGAAGAATATCAGGGATAAAGCATTTGTAAATACAGAAGTGGACATTAAAGTCATTAACTAGAGCTGAGAGTCTAGTTCTTACATAACGCAATTGTTGTCTCTGGGTGCTGACTTCGATATTCACACACACGTGCGCGCGCACACACACACACACACACACACACACACACACACACACACACACACACACACACACACACATATATATATATATATATATATTAGCGATTATGTTACTGCCAAACAAAAATGAATTACTGAATGAAAGAACAGAAATTGTGACTAAGTGTAACCATACCACAAAATATCTATTAGGATCATACAACCATGGATGAAAACTTTAAGATTTATTCTAATTTTAAAAATTGCGCGTTCAAAAATAATTTGTTACGTGAGCGAACTTTAAAAACATAGGTAAAATCTGTTCTTACAAATCTCCTGAAGACACCATATCGTAGAAACCTAGGTCGCGTAATAACTCGTTTACAAACGAAGAATATATATATAATTAGTGTTAAGTCCCTTCTTCTCAGGACATTTACTACATTTCTAGAAGTTTCTGCGGTTTATTCCTGTGTTTGTTTTTGTCATCTGACGTGACTATAGTACTTAAGCAATTAAGTCAACTTACTTAAGCAACTATAGTACTTAAGCAATTACAGAAAACAATTTCCAAGAATGTTTCAAACTATAATCTATTTATGAAAATTATTATAAATTCATATATATATATATATATATATATATATATATATATATATATATATATTACTAATTGTAAGAAAACAGAATGTATGGCTGTCAGAAGAAGAACAATCCAAAATGCGAACTACGAATTGGAGACGTCAAAATCAAACAACGAAAATTTAAATATTTGGGAAAGGGACGGGTGACGGAAAATTTGGCCTCGAAATTCGAAGACGCATTGAAATAGCTAATGACGCTTTCCAAAAAGATAAAGAAAATATGAAGAAATAGGAACATTTTGCTAGAAACAAAGAAAAGGGTACTAAACCCTTATGAAACATCGGTTGTCAGTGAATGCAGAACAATGTCACTAAAACTGAAATATTGACTTGATGCAAAAGAAATGTGATTCTATAGTCAGTTAGTTAAGTGCCATACGTGATACACGCTTTGGGAGATCATGTCTCGATAGAGACATGTCTGACTGGGCAGAAGATTATCCCGCAGTAGATTGCCATTGCTTTTTGCGGTAGACTGGTTGCCAGCCAAGGTCATAGAACCCTCTCTGTCTTATTATTTAACCCATAACTGGGGGAAAGAGACGCATTAATACTTTTCTCAAGAGTATTTGTGCGTAAGTGAATGCAAAGAATTCCACTGGAATTCGAACGCAGCTCCCTGATATGACGTTTCGAACCAATAGCCACTGCATCATAACACACATCCACATCCATTTTATATTGTTGAAAACGCCAAGCAGTGGACACAAAAATAAAGAATAAATTTTAAGGAAAAGAAAGACAAAAGAACGCTAGTACTTAGAACCAGAAAGATTCACTTGATTTTTTTCATGAGTAAAGGAGGCTTGTAGAATTTGATACTCACAGGACATATTATTTCAGAAAAGCAGAGAGAAACAGCGAGCAAATTACCTAACAAGCTCGTCTAAATGCCAGCAGAACAGCAACAGTATGTGTTGGTGCAAAGACAATTATTACTAAAAGCTCCACAAGATACGAAGTTGTTATTCTGCAGGATTCAAACCTGCGACCCCTATCCACATAGGGAAAGCCACCAACTTATCTTAGACCTCTCGGCAACGACTGACGTTCAGTCTAAACGGAGTCAAATTAAGCCTATAACACAATTTTCGATTCATCGTAATAACCATATCTGCCAAATGACACACGTTTTGAAATAATTATAGAATACTGTTTGATTATAAACAGAACATCTACTTAAATACGAGTAACGATGAAAAATAATGTTCAAACAAATCATGTCATATATATATATGTATATTGTGTGTGTATGTGCGTCTGTGTGTCTGTGTGTGTATGTGTGTGTTAACAGTCAAACACATAATATTTTATATGCTTGTATTGACGTTTGTATCCTGTCAATATTTGCTTCTGTTATTTGTCTATTAGGATTATCCTCTTTTTGTTTTATTGTATACATGTTCCTTCTTGAACCATTGCTGCTACTAAAACAAAAGAGAGAGAGAGAGAGAGAGAGAGAGAGAGAGAGAGAGAATTGGATTTTTATAATAGCATCATAACCGTAATCAACAAAAAAGAATAACATTTCACGAATGATTTCATTAAATATTGCCCAAACCTTAACGATAATACGTTTCTCTGGAATCCTTATATCAATCTTCGAACTAACAGTAAGATGAACAGATAAAACTGCCTCTACTGTTCGATAATGAATGATTCATCAGCTATACGTTTATAGAAAACGAAATTTAAAATATGTCCTCGGCAATATATATATTTTCTTTTTATGATCCATTAATTCGGTGACAAGCTTCGTTCATTCCTGGAATTAAATTATTACGCATCATACCCTTTTTGTTTCTTTTATAAATAGTATAGATTTCGAGATGTGCGTTGTGAAACAATGGATATCAGCTGAGAATGAAAAATGAGAGAATTTCAGTTAAATTTGTTGCATGCACTAACAAGCAAATACCCTTGGGAAAAAAATTAATCCATCGCTCGCCCCTCCAACTATGGGTCAAATCGATGAACAGATTTTGCCGTGGTTGGCAAGTAGTGTACCACAGAAAGAAATGACAACGTTCTACAGGAAAGAGACATAATTATACAAGCTTCTATGAAGTATGACACTTAACTGACTGATCGATAACTTTCGGGAAGTTTTCTATAAATCATTTTTCATATAGAAAAAGTGTAAGTAAAAACACTTAAACATTAAAAGCATTAAACATTATAATATAATGACACATGGCAAGTCAAAACAATCAACAGGAACATTTGTTAAGTTAGTATCACAGAAAAGAATTGTCCTCTTTAATAAAGGAGGTGCTCCTGCTACCCACCTCGGGGTCCTTGAACGGAGAATCTGAAATGCGATCGATCCGACTTAACAGCTCGGAAACAGTCACTTTCTCACCGAACCACAAGATTATCAACTAGATCCCACCCTTTTACTGTGAAATCAATAAGATGTAAACGCAAATTCTACTCCCTCAGTTTCTTTTCTCGCACTTCCTGCCAGTGGAATTCCCTTCCATTTACTTGTTTCCCAGACTGCTACTATCTCCAAGAATTTAAATGTAAATTCAATAGTCATCTCGTGTCTCACTAACTTGCATCCTCTCTCATGCTCTCATCTCATTTCTGCAGTATTCTCATCCCTCTCTTACCCGCTTCCCGGGTTCGCCTTTATTCTGTCACTCTTTCTCGTAACTTTCCTCTTATGTAACCCCTGCACAACAGTGGAAATATAATGCCATGCTTGGGGCGATATGTTTATAAAAAATTTATTATTTATACCGATTTACTTCTTTTTCCAAAGCTTTTGTGTAAATGGTGTTAGACACAAACAAAAGAAAGTAACATAATATAACCGTTTGCTCTAGGTAAAAAATATTTGGAAATGCTTTTCGTTTAAAAAAAGTGATATGCAAATGTATACAACTTTTGGAAAGGCGGCTAGGGTAAAGAGATTCTATTTTTATCTCTCGACCTTTTATCTTTTTACAAAATAATAAATGCACCAAATAGAATGCTAACACGCATTTCTAGCAGTTCTATAAAGGTTGCTTTTTTGCACGGAAACACGGTTTTCTATTTTACAATTGTCTACGAAGGAATTCCTCTAAAAACAAATGGATCAAACCATTTATTCAATGCACACTCTCTCTCTCTCTCACTCTCTCTCTCTCTCTTTCCCTTCATTTCTCTCTCCTTATTTCTCTCACTCCCTCTCTCCCTCTCTCTCTCTCTCTCTCTCTCTCTACATATATATATATATATATATATATATATATATATATATATATATAGAACAAAAGCCGATAAACGAAATTGCCCCAGACAAATTTTGAAGCTAAATTAAAGGCGAAAACGTTGGGTCGACAATATTCGTAAAATGAATGAATAAAAAGAAGACATATTTTCTTTTGGTTTTCTTTCATTTATTTGTTTTACTAACTCTGTCTATCTTTCTTTCTATTCATATCTATCTATCTATCTATCTATCTATCTATCTATCTATCTATTTCTATGTTTCGCACACAAGTTCTCTCTCCCCGTTTCTCTAATGTCTTGCTTTTTATCTCGCTTTTCTCTCTTATTCAGTTTTGTTTATCTCTTCTCAATCTCCATATCCTTTTCTCTTACTCTCTGTCTTTTCTTCTCTTCGTCTCTCACTTTCTCTAACTTAGCCCTTTCTTTTCTTTTACGTTCTCTTTCTTTTCTCTTTTATTCACTCTTTTCTCTATTCAACTTTTCTCTTTCTATCATTCACTCTTTCTCTTCTTTCCTTTTCTCTCGCTTGTTCTCTCCTTTTCCTTTTCTCTCTTTCTTTATCTCTCCTTTTCTCTCTTTCTTTATCTCTCCTTTTCCTTTTCTCTCTTTCTTTATCTCATTTTACCTCTTCTGTCTATTTTCTCCCTTTTCTCTTTGCCACTCTCTTTTTTCTATCTCTTTCTGTCATTCACATTTTCTCTCTTTCCGTCATTTTTTTTCTTTAGGTCGCCTTCTCTCTCTTTCATTCCTCTGTCTATATATATTCTAAGTCTCTTTTCTTCTCCTTGTTTCTCTTTTCTTTCACGTTATCCTCTATGTTTCTTTCCTTATCTAATTATACTTCCTTTTCTTTCTCATTTCATTTATTTCTCGTTTTTCTTTTTATCTCGCACATTTCTCTTTCATTCTCTCTCATATTTCTTTTTTTTCCTCCACACTTACTTATTATTACTCTGTCTTCCTCTTGCACTCTCCATCATAGTCATATCGCTTATCTCACCGACTTTCTCTTCTCTGAATTTTTCTTTCTTTTCTTTCTTTTCCCATAGTGATTCCAATGTCACGATTAGCCAAGAACACGAGGCTAGAATGGAAAGCGATAAAATAAAATCAACAGTACGACAAAAGACGGAAAAGCCGATAAAAAGTAGACTGTTAATAAAAATCACTTAATCTTCTTCGAAGAGAATATTCGGCTTGTCCGCTATTTAAGCGAGCGTACAACGTTTTCGGCACTCACGCCACCTAGCGGTGGAATGATCGATCATAGGCGCACGCAAATGTTCGTCAAGACAATCAATTAACACTGCAATCCGGAGTCACGCACCGATGAAGTTAACTTGTACGAATGATGAGGGCAACGCTAAAAACAAAACAAAAAAATCGTATAAGAAACAACACGGATAAGCCATTAGATGCTGCACAAGCAAAAGCACTTCTGTCTTTTAAGCTGACACCACTTCCTGCAGAAAACGGAACCTGTCTACACACCATAGCTCCATACCCCAACACTCTTCTGCCAGAAAGTCTCTTCAGAGAAGTTCTTTCCAAAATGACATCTGTTTATATTTGCAAAATGCGAAGAAACTGGGAAGAACTAATGAAACCTGATGTAATCTGACGTAAACCATGTAAAATCCTCTCTTCAATATCAGACAACATATTAGGATCACCATAAAAAAATGGTCGAAAGTTATCTCCCCTGGACTATTCAAGGGAGTCCGTTCCCCAGCGATTAGGTGCATGAGACAGGAAGAAGGGACTTCCGAGTAGAAACCAGCAAACATGGCGTGCAGAACTTTGCCAAGCTCTCTATAAACACACCCTTATTCAACATCCACAACTGGTCGCCGTACTCATGTTTCTAAAATAATAAATTCCTTAGTTATTTCCAATACTCGGCGAGTGTGTCATTTTTCCATAACTGTTTTATTTTGGCATGTTAAAAACATAACACAACATATCACATTTTTTGTGACACTCCTTCTTGTTCCGAAATGAGAACACTTTATGTTGTGGGGTAGTTATTGCACTGAAGGTTATAATCGTGCTATGTTGGTTGCTAATCGACCCAAAATGTTAATAACTTAGTAATCTTTCACTGAAAGCTGACTCCTTAGTATTCGGCTAATTGCCGACTAATATCAACTGCCTATTAACTCTTATTAACATGGGGGGGAGAGTCAGAGAGTTAATGTGTGTGGGGTTGGGTTTTTTCACACTCGCACGTTAAGTGTCTTCTGGCGCCTTCTTTACCTTTGAGGAATTTGATTTCGTACTAATACTCTAATATTGTTTTAGTTCTTTTTAATGCTTTGGGGATATTATTAGAATTTGATATGTGTGTGTCTGTGTGTGCAAACGTTTTTTTTTTTTTGTTGTTGTTGTTTTGTTTTTTCAAATTTTGTGTGTCTCTCTGTGTGTGTTAGGTTTATCAGGTTTTGTTGAGGGAAGGCTTGCATGTTTTTTATAAATATTTCTTTCTGCATTATGAGTGTGTCATAATCTGCATTTCGCTAGATAGGTATTACTCTGAATTTACACGCACTGCATTGATGTAAATGTCGGGAGACATACAATTTCCCGTTGTTAGCTAATTTGATATTACTTCTGTTCAGGGCTACTCTTTTGTTCAGACATCGTGTCACCGCACGTATAATTTTGCGCATTTATCGCATTTTAAAGCGTAAACTACTTTTTTCGAATAACAGCTCAGATCTGTTTTCATATGTATATATATCAAAAACAGAAATATGGGTTGTTTCCAACGAGAGAAATTGGTATAAAGAAAAAATGCGAGAAGCCATGAACGTTTTGTTTAAATTGTAGATTTATTGTTATTATTCTTAATATTACTTGCTTTTTGTATGATACATTAACTGTCCATAATGGTATTTGTGTCGCAACAACTGTATTGAGTCAAAAGTTGACTCTCTTGACTGCGCAAAAATATACGTGGGGGCGACACAAGGCCCAAATAAAAGAGTAGCCCTGCACAGAAGTAACATTAATCTAGCAAATAACAGGAAATTTTACGTTTCCCAATATTTACACGAATGTAGCAGACGTAAATTTAATGTAATGCTTATCTACCAAAATGCAGATTATGACACGCTCATGATGCAGGAAGAAATACTTATAAAAAAGACAAGCCTTCCCTAAAAAAAACAACATGAAAAGCCTGAGACACACACACAGACACACTAAATTCAAACAAGATAAAATAAAAAATTTCTCGAATCTTTGCAAAAAATAGTATTTAAAAAAACAGAAAAAACTAGATGACTCGTAAAGTAGAAATGAATCAAAATCGCTGAAAACAATTTTGAAGTATAAAGACGAAATCAAATCTCGCAAGTCAGTGAAAAAAAATGACCAAAGAGACGGAAAAGACTTAACGTACAAGTGTGAAAAAGAAACGACAAACACGAGCGTATATGAACTTTCTGTCCTGCTGGCTACTTATCTCTATATAGACATGATACTTTGAGCATCAGAAACAAAAAACGCATTTCGCTAGGTTAAGTCACAATTTTATTCGCTTAAAGAAAGGCAACATTAGACTCGAAACACGTGAAGTGACACAGATACCATTATGGGCAATAAATATACCATACAAAAAGCAAGTAATATTAATAATAATAACAACAATAAATTTGCATTTTAAACAAAGCGTTCACGGCTTCTGTCAATTTATATATATATATATATATATATATATATATATATATATATATATATATATATATATATATATATATATATAAGGATAATGAGGTCAACACCGAGAAAACTTAAGGCTATGTGTGTTGGCTCGAGTATATATGTATATACGCCGTTTAATCATGCACTCTGTGGAAATCTCTCCAGAGACGAAAAGGAGGCTTGTAGCATAAGAGATTTGGTTCTACATACAGATGATGAAGATGACATGTGCCGAATATGTGAGAAACTACTCAGTTTTAGAGAAAATGGTAGCAAAAAGAAAAAAATTATTTAGTATAAGGTAGAGACAATTAAAATTTTTAGGGCACATGATGAGAAAAGAGGATTGGAAAATCAGATACTCACAGGAATGATTGAAGGTAAGCGGGACAGATAAAAACAACGAATCATTTAATTAGTGAATTTATGTAAAAGGATGGCATAACAAGATTCAGGAAAGAAAACAAAAAAAACAAAATGTATTACGAACTACAAAGAATTTTTACGCGATTCTGTTAAAAGTTATTCTTGAGTTTATTCAGTACTAATATCTGTGGACCGAAAAGCAATTATTTGTAGTCTTTATTGACTTTTTATTCATTGCTACTTATTGATTACTTAGTTGTTTGTTGGTGATTATTATTATTATTATTATTATTATTATTATTATTATTATTATTATTATTATTATTATTACGACTACTACATTTACTAGCGTTTGTGTGCGAATTTTTAATTTCCGGTTTTAATGTTTGACATGTCTAAGCTTCTTTAGTAAAACACATATATTTCTTTTAAAATGTAATGAACTCCCACCCGCTTTATTCATTTCATTTGATGCCCTTCTTTATTTTTAGTTTAATTTATTTTTTAAAATCTCCTTACCTCTAAGTATATGTACATATAAATAAAATAAAAAACGATGATAGAAAACGAAACATTATCTGGTTCAACTCGCCATTTAACTTTGAGGTAAAAACCAAAATAGAACAAATATTTTTTTAAACTGATCGATAAACACTTTCCAAAAAGCTCAGAACTAAACAAAATTTACAATTCAAATACAATCAATCTAAGTTATAGCTGTACTAATAATTTAGATGTTTCATAAAGAAACAAAGCGTCAGAACTTTAAATAGCATCGTACAAAACAAGATCACTAATAAAGAATGTAACTGCAGGAACCAAAATAAATTTCCACTTCAAGGAATTTGTAATAAAAAAGAAGTCATTTACAAAGCAAAAGAACATGACTTAAATGATCAAAACAATTTTTTTTAATCACATCACCCCAAGCAAGGCGGTAAGGCCACTGGTGTGCAGGGGGCTACGTAAGAGTGAATAGACTGGAAAAGAGAAAGCCGGAAACCACGTCCTAAGCAGGGAACAAGGGATGAGCCTCTACACCTGTTCAATAGACGTGGGTGGAGTGTGAAGTGGGCGATAGTTCAGTCTATCTACTCCAATTAAAAAGAAATAAACAAAAAAGAAAGTGAAAAGATTGGAAAAGAGAAAGCCGGAAACCACATCCTAAACAAGGAACAAGGGATGAGCCTCTACACTTGTTCAATAGACGTGGGTGGCGTGTGAACCGGGCGATAGTTCAGTCTATCTACTCCAACTGAAAAAAAAAGGAAAAAAAAAGAAAAGTGAAAAGATTGGAAAAGAGAAAGCCGGAAACCACATCCTAAACAGGGAACAAGGGAATATATTTAGGATCAACCAAAGACACTTTTAAGACCAGGTGTTTAAATGACAAGTCTACATTTAAAATAGAAAACATTAAAAAATTGAACAAAATTGGTTATCCTCGTGTGGAAATTGAAATTAAAATATGGAAAAGACCCAGACATATAATGAAAACAGCCAAGCTTTACAACGGTGGCAAAATATGTAGATTGTGCCAAGAAGGAAAGTTATAAATTATGCTATTCCCAAACAAAAATGAATTATTGAATGAAAGAATAGAAATTATGACTAGGTGTAACCATACCTTAAAATACCTATTTTGTTCATAAAACCATGGATGAAAACGTTATAATTTCTTGTAATTTTAAAAATCGCTCGTTCGAAAATTCCGCGTTACGAGAGCGTTCAAAGAAATCACCATTACGTGAGCGTTTTTAAAAAAATGTAAACGGTAAAATCAGTTTTTCCAAATCGCCTGAAGACACAACGTAGTAGAAACCTACGTCGCGTAATAACTCGTTTGCTCGTTTACAAATAAAGAATATTCAGAAGTTCTACAATATAATTGTATTGAAAACTTTTTAACACAGCTGTGTACTGGTCTAATATTACTATGACCAAAAACTAAGTAATTAAACAACCAAATATTTTCCGTGTTTCCGTGTTTAATACACCATCATCAGGCAGGGAAATGTGGTTATATATATATATATATATATATATATATATATATATATATAACCACATTTCCCCACCTGATGATGGTGTTTCCGTGTTTAATACACCATCATCAGGCAGGGAAATGTGGTTATATGTATATATATATATATATATATATATATATATATAACCACATTTCCCTGCCTGATGATGGTGTATTAAACACGGAAACTTTATAGCTATTAATTTGATGTATGCTATAATAATAATAATTATTATTATATATAATTTTCGATTCACGCAAATAACCATATCTGCACTGAAATGTATCGTAATTGTGTTATATAGGCTTGGTTTGACTTCGTTTAGACTGTTGGTCATTCGTGGTGGAGAGGTATTAGACACGCCAGATCAATTTGTGGCTTCCCCTATGTAGATAAGGGTCGCATGATCGAATCCTGCCGAATGACACACATGTTCGTAACAAAAATCTATTGTGTTGCTATGTAGACTAGGTTACGTTTGTTACCCGTGTACTTTTGTGGCCATCTTGTCGTCAACGTTTAACGTGTGTAGTAATTTGCTAAATGATTAACAATAACAGGATATTCCTGTCTTATGCAGGCAGATATTATTTTCGGAAGGCTTAAATTTTAATTTTTAAATGTTTTTCATTTTTCTCAGATCTTTCTGAGCATTTAGGCCATTTGATTTCATTTAGTTTCCATTTTAGCTTTTTTTTGTTTTAGTTACCATTATTATTAAGTATCCCCACATTATAATAATGTAAACTTATTTATAAATGGAACTTTGTCTGTGTGTGTGTGTGTGTGTGTGTGTGTGTGTGTGTACGTGTGTGTGTGTGTATATGTGTGTGTGTCCGTTACCTATAGACTCGGAAACGACTGAACCGATTTTCTTGATATCGATACCAGGAAATCAAAATTTGACTTACATCCATTCATTTTTCTTTCAGTCTACGGTTTCATTTCAACTGGAAACAACTATTGCTTTTTAGTCTTTCGTGCCAACGTTCAAAGAGTCTGAGCTCCAGGACCATGGATTAGTTTTAAAGCTTTCATTACACCCGAGCAACGCCAGGCTATAGTGCTAGTAGAAGATATGTCAAGAAAATAAAATTTTAAGGGCAGGAATTGAAAATTTATCATGGATTATCTAGTGATCAAATCATTTACTATATACATTCGCCTTAATAATATTCGTTCTCTTTTAATTGAAGTGGTACATTTAAATTGAATTATGGTCAGACTCATTACGTTGAGCGACTATTGCATTGAGTGTGCTGTTACGTATATTTACGCTTGTTCCGACTCTACAGTGCATATCTGCGGTTTAAACTGCAAGTATTCTGAGCGGTCCTTAGTGTCAGTGTCATCTGATTTAATCAATAGTTTGAAAAAAAATTATAACGCCCAAAATGTCGGTGACGATAAATTACGACTCTGTTCTAACACAACGATCAACGGTCTCTGAATAGTTGTGTCTCCGCAGTTTCACTCACAAGGATTGCGTCAAATTGTGATAACGGTTTCAAGCACTTACTAAATATATACCTGGAATCCTCTCCTATGAACATCCTGACATATGGAATAATACTAAGATCCGATTTTATTATCAGAAAGCAAACGTTCTGAAAATACTGCTATTTTGTTTCTACCAGTCTATCTATAAGCCCTGACTAAAGTCCAACCTTTGCAGCGTGTGGCTTAGTAATGGATAATTGTTAATCAGAGAGCCAAGTTTGAATTACCGTAGAGATTGTTATATTTTCTTTTTGCGCAAATACCGCTTGTTTATATAGCAGACACGTGGTACACCCAGGGACAGTTGCAGCAGAACCACAGAATACAAAGGAAGGCAGTTCCAAAAGCAGCAAGCTATTGCGGGGTTCGCGCTCTTCAATATCAAGCAATTTTCTCACACCCCCGCACTAATTTCAAGACGCAAGTAGATGCCTTTTATTTCTTTGACTAACACTAAGTACGAATTACTAAAGTTGACACAGAATCCTAACATGCACAACGTGTAAAGACCAACTCACTTTCTCTTACTAATCATTCTTCTAAACTTTACAAAGATGAACTTATTCAGAGATTCAGAAATTTTCACTAAACTTCTATCAAAATTATTCCTAACACAACTTACATATGACACTGATAAATTTTCCAGCGACAAAGAACTTACAACTTACCTCAATTTCTGTAACACAATCTTATGCAGGAAATGAAAGATATTTTAATCAGACACTTTCAACGTCTGTACAAAGTATGTAATTCTTGTTATTTGTAATTCTTGTTAGTATTTAATTTTTGTATACAATTACAAATGATGCCTTGACCATTTTATTCAATGTTCCATTTGCTAATTTCACGAATGATTTCAACCGTATAAAATAATTCTTGGACTACAGGAATTTAGTTAGAAATTCTTTGGGAAATGGCCTTGTACCATGTAAAATTAAAACCTAAATTTCTATGCATATGAGGCCCCAACATTTTCAAGAAATGTTTTTTATTAGTAAAACTTTTTATCAGTCACGTAAATACCATTCGTGATACACGCTAGCGCCATCATGTCTCTTTCTAGACATGAGTGACTCGGAAAAAGAATTTGCCGCAGGAGGTTGCCATTATTCTTCGGTAAACTGGTTGCTAACCAAGGCCATAGAACCCAACCTGCCCTGTTATTTAATCAATAGATATAAGGATCAGAGACGAACTAATAACTTTTCTTAAGAGTATTTGCGCGTAAACGAATGCAACGAATCAACTGAAATTGTATATACGATTTTGTATCACTAAACCATCGAAATATAAAAAATAACCTGGCTTTAAATAACCTGCAAAGGATTCATAAACCGTAGAAAACAAATTAATCAATCAATGAATTTCCCTTTGTTTATATTAAAATAACGATATATATAGTCATCTGTGGACAGCTCATCAGATATCCAATTGCTTTTACCCAGGGTACCGAAGTGCCACCAATCGGCTATTCTACCCCTGAGCTATGGGCACTCGGTAGAAGGAGGTAGACTTTTAGCGTATGATGCATCATGCGCCAGTAGTTAGAGTACTCTAATTCATTACTGAATGAGCGATGGATTGTAATTTATAACCACTTTAAATGATATGTTGAGTTCTTCTTTATATATATATATATATATATATATATATATATATATATTTATCGGAGTCTAACCGTACTGATGAGCTGTGATACAGCGAAACAGATCTGTCTGCGGATGACTATTTACTCTCTCACACCCTGATTCAGCACTCTGGAAGAATGGTAGACTTTGAAAATCAGTAGCTACTCTGGCATGTACGCATCGCTCATTCAGTAATGGATTAGAGCACTCTGGTTATTGGGCGGGTATGATGACAATATGCATGCTAAAAAGTCTGCCTTCTTCTACCGAACGCTCATAGCCCAGAGATAGAATCGCCGACTGACGCCAATTTGGTCGAGTTTCAATCCTGGGTTAAAAGCAATCGGAGTTTAACTGTACTGATGAGCTGTGATACAGCGAAACAAATCTGTCTGCGGATGACTATATATATATATAAAAGAAAACTCAACACAGTATTTAAAGTGGTTATAAATTACAATCCATTTGAATGAACTAACAAGTTTATTTCTCCAGACCACGTTTTATTTAACACGACCCCTGGCTGAGTCCAGTTAACATTTTCCGACCTTTGGCCTATTCTCTCCACGCGATGTTGTTGATCTCAGATTAGCCAAAGCAGGACCGCTTATTACCACTTGATGAGCTTCGTCTACACATACGAGGGATTTTTTATAAGATAAATACCAGATTCATGACCACAACGACACGGTGTATATTGATACATAGATCGAATAATTACAAGAATACAAGCAAGTGAAAATAAATGTTTATATTTTTTTATTATACTTATTCATTTATAACTTTTATTTATGAAATATCAGTTGGCTTGTATTTCAGTATAATAATCGTGTTATATTATTTCTACGGGACGATCAGTTGGTTGAATTTGCAATATTTCTCTTTTATAGATTTCTTGTTTCTAGCAGCCAGCGAGTTTTCAGGGCGACCGTATTTCAAATCCTTTCTTCCACGATCCGGAAGCCGACTCTGTCTGATATTGCCTACATGTTTATGTTTTTTCTGAGAAATGTTGTTTAATTGTACTTTGATCAGAAAGGTGACAAGGTAAGTCTACGGGAGAGCGTGGTTGTACAATTGCAAATTTGCGAACTGAGTTTGTTATTTTTGGTAACTATTGCCGTTGCCTAGCGGAGTTTTATGTCAACACAAAATAAAATCGTCGCTAATGGTGGATGTTATTGTGTTACCCTCTTAATCTCTCTGAAGATTGCTCATGTGAGCCGAAAGGTTAGAACAACCTTAATAAAAAATTATCCAAATGTTGGAGAACTTTTGTCTTTATTTTCAACTGAAATTAAAGCCAAAATACGACGTTTAGAACGGCTCATGATTAAACATAATAGACAATCATTGTCTCTTATATTTAACAGTATATGTTTAGAAAATTATTTGCTGCCGCGATACACTATATATATATATATATATATATATATATATATATATATATATAAATTCAGAGAAAAAATTAGAGGGTAAATAACCATTTTCAACATGTCAGTTTAAGGCATACATTGTCAACCCCGTTTAAACAAAAAAAAAATTCTAATGCCGGAGGCTTGTTCTAGTAAACCAAGGGGTTGGGGAATATTGACTATTATAGGGATAATCTACCGGAAACTTATAAGTAATTTCTTCTATGGTAGTGGGAGGTATGTGGCTTGACCACTGGGTGAGTAGTGGTAGTGGTAGGTAGGAGGTAAAAGTAACTACTACTGTAATATAGCAATCTAGCCCCCACCCGAAGAAGGTTGATGCAATCGATGATATTTCCCGTCGATGAAGGGGTCAGCGAACGACAAGACAGGTGTTTGAGAAATACATCCTGTCGCCGTCTGGAGCGGATGTCGCAGGGTTATGAATCGGGCTCGTTTGACCTTATTTCCGACAGCGGCGGAAATGACTACGGAAGTAAACAAAACAGGTGTCTCTTGGAATTACGTGGGCGTTGCGTAGGCGAGACAAAACCGGAAGGAAAAGTCCCGGTTCTAGAAGACTATAAAAAGAAATCGACACAGATTCGCTAGCAGAGAACGGCCAGTGGAAGCAGAGAGACACCACAGGCAAGACTTACACTCCCGTCGACTCATTCTATGTGCGCTCTCACTCTTCCATTCTCTGTTCCACACAGGCTCGTCGTCAGGAATAGAAATATAATCTTATATTTTTATATATGCGTGTTCTCGTTGTTTGTCGTCGTACAGTGATATATAACACTAATCCAAATTATTAAAGATATTTTATTGTGACTAAATGGAAAAATAAGGTAATTATTGCAAATATGTATATTTATACCAGTGCTTCTCAATCTGTTTAATTTTTCTTTTCATTTCATAAACTTTTCACTTTAAAAATGAAATTTGAAATTAAAATACAGTTTAGAATACAAAATGACAAAGGCTTTACATGGAAGCCATGTGTTTGGTAAATTTAGCTTATTAAAAGTGACGATTTTTACATATAAACTTTTTACATATATAACTTTTTTTTTCTATTATCTTTGGCTCCTCGGTTGAGTTACATCTTTAATTAAATTGAAATGCATTTGCCATGGTAAAGTGATTAGAATTGTTTCTAGTTGTCGTATTGTGGTTTTTAAATGGGGAATGAAATGACGTTACTTCTGTCGCACTTCTTGCAGAGCAACATGTAGACTAGAGTAGAGAGATGGCAATTTTCTAAGCGCAGCTTAGATGTGTCACAAGGCCGAAAGTATATGGCACCCAGTGAGGATAGAACTTGCTACTCAGTTGCAATGGTTCTAGCGAGACAAGCTTGTTAACCACTTGTTACACCACCTCAAGGTGCCCCTAGGCTAGAGAGGAGATGAGAGGTACATTTCAACTTTTTAACACGGCAGTTCTATGCGGTGAAAATATGGGTACAAAATTTACATCTTGATTTATTTACCTTGAAGAGCTTTAAACTAGATCCCCAAATTAATAATGAATGCAGAAACCTTTCACTGAACACAATTAAGACAGATAGATAAAAAGATAGATATAAATAGATTGAGAGAGATAGATACATATGAATAGACCATCATAGATAGATAGATAGATAGATAGATATGAATAGACTGATACTATATATGAATGACTAGTATATATATATATATATATATATATATATATATATATATATATATATATATTTAGTATATCGAGGCAGCAAGTAATTTTCTAGACATATGCTATTAAATATAAGAGACAAAATAAAATCGTCGGTGATGGTGGATTTTATAATATTTCAGTTTAAACTACCTCTCTGAAGATGGCTCATGTGAGCCGAAAGCTTAGAAGAAAACCAATAAATAATTATCCAAATGTTGGAGAATTTTTGTCTTTATTTTCAACTGAAATTAAAGCAAAAATACGACGTTTAGAACGGCTCATGATTAAACATAATAGACATTCATTGTCTCTTATATTTAATAGCATATGTCTAGAAAAAAAAAAATATATATATATGAATAAATTGAGATAGATACATACATAAATTAAATACAGAGGATAGAGATAGATAGATAGATAGATAGATAGATAGATAGATAGATAGATAGATAGATAGATAGATAGATCAATCCGTAATCATATGCGATGTAGATTTTTAGTACCTCTGAACATTTCAGACCAATTCAAGTTCAAATGACTTATTTATACAAAGTTGGGCCTGATTGAATTATCTTGTGAATCTTGACAGAAAATAAGATTAACCCTACCGCACTTTAAGGTTAGGGTTGAATTTATCAATATAGAAATTGTCAATTAATAAATTGTTTTGAAAATATAAATCACTGTTAATAAATCAAAATAAAAAAATAACGCGTTTCGACTTTTTAAAAAAAATCTTTATCAGACTAATGTCAGTTTCTCATTGGTTTGATTATACATTTATAAGGAGAACTGAGAGAATATAAATGAAAACGTCGGCTATTATGATGCACCGAGAGAAGACACCGAAGAATTGGAGGAGTTATTTTAATCTTTAAAAAATTCTGGTATACGACGTGTCTAGACGCAAATAATCATTTATAACTTTTATTTATGAAATATCAGTTGGCTTGTATTTCAGTATAATAATCGTGTTATATTATTTCTACGAGAGTGTTCTAATTCATTGCTGAATGAACGATGCGTATATGCTAGAGTAGCCACTGTTTTTCAAAATCTACCATTCTTCCAGAGTGCTGAATCAGGGTGTGAGAGCGTAAATAGTCATCCGCAGACAGATCTGTTTCGCTGTATCACAGCTCATCAGTACTGTTAAACAGCCGATTGCTTTTTACCCAGGATTGAAACCCGACCGAATTGGCGTCAGGCGGCGATTATATATATATATATATATATATATATAAAATCGGGAAAGATATCGAGGCTTTATTTGATCATGAGGTCCTACGTGTCGTAAGACACGCCAGATCTCATGACACTTTTCCCTAAGGGACGCAGTTTCGAATCTTGCCGGAGGACACATATTTTTCTAACAAGATTTCTCTAATTTTCAGACCGGTAGACGTAAATAAATAAATATATTATTTAATATTTAAATAATATATATATATATATATATATATATATATATATATATATATATATATATAAACGTGATTGTAGGTTTGTATGGTGAGATTTATTCTGCGAATGTGCAGGGGTGGGCCTGTATATCTATTTCTTCTTATCTACATAAACATCCGTATGACTCAGTGCAATTCCGAAGTCGTTTCTATTTTATCCTTGCCTTTTCTCTAATTAATCTCATGTGTGCTCCGCGTCTGTAAGCCTGTTCCTATTTTCATATAAACATTCAATCACGTTAGCATCCACTAATTAGATTACTCTGATGCGGCGCCATAGAAGTAAAAAAGTTTTTCACGTGTCTTTTTTTAACCCTGCCCAAGAAAAATATGAACTTAGTTCGATGTCGATTTAATAACCAAATACAAATTCAAAATTAATCAGCGATTGCTCATAATAAAGATCTTTTTTTCTCTCGAAAGATCACTCATTGTAAGACACAAGAGCCACTCAAGATAGGAGCCTAATGAATAAAGCCTGTCATATTACAGCTGGGAGTGAAGATTATTAAGATAAATGAGAGCAGAAAATAACTAACCTCTTATATGAAGAGGTTAAGATTAAAGTATTTATGGAAATAACAACGCAGGAGTTCATTTTATAAATTAGCGGTTCTTGAGGAAAATCCGTTTGAGTGGATCATTCTTTTTGCAGTTAGAATACGGAAGTAATTATAATGATTCAACTCCGTGAATGATGTATGGTGAGTCCGAGCTGTAAAGGCCTAAAATGGTAAAAATAATGAGTGGCCTTTCTGGTCATTCGTGATGGAAATATCGATAGAATACTTATAGGCTTCGGACGTTGAGTTTGCAGGAATAAGGTCGTATTATGGAAAGTAAGCAATCTCATATAAGACTGCATGAACTATTTTTTAAATATAACAATACAGGAAAGTGGGAATTGAGCAACTTCAGATATATTGATACTTAATTTTGTGTCTAATTAGACACTTACAAAGAAAAGAAATGCCACAAATTAGTAAGTTAGAATACACCTTTCATTTTCCTAATCACTTTAGCAATTGTTCGCTGGAGACAAAGAAAAGAATACTGGACAGTTATGTAATATCTGTCTTCCTATATGAAAAGGTAAAGTGCTGATAAGGGCGGAACTGTGCAGTTGCCAGTTAAAAAATAATTTGTTAAATTGTTAAAACATCGCTAGTTACATTAATCTAGGGTGTGTGTTTGTGACCATGGTGTGTACGTATGCGCGTATGTATACATATGTGTGGGATGAGAAGACAGCAATGTCAAAAAAACTATAGTTTTATTTAGACAATAAATAAATATGGTTCTAGTACCAAAGCTCAGTCAGTCAGTTAAGTGCCATGCACGATATACGCTTTGGGCGATCATGTCTCGAAAGAGACATGACTGACTGGGCAGAAGATTATCCCGCAGTAGGTTGCCATTGCTTTCTGCGGTAGATTGGTTGCCGACCAAGGCTATAGAACCCAGTCTGTCCTATTATTTAACCCATAACTGGAGGGAAGAGACGGATTAATACCTTTCCCAAGGGTATTGGCGCGTAAGTGAATGCAAGGAATTCAACTGGAATTCGAACTCGGTTCCCCGATTTCTTGTTCCGAGCCGATATCCACTGCGCCACAACGCACATCCAAAGCTCACCAAGTTTAAATTACATGTATCAGATTCGAAGGTTTTATGACTATTGTTAGAACAAGGGTTGACACGGATCAGTTTACGGGTGTCTTTAATATAAATGTACCTTCATTGTATACTGGGACTAGCTTTGACGTGGAACAAGCTTTGACGCGGGACTAACATTGACGCAGATTAGCTCAGAGAGAGAGCCCTGCCTGGTTGTCAGGGCGATGCCTGTTGTTATATTAGAGAATTATACTGAGGAATGCCACGTCATCTCTCCAGTGTGACTGAGAGAATAAAAGTCCAAATGTCTTAAATCCATTTTCGGATTTGTTTGTTCTTTTTTAATTCTTCCTTTTGTTTTTTTTTTGTTTTTTTTTGTTTTGTTTGTTTTTTTGCGACAAGCGATAACAACACATAGAGCGTGGTGTCCCAACTGACGAGCGGTCATAGACAAATGAACTAATAATGAATTACTATTGTTAATACCACTTTTCAACGTTTATTAGATGTTACATAGGTGATGTTAACGGTATTGAAATAAAATGCGTCATTGGTGTCGATTTCAGCCCAATGTCTCGGCCTATATATCATCTGCACTTTCTATTTCGTGTCATGGAAAGAAAAAGTTTCGCTATTTCGTACTTTTGTAAGTAGATAGAGACATGTTGGACGATCTTTTCAAGGATGCAGAGTCTCGAGTTGGAAGAAAATTTATTTCTACAGAAAGATACCATAGACACAACATATAAGCAACGACATAGATTTTGATAGAATGCAAACGAAAAGGAAACTCATATTTAGCATCAAGAAAAGAAAACAGAGGTTTTTAAGATCTTTCGCTAGAAACTAGGAAGAGAGGACTGGATTGCTACGTACTGTCCGTTCTTCAATATGGCAGTGAATGCTGAACAGTATCATCAAAGATGAAGGAAAAATTTGAAGCAACTGAAATGTGGTTCTACAGAAGGATGCTGCGAATATCAAGGATCGAGCATGTGAGTAATGATGAGGTTTTGGAAAGGATGGAAACAAAAAGGAAATTAATACTGAGCATCAGGAAGTGACAGCTGAAGTTTCTGGGACACGCAATGAGGAAGGAGGGCCTGGAGAATCTGATACTAACAGGCCAGATAGAGAGAAAAAGAGACAGGGGAAAGCAACGGATAACATATTTGAAGGTCCTGATCAGGTGGATGACGGAAACGAGGATTGCATGTGTAACAGGAGAAGGTGTGCTCAGAGCCACCACGGATAGGGAGACGTGGAAAGCCATGATCACCTACGTCCTGAAGGGACCGGGCACATAGAAGAAGAAGAAGAAGAAGAAGAAGAAGAAGAAGAGTGTCGTATATTTTAATCCCTACATCCTTACCCCAGAAATCAAGCATGTAAAAAATTTAAATTTCTGTGAAGTATTCAAACAGAAGACGGAAAGTGCGACACAGAGATCCAAAGGCAAATTGGCATGGCGAAGGAAGCATTCCAGAGGTTGAGTAAGATATTAAAAAAAAAACAGGACAATTTCGCTGGAAACAAGGAAGAGAGTACTGGACTGTTACGTGCTGTCCGTCCTTCAATATGGCAGTGAATGCTGGACAGTATCCTCAAAGATGAAGCAACTGAAATGTGGTTCTACAGAAGGATACTGCGAATATCATGGATCAAGCATGTGAGCAATGATGAGGTTTTGGAAAGGATGGAAACAAAAAGGAAACTAATACTGAGCATCAGGAAGAGACAGCTGAAGTTCCTTGGACATGCAAAGAGGAAGGAGGGCTTGGCGAACCTGATACTAACAGGCCAGATAGAGGGAAAAAGAGACAGGGAGAAAGCAACGGATAACATATTTGAAGAACATAATCAGGTGGATGATGGAACGAGGATTGCATGTGTAACAGGAGAAGGTGTGCTCAGAGCCACCAGGGATAGGGAGACGTGGAAAGCCATGATCACCTACGTCCTGAAGGGACAAGGCTCATAGAAGAAGAAGAATGATGAAGGAGTGTTAGAGAACCTGATGTTCACCGGAAGGATAGAGGAAAGAAGAGACAGGAGGATGGGTTTGAGTAGGTGTATGGTAGAGTGTGGTCTCAGAGATATGCCAAAGGAAAATATATTAAGAGCGACAAGAGATGGGGACATGTGGAAATCCATGATTACCTACATCCTGAAAGGTCACGGTACCTAAAGAAAAACACTATGCATGGGTTATACTTGAGCTCAGGCTTAAAATTAGTCTCAATAGCCACTTAAAGACGGAAGAATATTTTTAGAATGCATTTTGTTCATGGCGACTGGAGTAATATCATTGTTTTCACACTAATACTTGACCAATACAAGACTTAATACCCACTCAAGATAGAAAGAAACTGGCATTGCATGCGTGTAAGAAAGAACAAGAAACGAATTTTTTGTAACTAGTCAGCTCACCGGCGAAATGTGGCTTCCCTCTGTCACTTCTACGAATATTTTCATGGGTTCTGCTTAGACGAACTTAGGTCACTGGTGCCCCCTCCACAAGAATTTACTCCTGCAAACAGATTGGCAACAATGTCCCACACTTTTAAATTTAAATTAACCAAATGCAGGCGACAATTCTATTTAATTAGCTTCTTTTCCCGCATTTCCCGCCTGTGGAATTCCCCTCCATATACTAGCTTTCCTGACGGCTACAACATCCAGGAATTTAAATGCAATGTCAATTCCCATCTCTTATCCACTCAATTCCAGTCCTTTCCTCGTCTTTTCTATATAACCCTGTGTATCTTTTTTTTCCTTTCTCTCTACATTCACAACTGTCTTCACTCTTATGCTTACATCCTTCTCTTGTCCTTTCTCTGACATCCTCTGTAACAGGTTCGTCTAAACCTTTACTCTTATGTAGCCGGCCTGCGCATTAGTCGCGGTACTTGGCGTGAACCGATTAAAAAAATGGGATAATTACTGATTCTTGACTTGTAGAGGTCAAGATTTAATTAGGGAATTGTAATGTGCAAGTAGACTTAAGAAGAAACCGGAAGCCCAATCCTAAATAGGAAACAAGGGATAAACCACTATTCTATTTAAAAAAAAAGGAGTATGAGAACCGGTCGCTATCTATCCTTCTTATGAGATGTTATCTCTGGTGATGAAATGATTTTTGTCGTCTAAACCTCTTAGCAAGTAATACGAAAGGTAGAGAGCTGATGAATGCTGTTAGCTGTATTGAAATAAATAGCGCCATGATTGTCTAATTCAGCACAATGTCTCGTCCTCTATATCACTCCATTTCGTGTCATGGAAATATTAATTTTCAATATTTCGTGGCTTTTTTTAAAAAAAATATATGTTCTTTTTTTAACTTTTATTTTCAATGCAATTTTCTGGATATGGCATAACTGGATTAAATCTGGCTTTTATAATATCTATCAGCCGATATTCTGTTTTACTTAAAAACCGAAACAGCGAATCTGGTTTAACCAAAAATGTGCCACAGGAAAATGAGTTAAACGACCGGCTTTCTCGTTATTAATATTTATCTTCTTAAGTTGCTATTTTCTAATAATGACATATTAAATACTATTTTTTTCCTTCACGTGAATAATGATAATAATAATAATAATTATTATTATAACTACCCGAGAACATTTTTCTTGGAAAATGGAAGATTACGTTTGATACTATGCATATATAACAACCAAAATGAAAAAAAAAACAATATTAAAGCTATATTAAGCATCTAAAAATACTAAATCTACATCATAAACTATCTGACATGTATTATGCGAGACAAGCGTTAAGCATGTTATTATATTTTTCATAAGCAGCAGCATTTTATTATGTACGAGATACACGTTTAGGCGATTATGTTACTTTCGAGACATGACTGACTGGGCAGAAGATTTTCCTACAGTAGGTTGCCATTACTAGTTACCAACCAAGACTATAAAACCCAAACTATCCTGTTATTTAACTCATGGCTAGAGAGAAGAGACTGACTAATACCTTTCCCAAGGTACGTGAATGTGTAACGCGTGGGCAGCAGAGCGGAACAGATCGTCTGGTAGCTAGGCGTGTTCGAGCCTTTTTCCTGACACTAACTTGCTTGTGCCAAAATGGCGCTCGAACAGCTTTTCACCGAAGCTTTACGAAAAATGCCGAAGATTGGTTTTTGTGTGTGTGGGATGGCTGTGGCGGCGGCAGTAAATTCGTCTTATCTGTCTTAGCTCGGCTCGACAACCGGTCTGTTCGTTGTTTGCTTTTAACTCTTTTTCGGTCGGGTCGGTCGGCGGCAGACTTCTTCTCTGCGGTTGGCATCCAACTTATTATCTCGGTCTCTGTACATCTTTAGTCATTGGTTTTTAGTCTTTAGTCTATCGAAGGCAAACGTCTCTGTCACTACGGTCGTAGCTCCCATGCTGGGAACCGTCTCTCCCTTGTCATCTCGACTCAACCCAAAAACTCTGCTCCAGTTGATTTTGGCCCTCTGGGGCTCTATTTTTATTCTTGTCCCAAATTTTCTTGGAGGAGGCATGACAGACGCGGGGTGTTCATGCAAATCAAAATTTTAGCCAATGAAATCACTTCCGCCGTCGCATTTTGAGAGGGAGTTACTTCCTTCCCTTGGTTTAACCTATGAAACAGCCATATTTCTGGTGACATCATTTCTCTTCGTCTTCTTCCCTGCCAACTGATTATATCATTTATTTTTTCAGGTTTAAAAATCTGTTCACAGGATAATTTGAGAATTTCAGGATTTAACCTTTTTGGTCTCATCAAAAATTTGTGACAATCCCGAAACAATGTTTTGGCTACAGTTTATATTTTCACTTTCACCAGCAGTAAGGCTCAGAGCTTTCAGTGGTATTTTTCTTAGTCACTTGTTTCTGCTTTGTCACATACAGGCTGCTGATGCGATGAACCCGTCTGACCCGCTGCCCACACCTGCAAAATGTTTTTCAATTCATTCAGATAGTTTCCAATATTTCATTTTGCGAAATGTTTTCACAATTCATTAGCTGCGTTCATATCGCAACCAAAGAAACACATTTAATATTCCATCAGACTTATTTTTTCTCTGCTCACATTAGAACAATTATTCTGCACAATCAATAATACGACTAATAATATTTTTTCGCTCCGTTGGGCTAAAATAGTATTATATTTTTCTGCATGTAAAAATAGAGTTACAAATGCAACGAATTCAACTGGAATTCGAACTAGACTCCCCGATTTCTCGTTCCGAGCCGATATCCCCTGCACCACAAATGTAACTGAATAGAGGCTTCTTTTATTTACTAAACGGTCTTTTTGTTTATTTTAGTAGACCGGGCAGAATATTCCAGGAATCTTATTAAAAAAAAAATGGTACTCCAGCTCATATATTCTGGAATATTCAGTCTCGAAGGCAAAAATAAATAAATATACCGTTAAATAAACAATGAGCGTCCACTTTAATATGAGTGTCTACTGAAAATAACGTTTAAGTGATAAAATCTATCGGAGTAATACATAAAAATCGATTACTTCTTTAGAAAATTGCATTGTTTATGTTTCGATATGAAGTTGAGTAGACAGGATATTTCGTATGTCTGTGACGAGAAGATTTTTCGATTAAGGAGGCTATTCAACCTTTCTTGATCTGGAATGATTATTCGTGGCTGAGTTAGTTAAAGTACGTTGGATCTAACGACGGTTCTCTCTGGTCGAGTGGATACAGATTCGAATTCTGCCAGAGAGGGCATATTTATTTCCGTCTACCGACTTGAATTTCGAACCTATTACGTGTCATTCAGCGCATATATTCTTGGATATTCAGACCCGAAGACGAAAATAAATAAGAATATCATAAAATGAATGAACTTAACGTTTACTTATAAACAACTAACTAAAAAAAACTTACGAAAAAAAAAACGTTTATGTGATAAATTTGTTGGATTAATATATAAAATTCCATTATTTCTTTATAGACTTGCTTTGATTACGTTAGGATATGAAATTAAGTAGATATAACATTTCGAGTCTGTTACGAGAAGGATTTCGTTTAAAGGCATTATTCAGCGTTGCTTATTCGGTAAAAGACCTGACTGGCTGAGTCGCTATAAGCAAGTCGGATATCATAACGGTTTTGACTGGGGAACGCGGGTTCAAAGAGTGGGCAAATGTTTTCCTTGAATAAGTTTTTTCGGATATTCAGACCGGTAGACGTGAATAAATAAAATATAAACAGAGCTTCTATTCAAGGTGAGTTGGTCAGTTAAGGGCCAAACGTGATCCACGCTTTGTCCCGAGCAGAAGATTTTTCCCGCAGTAGGTTGTCATTGCTTTCTGCGGCAGACTGGCTGCCAACCAAAGCTAGAAAGCCCAATCTGTTCTATTATTTAACCCATAACTGGAGGGAAAAGACTGATTAATACCTTTTCCAAGATTATTTATGCGTAAGTGGATGCAAGGAATTCAACTAGAATTTAAACACGGCTCACCCGATTTCTCGTTCCGATAACAACTGCGCCATTAGGCACATATCCTTTTAAAAAAAAGTTTTAATTGATAAAATCTGTCGAATTAATAACTAAAATAAGTTAATCCATCACTTCCTTACAAACCATCATACAATGTGTGCCTCGACGTGTTGCAATGGTTTAGCAAGCTTGCCTCGTTAGAATTGAGTTGTGAGTTCGATCCTCATTGGGTGCATCATACATTAGGCCTTGTGCCACATCTAAGCTACGCTCATAGAATCACTCTAGCAGCATCTGACATGTCGAAGTTTCGGAAGAAAAAATAAAAGGAAGAAAAATTTTATAAAACCTCTTTCATTTTTTTTTACAACTGTGTTTGATTTCATGAAGGATTCTGTAAAGGTTGATCCATGCTTTCCTACAATCAGTTCGTCATTTATATATATATATATATATACGTATATGCTATACGTGATACCGGCTTGGGCGACCAGGTCTTGAAAGAGACACGACTAACTAGGTAGAAAGTTTTCCCGCAGTCGGTTACTTACTTTGCTAGACTGGTTGCCAACCAAAGCTATAGAACCAAATCTATCCTGTTATTTAACCCATACCTTGGGGAGAAGAGATTTCTCCGAAACGTTTCTTTTACTGATCACCATATATTTCCATCTTTACTCACGGAGTGTAATGGTTAACAAGCTTGTCTCGATAGCGCAATTACGTCTGAGAAGTGAGTTCGATCATTGATTGTGTGTCCCAGACTTTCGGGCTTGTGCCGTATCTCATGTACGCTTAGAAAATCGCCATTAAAACCGTTCGTTTTTACCAGCTTGCATTTATGTTTTGACATTTCATATGTTTGTGCTATCTTCTATCTCTTTTTCATGGAGCTGAGTGTTTCACCTGCCACCGGCTTTCTTCCTCTTGTCGGCTTTCGTCATGATAGCTTTTGCGGTTAATGTCATTCATGCTTCCCCTAATGTGCACCAGCTTAACTCACAATCCTATTCCAAAGTTTCGTGTTTGATCTTTGTTCTTCTTCTATGTGTCTTGTCTTTTCCGGGCGGAGGCGATCATGGCTTTCCACGTCTCCCTATCCCTGGTGGCCTCTTACACCACGCAACCCCGACTTCTGTAATCAACCAGCTCATACCCTTCAAATATGTTATCCGCTGCTTTATCAGGTTCTCCAAGCCCTCCTTCCTCATTGCATGTCCCAGGAACCTTTAGACGTCTTTTCCTGATGCTCAGTATTAATTTCATTTTCGTTTCCATCCTTTCTAAAACCTCATCATTGATCACATGCTCGGTCCATGATATCCGCAGCATCCTTCTGTAGAACCATATTTTAGTTGCTTCAAGTTTTACCTTCATCTTTGAAGAAAATTGTCCAGCATTCACTGCCATACTAAAGAACAGACATCACATAGCAAACCAGTACTCTTCTTTGTTTTTAGCGAATTTTTCCTGTCTCTTAATACTCTACTCAACTTCTGGAACGCTTCCTTTGCCATGCCAATTCGCCTTCAGATCTCGGTGTCGCATTTTTCATTTTCTGTTAAAACACTTCCCAGATATTTAAACTTCTGTACCTGCATGATTTTAGTATCCCCAACCTGTATTTGGCATTTTGGGTTGCTCTTTTTGCTGATGACCATGCATTTTGTCTTCTTGCAGTTGATTTGTAGTCCTTTCTTGTCACTCTCTTTAGTAACGTTCTGTGGGAGCTCTTGTAGCTTCCTTTCCGTGATTGTTATCAGCAATGTATCATCTACATATGTTATTTCAACTCTGGCCTCCAATGACAAATCCTGGCATAACATCTAGGGTTCTCAAAATAGTCTCGCTGTGCAAGTTGAATAGATCCGGTGAAAAAAAAAACATCCTTGTCTTACGCCCCTTTCTATCTTTGTATATCTGCTGAATTTTTCTTTCCTAAGACAAAATATGCTTGTTTGCTAATGGCGTCATTGTGGAGTTTATCATATTGCAGATTTAGCATCGTTTTGGGAATTGTTCTCCAACCTTGGTCCATATACATTAACATTCTACTTTGTTATAATTTCTTGTTTAGCAATTCCATTCATTCTACCATAATGCTCGCTATTGTTGATTTAGCCGCTCAAACTACAACTTCCTATATGGCAAGCCTCCCAACAATTAATCACCAGCCACAATTATAAATAACCACCAACAGAAAAATTAAAATCGACTAAATAATGTACGCTATCCACACGACTGGCTTTATTAATTCGGGGAATGTTCTCTATAATAGATTGTTCACAAACCGCCTACCCCATTAGATAAACATTAAAATTATCTATTTATACAACCACCCAGTTTTGTCTTCCGTGTCGCCATTGACGGAGCCACTCGTCTGGTTATGCTCACATCTATTCACAGGTAGATTTCTATTCAAAAATGTGAAGAGATACGCGTTGCTTTGAACTTTCTAGTAGCCTTCTGATGTATAATAAAAGCAATTTATGGTAGAATGCCCGTTGTGGTGCAGTGGATATTGGTTTGGAACGTGAAATTGGCGAGCTGAGTTCGAATTCCAGTTGAATTCATTGCATTTCCTTGCATGCAAATACCCTTATACTCGCCCCTATCAAAAAGAAAGAGAAGATAACGCTAACAAATCGTATTTGTAAAAAAAACAAAAACATATTGATGTAATTGAGAAGATACAGGCAGATATGGGGAAGCATGATCATCTACGTCTTCAAGGAACACAGCATGTCCGTCAGTCAGTTAAGTGTCATATGTGATACACGATTAGGCGATCATGTCTCGAAAGAGACATGACTGACTGGGCAAAGGATTATCCCGCAGTAGTTTGCCATTACTTTCTGCTGTAGACTGGTTGCCAACCGGAGCTATAGAACCCAATCTGTCCTGTTGTTTAACCCATAACTGGAGGGAAGAAACGGATTAATAATTTTCCCAGTGGTATTTGTGCGTAAGTGAATACAAGGAATTCAACTGGAATTCGATCTCGGCTCCCCGATTTCTCGTTCCAAGCCGATATCCACTGCGCTACAACATACATAAGATCTCATACATACATAAGATCTACAACATACATAAGATCCGGTTGTATCATTTGTAACCATCCGCCCATGGAATACCTAACGAGACCTTCCGAAATTGAAGTCGGCTTTCATCGTATATGCGTAACACTCAGGTTTCGTGTGTTGCAATACAACAAATGTAATATGATTACATTGGATATACAAGAAGAGAGTCGTGTATCGGAGATAGAGCTTAATATATACTGACAGTGTGGATACGGGGATCAATATTTTATTGTAACAGTCTTATACACCATTACGATCTTCGGAATATACATAAAAACAGTGTAAACATAGGACACATATACATAATATCTATCTATCTATCTATCTATCTATCTATCTATCTATCTATCTATTGTAGACAGTTCGTATCTATCTATCTATCTATCTATCTATCTATCTATCTATCTAATATTAAATATACATAAATATTTTTCGTAATAAATACCTGATGATTGCATAGTACATGGAACTCCCAATCGTACTATAGACGTAGTATAATTTGTTTATTTATTAATATATACTTTATAGATCTGTTATACTACATCAAGCACTGTTTTATTAAGACCAGAAATATATTCACATATGTGCGTGTAGTTCCGTGCATGTGCATATGTATTTAATATCACGCATACACACACACAGAGATAGATAGATAGATAGATAGATAGATAGATAGATAGATAGATAGATATGGTATCAAATATATATATATAGTAATCCACATACAGATTTGTTTCACAGCACATCAGTATGATTAGACATCCGATTGCTTTTAACCCAGGATTAAAACTCGACCGAATTGGCGTCAGTCGGTGATTCTAAATCTGAGCTCGGTAGAAGGAGGCAGATTTTGAAAGTATGATGCATCATATGCCAGTATCCAGAGTGCTCTAATTCATTACTAAATGAAAGATGCGGTGATGCTAAAGTAGCTACTGTTTTTTCAAAGTCTACCAATCTTCCAGAGTGCTCAATCAGGGTGTGAGAGCGTAAAAAATATATATACTATATATATGAGAGAGAGAGAGAGAGAGAGTAAAAAGTATATATATATATATATATATATATATACAGACATCCGCATCTCATCAGTACGGTTTGACACCCGATTGATTTTTACCCAGACTTGAAACCCGACCGAATTGGCGTCAGTCTGCGATCCTACCTCTGAGCTCGGTAGATAGAGGCAGGCTTTTAGCGTGTGATATATAATGTATACACACGCCAATAGGTGAGAGTGTTCTAATTCATTACTGAATGTACGATGCGTAGATGCTAGAGTAGCTACTCGAAACACGTGTAGCGTAGCGATACAAATACCATTATAGACGCTTAATATATCATAGAAAAAGCAAGTAATACTTATAATAATAGCAACAATAAATCTACACTTTAAACAAAACGTTCACAGCTTCTCGCATTGTTTCTTCTATACAATTTTTTCGTTGGAACAAACACTAGTTCTTTTATTATGTTTTTAATCTTAATAGTAGAAATAAACAAATACTGTCAAAAAAACACATTTTTAAACTAAAAACGTTTTAATATTCTTTCCTATATATATATATATATGTGTGTGTGTGTGTGTGTTTAGGCAGCAAATTTTCTTTAGACATGTCAGATTAAATAAATTTCAAATATTCTCTGCTTATTTTAAATAAAATCCGTTAATACTCATGGATTATCTTCCGCGTATTGAAGATGTCAGAAATTAGCTGTAACGTTGACAGATGCTATTATCATTTATTTCTCAAGGTACTGTTAGACATCCAATGGCTTCTAGCCAGGATTGAGACCCGACCGAACTGACATCAGTCGGCCCTTCTAATCTGAGCTATAGGTGCTTGGTAGAAGAAGGCGGACTTTAGCGTGTTATATATAATGTAAACATATGCCAGCAGCCGAGAGTGTTCAAATTCATTTCTGAATTAATATATATATATATATATACACACACACATCTGCATACATTCCTGATTCACAGCTTATCAGTACGGCTAGATATTCGATTGCTTCCAGCCGGAAATGAAATCCGACCGATTTGACATCAGTCTGTGTGTTTAAAACTAAGGTATCAGCGAACGGTGGAGGAAAGCAGAGTTTAGCGTGTTATACACGAGGTAAATAAACGCTAGTAGCTAGTGAGTAACTAAAATGTACCATTTCTTCAAAATATCTATCATGAACTATGAGAGTACAAGGAAAATTTTATTCATTTTTATGTAGGATTTACAGTGTTTTTACACTTTTCCTGGGAGTGAAAGTATAAAAACTGACCATATCATCCATTTTTCAAGCTCTTCTTCAGCCATTTTAAGGAGGTTTTGATTTAATATTATAAGTTTCTTTTTTATGTATTTATTGTGTGAGATGAATTATTTGTGTGATGTTTTAATAGTTTTTGTTCTCCATTACACCAAACAAACCGATGTAAGAACGCAGAAAAAGCTAAATAAAGCCCAATAATATATATATATATATATATATATATATATATATATATATATATATATATGAAGTACTGCTAATAGCTTAAGGGATGGATGTAATCTCTGTTTAACAGAAAAATTAAGATTTTGAAATTTCAATATCAGAATGTACTTCTGAATAAACGTAGAGAAATCATTAGTATGTGTCATCACCGGAATACATTTCTTCTTCTTCTATGTGCCCTGTCCCTTCAGGACGTAGGCGATCATGGTTCTCCACGTCTCCCTATCCCTTGTGGCTCTTAGTATGTTTGCTCCTGTTGCTCCAGGCAACCCCCGTTCCGTCATCCACCTGATCAGACCCTGCAAATATGTTATCCGCTGCCTTCCTCTGTTTCTCCTTCCATCTATCTGACCAGTCAGTATCAGGTTCTCCAGGATCTCTTTCCTCATTGCATGTCCCAGGAACTTCAGCTGTCTCTTCCTGACGCTCAGCATCAATTTCCTTTTTGTTGCCATTCTTTCCAACACCTCATCGTTGCTTGCATGCTCAGTCCACGATATCCGTAGCATCCTTCTGTAGAACCACATTTCGGCCGCTTCCAGTTTTGTTCTAATTTCCGATGATATTGTCCAGCATTCACTGCCGTATTGAAGAACGGACATCACGTAACAGTCTAGCACTCTTTTCTTCGTTTCTATTGAGATTTTGATGTGTGTTAGTATTTTGCTCATCTTCTGGAACGCGTCCTTTGCCATGCCAATTCGCCTTCGGATCTCCGTGTCGCACTTTCCATCTTCTGTTAGAACACTTCCTAGGTACTTAAACCTTTGTACTTGCTTGATTCTGTTATCCCCCATCTGTATTTGGCATTTTGGGTTGTATCTTTTGTTGATGGCCATGCACTCAGTTTTCTTAAACTTTATTTGTAGTCCCTTCTTGTCACTCTCCACTGCTACTTTCTGTATGAGGTCTTGTAGTTTCCTTGGAATACATTTACATTGCAATAGCTATCTCATTCTTCTATTTAGTCACATAAGAAATCGTCCTTTATATAAACGAGGTTTTTAAAATTTGGTGAAGAAGTAACCTTTTCCCTTTTCCCTACCTATCTACCTACCTACTACTAACCCAATGCTCAAGCCACATGCCTCCCACTACCATAAACGACATTATTACTAAGTTTCCTCTAGCTTAACCCTATAATAACCAACATTCTCCACCTCTTCCTTTAGTAGCCCCTGCCTCCGGCATTAGAATTTTTACTTAGTCTTTGATTAAACGGGGTTGACGATGCATATCTTAAACTGACACGTGGAAAATAGCTATTACCCTGTAAATTTTATCTGAATTTACAGATATATATATATATATATATATATATATATATATATATATATATATATATATATTGTGTGTATTTCGGCAGCATTTTTTCATTAATGCAGGTTTCATTGAATAATATAGACAAGTTTTGTCTATTAATTTTGTGTAGGATCCGTTCATACCGTCTGATATACTTGATGGTGATGTCGTTAAAAGACAACAAAAAATCACAGTATTTGTTGAATTTTTTATCAGGTCTAAGCTTTCGGCTCACATAAGCCATTATCGATATGATAATGGCTTATGTGAGCCGAAAGCTTAGACCTGATAAAAAATTCAACAAATACTGTGATTTTTTGTTGTCTTTTAACGACATCACCATCAAGTATATCAGACGGTATGAACGGATCCTACACAAAATTAATAGACAAAACTTGTCTATATTATTCAATGAAACCTGCATTAATATATATATATATATATATATATATATATATATATATATATATATATATAACATATATATATATCCGCTTAGGTGAAACGTTGGTAGGTTTGTTGGCTTGCTAGGTATACTTAATTTATATATATATATATATATATATATATATATATATATATATATATATATATAATTAAAAACAGAATATCTACTTAAATACGAGTATCGGTAAAAATAATGTTCAAAATAATTCATTACATATATATATATAAGAGTTGCGGGTTGGACCAGCAGACGGTAGATCTAAAAAGTGCGCAATGTGCAAACAAAAAAAAAACGAACTGGATATGCAAAACTAACCAACACTACTTACTTTCTACCTAGGTTCTGACCAAGCCAATCTCTTCAGACAAAAGTATATATATATATATATATATATATATATATATATATAAGGCGTTTCCAAAAAGGTTACATCATTTTATATTCTAATATCATAGCTAATTTTTGCTCAAATAATCTGAAATCTTAGCAAAATAAAAAACTAATTAAGTTGACTGTTCCGATCTATTTTGAGAGTATCTACCTAATTTGAGATTATTTGAGCAAAAAATTGAGTATGATATGAGAATATATAGTGATGTGATTTTTGCGATCAGATGTACCAGTGATAATGACAGTGTGCTGATGAAAAGGTTACACGTTCAACAGACTTGACTCACTTTACTTTTCTTTCTATGGAGCTCTGTGAAAGGACAAATCTATTTCACCACTCTTCGTATAATGCTAGAGAAAATTAAGCAGAGAATCATTGAAGGGCTGAAGAATGTTACGCAAAGCAAGCTAATGCGTGTTTGGCAGGAGCTGGACTACCGAGCGGACGTTTGTTGTGCCACATATACTACGTATGCAGAACGTTTGTGAAGCTTTGTGAAATTTGGATCCCTTCGAATATCTCGGTGGAAGCTTGACAAAATATTGTTCAGCATGAACCCTATTCAATCGTGTTTGCCTGAAACACGTAGTTACTAAGATATTCATGTTTAAAATGGTGTCAATCTTTTCGGACACTCTGCATATATATATATATATATATATATATATATATATATATATATTCCATTTGTAACGAGTTATTACGCGACCCAGGTTTCTACCATGAGAGGTGTCTTCAGGTGATTTAACTGACTTTAACGTTTAACGTTATTTTTAAAAACTCTCACGAAACAGTGTTTTTTTTACCATGTGAACATCTAAACTTATTTATAAATGGAACTTTGTCTGTGTGTGTCCGTTACCTATGCACTCCAACATGGCTGAACCGATTTTCTTGAAAATTTACACAGTTGTACTATAAGCGTCTGCAAGTGTTCTTAGCTAGGTTTTGTGTCGATATACTCCCGATAAATATCGAAAATCGATAATCTAAAAATCAGGTTATAGAAGGAGTGGTCCATTTTTAATCAAATTTGATACACTCACAGACAAAGACATAAGAAACGATATTCAGAAGTTTCAATGTTGCAGTTCTTACAATAGTGCAGAAAATCGATTTTATATATATATATATATATAAAAGGCATGATGTTTGTGTGTGTGTGTGTGTCTGCTTATTTGCCTGTATGTCTGTATTTTTTCAGTCCTTTTATTTTAGTTTTTGGTTTTAAGTAGGTATAATTGTAGTTCTTAGTCTCAGCCATGATGCCATTTAATCAGAGGACTTATTTAGCCTTCAAAATTCAGTTTACGACGAAAAAAACTTATTTGATATCGATACCAGGAAATCAAAATTTGACTTACATCCATTCATTTCTCTTTCAGTCTACGGTTTCGCTTTAACTGGAAACAACTATTACTTTTTAGTCATTCGTGCCAATGTCCATAGAGTCTGAGTTCCAGGACCATGGATTAGTTTTAAAGCTTTCATTCCACCTGAGCAACGCCGAACTATACTGCTAGTATTGATATAATCCTACATTGCCGCAAACCAATGCTTTTCCGCAAAGGTAAAACGTGGTTTTAAAAAAATCAAACAACGGCACATTTGATGTACCACAAGGATCGTACGACGGAGCAGAAATTTCAGAATTGATGAGCATACACATTTTAAATAAATCAACAAAATAATCCAAATAGACAACCACAAATTATATAGAGATGACGGATTAATAATAGCACCAGACAACAAAAGAGAAAATTATAAAATAAGGAAAGAACTTTTCAAACTATTCAAAAAACTGGATGTTAATAAAATAACTAGAAAGAAATAGAAACGTAGTAAAATAGTTAAAGTACATAAATACAAAATCCACCCATACCAAGAGTATAATCACGCACATTCACAAAAGAATAGAACACAAGCTATCAAATAATTCGTCAAACAAAATCATATTTGATGAAAAGAAAAATATCCATGAAGATGCAATAAGAAAATCTGTCCATAAAACATTTTACAATATAATTCTCAACCAAACAAAGGAAAAACGATAATAGAAAACGAAACATTATCTGGTTCAACCCACCATTTAATTTAGAGGTAAAGACCAAAATAGGACAAATATTTTTTAAACTTATAGATTGACAATTTCCAAAAAGATCAGAACTAAACAAAATTTTCAATAGAGATACAATCAAGTTATAGTTGTACTAGTAATTTAGATAGTTTCATAAAAAAAAACGCCATGAATTTAGATAGCATCGTACAAAATAAGACCACTAATAAAGAATGCAATTAAAGGGACAAAAATAAATGTACATTTCAAAAACTTAACAATATAAAAGATGTCATTGACAAAGTAAAAGTCAGTCAGTTAAGTGCCATACGTGATACACGCTTGGGCGATCATGTCTCGAAAGAGACAAGACTGACTAGGCAGAAAATTATCCCTCAGTAGGTTGCCATTGCTTTCTGCGATAGACTGGTTGTCGACCAAGGCTATAGAAGCCAATCTGTCCTGCTATTTAACCCATAACTGGAAGGAAGAGACGGATTAATACCTTTCCCAAGGGTATTTGCGCGTAAGTGAATACACTGGACTCAACTGGAATTCGAACTCGGCTCCCCGTTCCGAGCCGATATCCACTGTACCACAACGCACATCCTTAACTGACTGAAGGCAAAAGTACATAACTTAAATGGTCAAAATAAAATATATTTGGGTTCAACCAAAGACGCATTTAAAACCAGGTGGTTCAATCACAGGTCTACATTCAAAATAGAAAACTTAAAAAACTGTACAAAATTGGCAAGCTACGTGTGGAAATTAAAATCAAAATATGGAAAAGACCCGACATAACGTGGAGTTTAGTAAAAACAGCCAAGCCTTACAAGACTGTGCCAGGAAGAAAAGTTAGAGATTATGCTATTCCCAAACAAAAATGAACTATTGAATGAACGAACGGAAAATAAGACTAAGTGTAATCATACTAAAAAATACCTATTAGGTTCATACAGCCATGGAGGAAAACGTTATAATTTCTTGTAATTTTAAAAATTGCTCGTTTATAAAATTCTCTGTCACGTGAGCGTTAAAAGAAAAAAACATCATTACCAGAGGGTTCTTAAAAAAATGGAAAACGGTAAAATCAGTTATTGAAAATCGATTAAAGAAACCACTCATGGTAGAAACCTGGGTCCTGTAATAATTTTTTACAAATGTAAAATATTCAAAAGTTCTACAAAAGTTGAATCAATTGTATTGAATACTTTTAATACAAATGTGCACTGATCTAATTATAACAAAAACTAAGTAGTTAAGCAATCAATCAATATATATATATATATATATATATATATATATATATATATATATTCGTTACCTCTTAATTACCTCTTAATTCGTTACCTCTTCGTCACCAGGGCCCGTGGTACAGTTGGTATAACATCAGCTTAATCAATAGAATCAGCTAGATTCGATTACAGGTAGTGGATGCGCACTGCTGATGAGTCCCAAATATAGGACGAAACGGCCGTCCAGTGCTTTCTGCATTCTGTTGAGGTCGAATATAAAGCTCGATGATTTACTTAATAATTGTTCAAATCCTCCTACTACTTCTTGAATAATATCTCTGTGCCATGGATTTAGCATCTTGGTTGCGGAAGTCGTTCCTTGGGGAGGCACTATCCTATGGGCAAAGGAGCTTGGATTAGTTCCACCACGGAATTCATGAGAAGCGGCGCACTTCATCGAGCTTAATTCGTTACCTCTCGTCACCAGGGCCCGTGGTACAGTTGCTACAACATCAGCTTAACAACTGCAACCGTCTGGGTTCGATTCCTGGTAGTGGATGCGCACTGCTGATGAGTCCCAAATATAGAACGAAACGGCTGTCCAGTGCTTTCTGCATTCTCTTGAGATCGAATATATATATATATATATATATATATATATGTGTGTGTGTGTGTGTGTGTGTGTGTGTGTGCGTATGTGATTGACTTAATAATATATATATATATATATATATATATATTCCATTCTTAAACGAGTTATTTCGCTACTCAGGTTTTTACCATAAGTGGCGTCCCGTTTTTCTTTTTAATAACGCTCTTGTACCAGTGTTTTATTTGAACGTATACATATATTATTATAATTTTCTAGTTTTCAAATAAGTCGTTGTGAACTGGGAACCAAGTTAAAGTGAGTATTGTTGCCTGTTCAAGTACTTTTATCCGTCTCAGCCATTTGGAAGTAATAATGTAGTGACTGTATGTTGGGCAGTATTTTTTTGTATACATTACGATTTTCTTTGAGAAGTTTAAAGTTTGAAAGAGTTTATATATAATAGTCATCCGCAAACAGATCTGTTTCGCTGTATCACAGCTCATCAGTACGGTTAGACTCTGATTGCTTTTAACCCAAGATTGAAACCCGATCGAATTGGCGTCAGTCGGCGAATCTACCTCTAGGCTCTCGGTGCTAGGTAGAAGAAGGCAGACTATTTAGCGTATATATTATCATTATACACGCCCAATAGCCATAGTGCTCTAATTCATTACGGAATGAGCGATGCATCAACACACACACACACACACACACATACATATATATATATATATATATATATATATATATATATATATATAATTGTATGGTTATGTCAATTTTACATTGTGACATGGAAATTTCTATGTTTCGAGATCAATTCTCATCATCAGGCAATGTTGATGTGGTTGTGCAGACGATTTACATTTAAATGACAAATACTTTCCGTTTACTGTGAATGTATGTAGGTGTTTTGTGTGTGTGTGTGTGTGTGTGTGTGTGTGTGTGTGTGTGTGTGTGGCTAATCAGAGTGAAGATTCACTTTGGGGTTTGACCCCGAAGAATTTATGTGCTAACCAACTTTTTTCCTCCTCTTTTTTTTCCTTGACCCTATTCTTCTCTTGTCTATTTCCCTTCGCATTTATCTGATCTTATCATTTTCCCTTCAGTTTTATTACATTTGATGTGATATTCCCTTTTCGTAGTACCTATCTCCTTTTCTCGTCCCCTTTAGTCTATTTGTTGAAGAAAAGATTTTTTCCAAAGAAACCTCGAACTGCTATTTTTTTGCTCCATCTATCAATTTGCATTAAAGTTTATTATCCTGATACAAAGGGGAGAATTATTAAAAAAAAAAAAAAGAAAAAAAAAAGAAAAACTAACTTATTCCATTTTTGGCTTTATTTTTATTTTTATTTTCATTTTTATTTTTACCTAATTCGTCGGTGAGCATGTTATTTAATTTAGGTTTTATCCATTTTCTAATGTGAATAATTTACAATATCTACATATGACATTAATGACATTAATTTCGTTGCGTTTATTTAATAAATTTTTATTTTTAAGGGATCTAATAATAAATAGTTTTTCATATAAGCATAATGAACATGGTTCATTTAAGGACTTACATGTTTTCGCTTCTTTTAGGATTTTCCACTTTATTTTTGGATGTTTTTTGGGGGAGGGTTCCTTTAGGTACCAATGATATCTCGATAGGGATGTTCTATTTCTGTATTTGCTATTATTAAATGAAGAGGTATGCTGGTAAATTCTCTGCTTTAGAGTGTTTTTAGTACTCCCTATATAGACTTTTATATTGCTTGGGTTTTCCTTTGTCGATATTTCGTATTGATAGATTATCAATTCCGTCAAACACCTATTTTCTAGCGGACAGTTTATGGGGTTTTTACAATAACATTTTTTCTTGTCTAAATTGTTATTTTCTGTTGTCTGGTTATTTTTACTGGTTTTGTTGAATTTTTTTAAAATATTATTATTGTGGTTTTTTATAATTTTTTCTAGATTATTCATACAGCTGTAACTTAATTTTATAGTGTTTTATTAAAGATTTTACTTAGTGGATTTTTCTCCGGGAAGTGTTTCCTAATTAACTCAAGGAATTTTCTTCCCAACCTACCATTAATCATCTGGTTGTAAGTGGGTGTGTACCAGATGATTTTCCTATTCCTATTTTTTCTTCGAGGGTTGCTTTTCTTGTTTACATATTTAATATTTGGGTTTATGTATCCACTATTTCTCAATGCAGTATTATAAAACTCTTTATGTTTATTGAACACTTCCTCATTAGCTGATTTTCTACTAATTCTGTATTATATTGATGAGGGTATATGCTTGATGATAGAAAGAGGGTGGTTAGATTTTGGGTGGATGCATAAAGGGTTTGTGTGGTTTTTTGTGTGGTTGGTGTATATTTTTCTCTAGATCCAAAGTTACATCGAGGAAATCTACTTTTTTTATCTTAGGTTTAACTGTTACTTTTAAATTGAGATTTTTAAACTCCTTGTGTATCATTTTTCTAACCCTGTCTATTTTGAAGTTTGTGGTATTTCTTATTACTATAAGTCCGTCATTTCTATAAAGTCCAATGTCTTTAGTGTTTACTTCCTTATAGGCTGTGAGATTATATATATATATATTGATGCATGTTTCATTACATAATATAGATAAGTTTTGCTTATTTTATGTAAATTCTTTTCATATCGTCTGATAAGCTTAATAGCATTATCGTTGAAAGTAGAAAGAAAATGACAATGTTGATACATATTTTTTTATCCTATCTGAGCTTTCGGCTTATTTAAGCCATTATTAAAGTTATCAATTATATTAAATATATTAATTATATTAAATATGTTAATTATATTAAATATCGATATGAATATATATATATATATATATATATATATATATATATTAATTATGTTAAATATATCAATTATATTAAAATATTCATTATATATTAAATAAATTAATTATATTAAATATATGTATTCATTCACTGGATTATTCTGTCATTTGCTAATGACATAAAATTTAAACATACACCAGTTTAAAATAGTTTCCTTCAGATCTCATAGGTTTATACCAACAGTACTTATCTTATAAAACAATATGCAAACACCTCTTTAGGGATTGCCATCAGCTGACACGAAATATCCCCATTAATATCGAAGACGTTTCGCTGTAACCAAGACTAGAACTTTATTGTTTTGGAAACAAAATACAAAAGATAGCAGATGTCTGAGACGTGAAGAATGGGTTGTTAAGATATACAATATAACTGGATAATATTGGGTTAATTTGCCGAAACCCAAGATTCTATTTCTCACAATATCATTTGACGGGTTCTTTTGAATGCAGATCACGTTCATTCAACATTTTCAAATGTTCTGCGTGGACTGCTTTCAATGGAATCCAGGCAAAATTGAAGAATCGGTAACAAGACTCTATCTAGTTTTCGCTCACTGAATCATCCCCGGGAGCTTTCTTAAACAGGTGAATAATGTCTATGGAGTGATGTCCAAATTTCCAGCGGAATTTGAGGCATATTTACTGTGAATGCGACGATCACACAATAAACCAGCGCATACAATAGCTGATACAATCGATTGATTAACCCCAAGAAAAGGGATTTGTTAAATCATGCACAGTATAACAGCCTGTCTTGTTACAGCAAAACTAAGGAAACTTTGTTTGGCATATTCAATATATATATATATATATATATATATATATATATATATATATATACCTAATCTAAACTTATTTATAAATAGAACTTTGTGTGTGTATGTGTATGTGTCCGTTACCTATAGACTCCGAAACGGCTGAACCGATTTTCTTGAAAATTTGCACAGTTGTACTATAAGCGTCTGCGAGTGTTCTTAGCTAGGTTTTGTGTCGAGGTAACATGTTATAAGTTTCCTTAGCTAACAAGCAAAAATCCATTAAACAAACGTTATGAAATTTTTGATATTCATAAATTTATATAAAACTAGCAGTATAGCCCGGTGTTGCTTGGGTGTAATGAAAGCTTTAAAACTAATCCATGTTCCTGGAGCTCAGACTCTTTGAACTTTGACACGAAAGACTAAAAAACAATAGTTGTTTCCAGTTAAAGTGAAACCGTAGACTGAAAGAAAAATGAATGGATGTAAGTCAAATTTTGTTTTCCTGGTATCGATATCAAATAAGTTTTTTTCGTCGTAAACTGAATTTTGAAGGCTAAATAAGTCATCTGATTAAATGGTATCATGGCCGAGACTAAGAACTACAATTATACCTACTTAGAGCCAAACCCGAAGCAAAAAACTAAAATTCCAGGGCTAAAAAATACAGACCTACAGGCAGATAAACAGGCACACACACAAACTTCTTGCCTTTTATATATATATATATATATTATCAATTGTCTGCACTATTGTAAGAACTGCAACCTTGAAACTTCTGAATATCGTTTCTTATGTCTTTGTCTATGAGTGTATCAAATTTGATTATAATCGGACTACTCCTTCTATAACACGATTTTTTCGATTACCGATTTTCGATATTTATCGGTGGTACTTCGACACAAAACCTAGCTAAGAACACTCGCATATGCGTATAGTACAACCGTGTAAATTTTCAAGAAAATCGGTTCAGTCGTTTCGGGGTCTATAGGTAACGGACACACAGATACACACGCTCACACATGCACAATCACACAGACAAAGTTCCATTTATAAATAAGTTTAGATTATCTTAATATATTGGCTATTTGTTCTTATCTTTAAAGTTTAGCCATTTTTTTTAATTATATACCTTAAAATACAACTTATTTAACTAGTAGTTTTTCACTACTCTCATTTTTTATCGAGTACTTGTTTCTAAAACTTCCCTTATGTTCTTTTTCGTCCATTTGTTTTTTTTTATATCAACAGAAACATTTAAGGATTTTTTCAAATTTCCTACATCATTCTTATCTTTTATGTTTTATTTTATTTTATTTTATTTCATATTTTTTAATTCTTTACTTTATTCCGTGGTTTCCGGTTTTTCTTTTTTTCTTTTTTCTTTTTTCTTTTTTTTTTTTTTCAGGTTAAACTTTTGGCACGTCTAGTCTTCTTTGGCAAAACATTGATACATTTTTTATTAGATCTCACACACAATTCTTTTAAAATCTATCAACCTCCCACCCCCACTTCGTTTATTTATCTCATCTGATGGCCTTCTTTATTTTTAGTTTAATTTTATTTTTTAAATCTCCTTATCTTTCTCTATATATATCCAAATAAAACAACCACATTTCACTGCCTGATGATGATGTATTAAACTTTATAAATATTAAGTTGCAGTAAGCTATTATTATAATAATAGTAACAATCTATCTATCTATCTATCTATCCATCTATCTATCTATATATATATATATATATATATATATATATATATATATATATATATATGTATAAAGCCAGATCTGTTTTGCTGTATCACAGCTCATCAGTACCGTTAGACATCTTGATTGCTTCTAGCCTGGATTAAAACCCAAATTGACTTCAGTCGGC